>CM023358.1:41597369-41824167 GCA_013282895.1 Eriosoma lanigerum
AAGTTAATAATATTACAGAAGAAATTAATACAACTAATTCTCATACACAGAAAATTGATAATGTACAACAAACTACTCAAAAATTATCAGATATAGATGAAGCAGATGGCTTGATGCACAACTCAATTAATAATCTGGATCCACAACATGTTAATACAGCTAGTTCAGAAGTTAATAATATTACAGAAGAAATCAATAAAACAAATTCTCAAACTCAGAAAATTGATCATAATATACCACAAGACAATCAACAAGTATCAAATATAGATCAATCAGATAGTTTAAAACAAAACTCAATTAATAATATGGAGTTGCAAAATGTTAGTACACCTAATTTAATAGATAATATTACAGAAGAAAGCAGTAAAACAAATTCTCAAACACAGAAAGTTGATCCTAATATACCACAAGCTAATCAACAATTATCAGATATAGATCAAGCAAATAGTTTAATACAAAACTCAACTAATAATCTGGATCCACAATATGTTAATACAACTAGTTTACATGATAATATTGATAATAATAATAATGGTATGAATGACTTCAGTGACAGAATACAGGGAAATTCTAATAGTGGTTCAATACCATTAAAAAATGATATTGTGATAACTGATGTGATCAATCCACAAGGTAGTCCAGTCGATGACAAATTACATGATCCTAAAGATTCTGAATCTCAAAATATTTTGGAAGAGAATTTGTCTAATGTTGAATCTACAATATCAGACAATAAATTAATTAATGGGAATATTACATATTTATCTCAGTCGAATGAAATAATAAATGATAATGTAATTGTTTCGTCTTCTGATTATCAGACAGCAGGTAAAGTAGATGTAATGGAAGTATCGAATCAAAAATCAAATGATCAGTGTACATCAGAAATTGATTGTTTAAATCCAATGGACAATACTCCAAAGTATGGTTATGATAGCATTCAATATGAAACTGATAATGAAGGATTTAGAAATATTCATAATAAACCCCTAGATAATAATGAAAAACCTAATAAATTAGAACCGACAAATTTTGGAACATTATTTAATCATCCAGATACTTGTAGTGGAGTTCAATGTCTTAAATTTAACAAGAATATAGAAAAAACAATTATTTCCTCTCTTGAAAAAGACATGAATAATGTAAATGAAGAATCTAGTATAGAATTGAGCTTTTTAGATCATTTTCAGAATTGGATAACTTCACCTACATTAAACTCGATCAATTTTTTATTGAACATCTTTAATGAATACTCTAGTGAATACAATCGTAAGTAATATATTTAGTATTAATGTAATATAATAATACATACTTATTATATTGAATTTATAAGATAATCATTTAATTTATTAAATAATAATTTTTCTGTCTTTTTTTATTTTCTTGTTATCTTCTCAAAATAATTATTTCAGCATTTTTTCTTATATAATTTCTATTAAGTGGAGGCTATACGCCTATACCTGCATATGTTGTCTTCATCTATCCAAAGGGAATCATAAAGTAAAACTTATTTTGCACAGGACAACTTTACCCAATCTGTATTTATTGTAGAAACACTGAATACTTATAATTAATAGAAGAAAACTTTATCTGTGTCGTAGCGTTTTTTTTTCTTTTATAGTATAACCTAATTAGTTATAATAAATAAATAAAACAAATATTTCCTTGAAAATAATTTCACATGTACTTATGTTATAGAAAAATGTAAAATGCTACAAAACAGATAAGTTCTCCTTTATTAATTGTAAAAATTTGACATGTTTGTATAAATACAGATCAATAAAATTTGTCACACGCAAAAAAGATATTTATTCCTGTTTAATAGACAGGGGCAACAATTGCGGATGACAAATTGTAAATATTATATAATTTGTATGATTTTTAAATACTTTTTTATACAAATAATGATTTGTGTATAATATACGAGGTCTGTCCCAAAAGTATTCGACCTACGTTCATAATTCCGCTAGTCTTAGTTATCATCATCAGGCTTTCCTGATTAGTAGTCCCCATTCGACTGGAATAACCGATGCTTCCATACCCCAAAGCAGTTCTAAAAGTTATTTTCGCTATAGCGTTTGTCGTATTTGATTGAATAATCTGTGTCATCAAACTAACGCCCTTTGAGAAGAATTTTTAATCTTGGAAACAGCCTAAAAATGCAGGTTGCTATGTTGAGACTTTTCGGAGGCTGGCAAATTTAAGTTATCTTATGTTTTGCCAAAAACTGTTGCACAAGTTTCATGCATTCATGAATGTACTGGCACTTTATTGTGGTAAGGATGCTAGTCGTCCTTTGCCCAAAAATGCAGTTGTTTTCTGCGCATTGTATCACGCAATCTTTTCAAAACGTAAAAATTTTTGCAAAACAACTTCCCCAGTCTCTGTACAGTAACTAACATAGCTCCCTGCGACTTTGGCTGTTCCCAAGAATAAAAATTCCACTCAAAAGGCATCGGTTTGATGACATAGAGACGATTCAATCAAATGCGACGAGTACACTGAAAGCTATTGTGAAAATTATTTCCAGAACTACAGTATATGGAAGCATCAGTGGCCACCAATTTGAAGGATTCCACATGCCCGATGATGATAACTAAGATTAATGCGGAATATGAATGCAAATCGGATACGTTTGAAACAGACCTCTTATTAACTTCTCATAGACTTAACATTTTTTTATTAAAATACATATTTTACAAGTTATTTTTATGTATAGTTTATATTTAATTAATTTCCCTTAAAATATTTTATTATTCTTTGGCGTTGATGTAAAAAATATAAAATTAAAAATTGCCTATAAAAAAATATGTTTTATTTAACTTATATTATAAATATATATTTTTTTTCAGATATACATCCTGATCAACATATTGAAAATAAAGTAAGTTTCATAAGCTAAAAAGAAATTGTTTAACTTAAAAGGATGTTAATATGTTATCCACAGGTTTGTTGTCTCTTTCATACATACGTAATAGATAGCAAATTTACATACCACAGTCATAGTACAGTTTATTTATAATTAATATTACAGTAAATTTACCTATTATTTTAAAACTATAATTATAGTTTTGTATATTCAATTAAAAAAAAAGCGGGAAGGTCAATATTAGATGTTCTTCCTTCGTCCTTTCAGTCCTCGGAGAAATTAGTGGTTTATTATAATTAAAATTGAATGTAATAATATTGCATTCGAAAATACGATTTTAAGTGAAACTTAGTCAAATATACAATATTTTATATTGACAATTCACTCAAAAATTTTACCACATGTGTAAACTACCTATGATAATACTTTAAAAAAATGTACAATTTCCTATAACTGCATTAGTATCCCAAAATATTTCAAATCAAATTCAAGGCAATCACAATTTTGTCATTTTTCTGTCGGTATTTGAACCATTTTTCTACACAAAAAAAAAAAAAACATTTTTGTAAAATCAATACATTCTCTGCTTCGCTCAGAATCTAAAATGAGTTATTAAAACTACATCTAATTTTTTTAAATTTTGATAATAGGAAAATTAACTTTATTATTAATAAGAAATAAACTGTAATAAGACTGCGGTATGTAGATTTGCTAACTTATATTTATGTAAGATAGAGGTAATAAACATGTAGGTAATGTTATTTAAACTAAATTACTAATTATTAAAAAATATTGTTTCAGAAAATTATTGAACGGAACAAATATGTCAATCATTCAGAATTATATTTTATTATTATAGCCACTGTTACATTATTTTTTTCACTTATTTATTATAAATATCAAGTAAATAATATTTTAAATACGTAATTAATATACACAATCAGTGCCGCAACTAATTGTACAGGGTCTCGGTATGAATAATTATTTTGGGCCCCCTTCATTCAAATTTATATTTAAAAAAGTGACCTATTGATGCTTTTTTTGGACTTTTGGTGTAAATATTATATTAATTTACATTTGTTTGGGGGCCCCATATTTACTGCTCAGGACCTCACAAGGGGTGCCTTGCACTCCTGGTCCCTCGTTAGTTGCAGCACTGTTCACAATACACATACTGAGTTAACTAATTATGAATTAGTGTTTTTAGTGTAAATGATATCATTGATTTTAAAATAAACAAATAATGTTAAACCATGATGTAGAGATATTTAACACAATACTACTAAACTGTTCATTTTCAAACAAATTCACTGAAATTCTCTATGAGTTAAGAATAGTAGAATGTTGATTATCTTTACTTTTAACATCAATTAATATGCTACCACTTATTTGTTACTTCTGTTTGTAAATTCTATAATCAATTTATCAGTGGTAATATATACTATAATCATGAATTTAATCATCTAGCATATAAATAATTTGATCTATAAAAATGCATTAGTTCACTCTAGTTATAACTACCAACTTGTTTTAGAACATAGTTTATAAAAAGTTTAATATAAATATATTAATTTAATTTTCAAATACATTATATTTGATATTATATATTGTGGCTTTTTGTAAAATTAGTATTCTAAATTAAAAATATAATTATGATTTTTAGAAAGGAACTTATGAACATCATTTATTAACATTGCTGTCAGCTAAAGATCAGAGCTTGCTAATTGTTGAAAAAGAATTGTCACTGTTAAAAGAACACAGTTCAGGAAATACTATATCAGTAAGTTCCTCATTATAGTTAAATATATTTTTTGTAAATTTGTATTAATAAACAATGATTAATATAATTTTTAGACAATAGAAAGAAATTCTGAAATTGAAACCTTAAATGAACATTTGACTAAATCGGAGGTAGTTATTTTATTTATTATTATTTTTATTATTTTATTTTATCTAATAAAAATTATATATAAATTATATATATAGGACATTATAGCATCTCAAGCCATACTAATTGAAACACTTGAGGAAGAAGTTAAAGAACTGACTGAAAATGGTATGGAAATGCATTCACTATTGTCTTCTGCATTAGAATCTAGTACCAAAAGTACAGAAAAAATAAATAATTTAAAAGTTAAATTAGCTGATTCTGATAATTTGAATACAGCTCTTACACAATTGGTAAATCTAAATTTTTGAACACTAAGTTTTAATTACTACATATTTATTTATTTATTTTTTTTTATATTATATTTAGAATTTTGATAAAACTACAGAGTTAGAAAAAAAGAATGATGTTATAAAAACACTAAAAACTACTATAGATGAGATAACAAACAAAAATATTAATTTAGAGGAAGATAATTCTAAAATAACTTCACAACTAGAACAAGTGAGTGGAGTAAATATTATATTATGCAATATTTTATGGAACATAATAATAAATAGTTTTGGTAGAAGAGAAAATTATTATTTTTGTATGTCATTAGTGGTTTATTCAAATTATCTAGAATAATTTAAAATTTGATTCTTATATCATCTTAGCAATCTTAAGATTATGATAATATACTAAAAAAAAAATTAATATTTCATAAAACATTTTGAAATAGATGACCAAATGGCCAAAATAAAAAAAAAAGCTAACCATATAATGAAGAAATTAAAACATCTAGATGTCTAGTCTCTAGTGCAGAGATGATAAACCTATGACATGTGTGTCAAAGTGTAAAATACACATACAAGTTTAGTGAAACAAGGACTTAAAATATAATTAAAATATCATACTTGTATTTTTAATAAAAAATAATTGTTTTTATCAAATTACTTATTTCGTAGTTATTAACTTAAATATTTTCTATAAGATAATTCATTATTAAAATTTCATTACAGCCGCCAACAGATAAATGTTTGTAGCTTTATAGTTGTGGAAATCCAGAAACTAATTTTAGATTTATTTGAATTTTAATACTGATACGCAACCTTAGAAGAAAAAAATTATAATTTCTATCTATTATCTATTGTAATAAAAAATAGAGTGATTGAACTATCTTGGTTGTTATTATTAACACAATTTATTGCCAAATGTACAACCATTATTAAATTGTTTTTTTTTTTTTAATTGTGTACTATCCATATTTTAAATAAATAAATTTATATAAATCACTACACAAACCAAGATAAATGTGCAGTAAACATTCTAAAATATATGCTACTATTTGAAAATATTGAAGCCTATATATTGTATATTATATATTTATTTTTAGATTATAACTAAGAAAAAGTTGAAAGAATCAAAGTTACTGGGTGAAATAAATAGTTTGCAATTAGAATTGGACAAACAAGCTACCGCTTTAATAACTGCAGAAAATGAAGCTATACAATCCAAGGATGCTTTGCAAGAAATGGTATCGCATAAATTTAATCAAACAGACGCTAACAAATTATTATCTTCAATTAAATTGTCTGCTGAACTTAAATCAGCAAACCAAATGTGTGGAAGATATAAACAGAAATTGGACGAGTCCTTAAAATTAAATAAACAATACCTTGGTTAGAGTCTGATGATAATTTGTATCATCTATAATATTTAATATTATTACCATACAAATAAATAAATACATAATATATTAATATATAATTAAGAAGATAATTATAATCTTAAATACTTATTTACAGATCATATAGACGATTTAAAAAGTGATATAGTGAAGTTAGAGAATAACTTAATAAAATTAGAAGAAGAAAAAGAAGAGGCTGTAAACAAATTAATAATACTTACAAAGTTCTTCAAAGAACAAGAACAAGGATATTTAAAGTATGTGCCATTGTACATAAAATGTTTTAATATTTATAATATTACATTTTACTTGGTCACAATACTTAAGAATGTGGCTGTGTATTATGACAATGGTTTTACTAAAATATATTTAATATAAATTACTCTAAAAGATTAATAATGAAATAATAATTTTACATACATTTTACAGACAGTTAAATGAGAAAACTTTATTGTATGATAACAAAGAAGGGGAATCTAGTGATCTTAATGAACGTATAAAATCTTTGAATCAAGAAATTGTCAATTACAAGTAAACACATAACATATTAATATTAATTTTTAATATTTTGATCTAATGTTGATTTCATTTAATTCCAGTAAACATGATATCACTTTTCCATATATTAACTAGTTCTTTAATTTTTAATTTATGTGTTTAGATCAGAAATTCAATCATTGAAAAAAGAAATTATTGATCAAGAAGCGAGTTTCAAAATCCAAGTATCCGCGGCAGATAAAAAAGCAAGCGATTATTGGGTATGTTTACTACTAATTGATTTTTTAAGTAATGTTCATAATGTAAACATAAATGAAATATATTTTTTTTAAGATATCATTTAGACAAGCAGAGAGGAAGCTTAAGGAAATGGAACTTGAAACTGCACAACTTAGAAATAAATTAACCATGGTAGATAAAAAACACATAAATGGTACAAGTAAGTAAACTTTATATTAATATAGGTAATATTTTTAAGACAAATTATTATTTGTTTACATTTCATTTATATAAAATTTGTTGCATAACATTAATATTTTTATACAGATCAGCTATACATTTTTAGAAAGTAATTTTAGAGTATAAAAACATCTATTATAATAATTAATTAAAAGAATATTTTTTAGAACATCTCATTGATCAGATTTTCTTTAAATAATATTCCTATAAGATGATATTCCATATAGTATAGATCATTGGATAATTATCAAAACGAAACTTTAATGTTACTTATGTATTCTTAAATAAGTTTTTTTTTTACAGAAAGTATAGATTCCTCTAAAGATTATGAAGACGAACTATTGGATATACCATTACCAATTGTCTCTCCAGATTTCACATTACTTGATTTTGAACCTCCACCTCCAATTTTTTCTCCATCTCTTTTACAACATGATAATCAAATTTTTCCATCTTCTCCTCTTCAACATACATCAGTTGATCAACGGTTACCTCCACTTGGTGCTTTGGGTCACGCCTCAAGTCCACCACTCCCTTTATCTAGGCGAAATAATAGATCCTTATCTCCAAGTTCTCCACCACCTTCCCAAAGATCTTCTGTATTTAGGCCACTGCCTCAAAGATACAACTATATGAATCGTCAAAGTAAGTCATCATATCATACATGTAATATTTTAAAACTAAATTATTATAATTTTTATATTTCAGATTCATTAGGTCATTCAGTTGAATCACTTGACAAATAAATTATTTTTATACATTATTGTTACTATTATGATATATAAACATCTAAAATTATTTTCAGAGTTATAGTTATTGTTAAGTATAAACGTTAAATTAATTTTATTCACTTTTGATTTGTTCTTTTAAGGCATATTATAATTTAATAATTATAATTGATTTATATTTTTTACAGACCAAATTTTTATATATTTAATAGTATTTGTTTTATCATATCATTAATCTTTTTTGTAGTTATTTACCTGTAAACTTGTAAAAGTTGTAAATGATTTTACTATAATGTATGCTCGACACCTGTTGAAATATAAAACTATAACTTTAAATTTAATCAAAACTTAAATTCTTTGGATAATATTAATTTGGTACTTAAGGTTGAAATATTGCATAGATAATATGTTTAACTAATGTAATGATATTTCAATAAATTCCATTATAAATCATAGTATTGTAGAATGAATCGAGGTGTTTCAATTAGTTGCTTTATTGTTAACAGAAACTTTCAAATAATCAGAAAATTCATATTTGAGTAGAAATAAATAGGTTTATATTATGTACAAGTTTATTTTGTTATTTTAAAACTTCTATAATGTTGTATCTATATTTTTCAATCTATACCTATTCTATTATTATTGTAAACATATATTGTATAATAATAATAAGGATTAAAGAAATACAATTGTATAGTAATAACTAATTGGTCATAATTATTCCAAATAAATATTATTTATATATATAAAAAAAGAATTTAATAATATTTACTTAACATTTATAGAATATGCATAATGTTTCAAAATAATTACTACTAAACTAACAATGAAATTTTTTAAAATTATTGTTAATTGTTTTTTTTCTTTTAAATATTTAAAATAAAATTATGTTGAAATTAAATATTAAGATAAATTTTGTTGTTTAACCTATAACTGTTTATAGTTTTATATACCCTAGAAAAATATAAATAAAAATTATTCAGATGATTATAACATTTCAAATTAATAGTCAATAGTGTTCCACCTTCTGTGATATAATAATTTATCTAATGGCAAATGTATTATAATTTACTCAAAGAATTGTTGATAAATTTATTAATGAGTGGTGCTATCCTATGTGGATGGACCATATGAACATCATGATTGCCCTTGACTTTTACAATTTGAAAATTTGGATTTAGTTCATACATGTCGACAAAAACTCCATAGATATCATTATAGTAACTGTCACTCTCAGTCGCCCTAATCAAAAGTGTCGGGCACGCGATGTTGGCGACCACGTTCAGGTGCTGTTCAGCAGAAAACCAATTACTATAAGTGACCCGAAGTCGCTGGTCGTTGGCCAGTAAATATTTATCAGGTGTAGACCCAGGTCGTAAGTACCGGTCCACAAGCATTTCAGCGACAACATTCGGCAACTTCGCCATTTCATTTGTGTTATACATTCTCTGTTTAATTCTATTCAACGCTTCCGTACGAGTAAATTTCATCAATGGAGACGTGATTGTTGCCTCAGATGACCAAATGCGATTTTCTATTTTTAGTAGTTCATCTAGAGCTCGTCGCTTGCAAGACACTATCTCATTAGGATACATTTCTACAGGTCCAGCAGTATCTAGCATCACAAGTTTTTTAATGAGTTCCGGGTACACGGCAGAGAATAACTTGCCAATCTGACCACCCATACTATGTCCTAAGCAAATGAACTTTGACGTGACTTTGGGCCAATGTTGTCGCAGGTGATGGTCGGTCACGCGCTTGACGGTAACCATGTAGTCTTCTATTGTCCATCGAACACCGGGTGGGGTGCTGGATGAACGTCCGTGATTTGGCCAGTCAAAACATAAGTAAGTGTTGCGGTCGTCTAGTAACGGGATCAGCCGGTTGAAAGATGCACTGTTGTCTTGAAATCCGTGAAGGCACAACACCTGTTCGCCGCCCACGCGCTGCTGATTAGACACTCTGCAGCTAGACCATAAAATCACTATAAAACATTACAACAATGTCCCAATGAAAAGTCGTAAAAATTGATGTAATATATAGAAAGGTTAAACTATTGACATTTAAAAACATTAGACATGTTTCGTTTGAGAGCATGTTACATTTATAGAGAAAATTTGTTAATGTATCAAAACATTAAATTATTAATATTTGATATTAATACCTTATACATAATAATAACATTCTAAGCCAAGTCTTCAATAGCCAAAATAGAGGTGTTTTTATAATTTACAACAATAAAATGAATATTATTTGACCCAATTTACCAGAGAAACTAATTAATATAATAGTCTTACTTTCGCTTCGTCTAATCTCCAATTATTTTGACATGTTAGGTCACACACATCATCAATTTTCATCATACTTAATCTTTCGCTTTGTGTATTACAAAAGTAACTTAATATTAGATTTACATATAATAAAGTTTATTACCATCTTTTAGCAATTGAAATTATAGACTTACCCAGTGGTCCACAGGGATACGGAGAAATTCCTAGTACACCTTCTTAAATATTATAAGACCTGGGCCCCCTATCAATGTTTTGACTTGAAAAAAAATTGTAAGTTTAGTTTTATTATCTTTAGTAAGAAATTGGTAGATAGCTTGGCATATGTAATAGCTTACAGGACATAGGTGGTATACATGAGATTATTCCTATTAGTAAGTAGACAGTGGGCCCTAAATCCCTAATTATATCTAATTTCCCAGTAGGAAAAATGGACTCAGTACACGCTTAGACTCACCCTAATTACTGTTTTATGTTAGACTTAAAAATACCTAATTCGAATATGTACCTAGTACAAAGTATATTGGAGACAAAGGCGCTATTTTTCACATAGGTAACAAAATATCATATTTTTAATATTTCAACTACAATAACAACACAAAATATAACATGTTTTTCTAAAACTATAACTCAACAACACTAGGCAAGTCGCATTTATAAATCATGTAGGTACCAATATTATATAAAATAAAATGTATATATATATATATATGTATTTAACTAAATATAATTTTTAAACGACAGACCTTAAACGCTGTTACAGTGTTCTTGTAAAAAGTCTACTATGTGTTTAAATACCCTATCTGGATAGTTCAAATGCACGTCATGGTCGCCGTTAACTACTCTAATGGTAATGTTGCGTTTAATGCTATAAAACTCGTAGGCGTCTTTTAAATATGTTGAATAACGAGAACAGTTCTCATCGGCTAGTATGAATATCACAGGACACGCGACATTGCACAAGATTTGCTTATGTTGGTCGAACGTCATTAATGGATAGAATACCAATTTCAATCGTTGGTCGCAGGCAAACGTGTACTTATTTTCGGCACTGTCCACTTTGACCAATCCTCTATGTGCTAAAATGCGAGCTGACTCATCTGTTAGCTTGGACTGGCGGCCAATTTTCATCTTGTTGATTGCTTCATCAAATGTGTATGACGGCGGCTGGCGACCGATTTGACGACGGTGCAACAATTGAAAATCGTCTATACGGCTGCGAAATGCAGCTAACGTTTCACCCACTTCAACAGGCCGTGGTCCCATGGTATCTAACACAATAAGGCATCGAACATATTCCGGGTAGACGCCTGTAAACCAAGAACCCAGCTGCCCACCAAAGCTATGACCTAAATAGACCAGTTCAGACCATCCAAAGTAGTCGACTACTAGTTTGATGGAACCCAAGTAGTTGATGAACTCCAAGGGCACACATGACGGAAAATGTGCTGAACCACCATGACCAGGTAAGTCAATGCATACATAATAGTAATCGTTAGGTAAGAATGGTACGAGTGTAACGAATGTCTCACAATTGTCTTGGATTCCATGGACGCAAAGAACAGTAGGACTAGTGTTGTAACCATATGTTTTCGCTGTAAATAAATTAATAATATATTCATTTTGATAGATGTTACCGATTCCATTACAATACCTATGATGTGTTGTACTGTAATGTGTATAAATGTTATACTGTTAAAGGTAATTCAACTCAACCAACCATTGACTAAAGTCAGGTTAACACATTATAATATGAAATATAATTATATACCTTTTCAAAAATAAGATATATGCGCAGATAATAAAACAATAATAGAATAAAACAGTGATATAATTTCATATATAATATAATTAATTTCATCAAACAAAGAACATTGAAAATATAAAAGGAAAATAAGAGATATTAAAATAAAATATTTTATTCATTGAAATTAAAAACTTTATTATTTAAAAATAACTAAATAAATAACAATTGTATACAAAACAAAAAAACAATCACCATATATAAATAAATTGCAAAACAAAATACAATTACCATATATAAAAAAATTACAATTATATACTAAAACCTCAAACACTGATTAATAAACCATATTAAATATTACAACGTTCAGAAAGTAAAAATGTATTGATTAAATCTGCTATTCGTTCTGGATTATTCAAATGTACATCGTGATTTCCATTTACTTTAATAACTCGAACATTTGGATTAGATTTATACATTTTTCTTACTAGTTTATTGTCAATGTTCTTCTGTAATTTATTTTCTATAGCTTGTAAATATAACACAGGACATTTGATATTGAAAATAATCTCCAATTGTTGGGTAGGCGAGAACATTAGATTATAACTGACTTTCATTCTTTGATCCGTAATAAAAAAATAACTTCCATCAGGATGTTTTTGTAAGGAACGTTTAATTAGTACATCTGCAGATTGTCTGGTCAATTTTGAAGGCCGTTTTGTCATAATTTGATTAATTGCCTGTTCATATGTATATGACGGTGGTGATCGGTTCTTAATTTTATTCTCCACTGTTAATAGATTATCACATAGTTCTCTAATGAACGGAACAGTATCTTGTGGATGTATTGATTTTGGACCAGCACAATCTATCATAACAAGACTTTCAATAAATTCTGGATAAAGAGAAGCAAATAGACTTGCTATCATACCGCCCATACTATGACCAATACATTTAAATTTTTTAAATTTCAAGTGATCGATGACACGTTTAAAAGCGAGCAAAAAAATTTCCAATGTTATTCGAAAACCAGGAGAAAAGTGTGAAGAATATCCATGTCCTGGTAAATCTATACAGATAAAATAGAATCCTGGCTGCAGTAATGGAATAAGTCTAGCAAATGTATCACAATTATCCTGTAATCCATGAAGACAAAGAACAGGAGTAGCTAAGGGATTGCCCCAAGTTTTGGCTGAAATTAAATTGATTAATGTTTCACTAATTTGTAAACAAAAATAGTCAATATACTGAATAAATAAAATTAGAAATTTATTACATTTAAAACATACAATTCTCACTATTTATGTTACATGATATTAATATATTATATATCATACAGTTATACTAATACTATAGACAGGCCAATGAAAGAGGATGGCACCTATAGTTTTATTATATTATTATAATATTAGGTCTCGTGAATATTTTGTTTTATTATAAAAATTAAAGATTAGAATATATTTTAAAAGTCTAAAATAACCTTACATAATGCCTAGGGCTTCGCAAAACCTAGCGCCAGTACTGTTGTTAGAAATTTAATTTAATACTTCCTTAATTTAAATTGGTTGAAATACATTTTTAATTTGAATTTATTATTTAAACTTACCAGCAATGTGTCCCCAAGGTACTGGTATTGTTATTTCTTGTGTATTCATTTTAGAAACTAAATTGTAAAATACTGAAAATGTAATATTTTTTAATATTAAAATATGATAAACAAACATAACATAAGATATTCAAATTTTATATATACATTAATAATATAATAAGGTTCTAACTTACGTTTAAACCGTTATGTTTATTATTTATTTTTAATATTATTGTCTTCGTGTTTTCATTCCTAATTTATACATATAATATATTGTTAATTGTTATAAACAATAAAATTACAAATACCTATTAGATTTTAGGTAAAACATTTACTAAACGATATAAATTAAGGATGCATACACTATACATTTATAAAGTACCACAGAATCACGATATAATAAACTTTTTATTATACTTCATTATATCATGCACGCTGCACAAATTAACTTCTGTAGTTATTGTTATTTTAACTTTCATTCTGTACTTCAAAAACAAATTGATAAGAAGAATGATCTTATTAAATTTCTGATAATTCGGAATTTCATTACCAACCTTGAAAACAAACAGTCATAGACTTATAATATATATATTATAATATTATAGGTCTACTAGCAAACGGCATATAGATTGGCGTACACGAAACTCATTTTGTGGAGAAACATTTTTTTAAGGGAAATTTTGATACATGTTTTATCCGCCTTAAGATTAGGGAAGTCCGCGATCTAGAGGTCTACAGGTGGTAACTTTTAGCGGCAAATCGATTAATCAATTACTCCAAGTTTTTTTAAAAAAAGCAGACGAAAACTTTTGAAGATTGATTTTCTGTTTGGCATCATGTTAAGTAGGAAATCTTATAAAATTTACAGACTACTTTCAGCTGGAAAATTTTTGTTTTGTTTAAGGAGTTTACTCACACTTTGTTATGAGGGACAACAAAAAAATTGTTTTTGCCGTAATAAGTATACGCTTAGGTTACACATACATAACAATATACAATATTAGTATCATATTTTTATAGATATACTAATAATATACTAATAATATACTACTTAATCATTTTACAAAATATTTTAAAAATTGTAACTGACAATTTTTACCATAAAACGATAACTCCTTGATTATTGTTCGTAGGGATTTGAAATTTATTTTACATATGTAATTTATATTCGTGGTAAATTTTGAAATGGATTATCAGTATAATATATTGCAATATATTTAGATACGCTCAGAATCGTATTTTCTATTGCAATATCATTGCATTCAAATCTTAATAATTATAATGAACCACTAATTTCTCCGAGCACCGAAGGGATGAAGGAGTAATGTCTACAATCGGCCTTCTCACTTTGGACCATACCAAGTTGAATACACCAGTTTTCGTCCGATCACTGAAGTTAAAAAACGTCGAGCGTAGTTAATACTTGGATGGGTAGCCGCTCGGGAACACTACGCGCTGTTGACATTTTTTTAATATACATGATACATCTAGAAATTTTTATGAAGTACTGTCATAGAATAACATTATATATTTAGATCATATACTATAAATCAGTGGCGTCATTTCAGTTTTTACTAGACTAGGGCAGACCCATAAATTTACCGACTGTTTTTAAGAACAGGAATGGGAGGGGTCATTTTTCTGTTGGGTATTTTATTTTATTGTAAGCGGTAATAAAATAAGGGGTTGTATTTAGGGGTTTTAATTTTTGAAATCTGCCAACTTTGGATTTGGATAATTATAGAATACAACAAATGTATGAGTGCCTGCCTTCCCAAATGACAGTACTGTAATAGTCTCTAATTTCTATAAATCGTAATATATATTTATTATACTCTATACTATAAATTTTATCTGTGATTTCAATATACTATATTATATTAATTTTGTCTAACATTATACAATTAACTCTATTTTTTAATTTTGTGGCCTGACCATTTATCATTAACAAATCCTTTACTAATGTTAGTTATAGGATTAATGTACTATTAATGTTATTAACAAAAATAATAAATAATACCGATGATTATAAAATATAAATACTTTGAAAACTTATGTAATCGTTATAAGTTTTTTTTACATGAAATTCTGATCATTCACTATATTTTATTAGGTATTCAAGTTCTACAGGACAGATGTAGGTATCTAATGTGTTACCATGACTTATATTTTCTAATACTATAAAGTTTAAATTTTAACATTTTATTACTCTGTAATTTATGAACTACTCATAAAAAGAAATTAACTATTATGAAACTGCATAGTGCATAGTCACTACCAAAACTCATCGATTTTATAATTGATAAACAGATTGCCCATAGTATATGAATATTTGACAAATGGTTAAATATATATATATATATAATTAATAATATAATGATAAATAATATTATCATAAGGTTCTTTTATTTGTATAAATAGTTGTACCTTACAGTTAACCTATTCTGATATAAACTAAGTATACACAAAATAATTAACTTATTTTATGGAGTAAATAGTTTACTATGTTTTATAGATATGGTTTCATAATATATATACAACAAAAATCAATCAAGAGACAACCCATATTTGTGTTTAGTATACTATAATTAATATACTAATAAAGTATTAAAGCAAATTTCAAATGACTATAACTTGGAACTAAGTCTATCCAACAAATTTCGAACGCATCATCTTGTAAGTGACAAAAACATATGAACATAAAATTGAGATAAAAAATTGCATGGTAACAATAGACATTTACCTATCAACAAAAATTAAACTTTAATTATTATGTAATACTATTTAAAATTAAAACGATAATATAGCACATAATCTTTAATTAATCCTTATTAATTATAGTACTATTCACAAAATACTGTGATTTGATTGTATTATATTTAATATTAAGCATAAGGATTCTTAGAAATGGGCTTTGTTTATACCAAATTTTAAATAAATAATAAATATGATTGACAGTAAAAAACCAACTAATATTTATAAATTAATTATATCACAATGTTACAATAATTATATATATATATATATATTACATTATTTGAGTATAGTTAGCTCTTTATATCTGTGATTTTACAATATTGATTCTTAATATTAAAATAATTTATTTTAAATCTTTGAATAAATAAGATTTCCTTGATTTTTCATTTCCTGTCAAACAATTTTCAATAAGAAATTTTTTGTTATTTTCTGTTAAATATTTAACTGCACTCTGGTACATTCTTTCTGATATCTGTATTTCTGTGACAAAATAATTCATGTTCCATTTTTCTAAATATTCAGAAGATGTGTGCCAAATAATACCTGAACAATTTTTTCTATCAAGTGTTAGTACATTATTACAATTTGGATTCAAAGCAATTGCAAATTCATTCTTTTTTATAATTTTCATCAATAGATAATGATTTAAATTTTCAGAGTCCTTAAAGTACATAATAACATGTGAAATTGGTCCGAGCATTGTTTTAATAATATCATCCATTATAATAGTAAAACAGTCAAAAGGTGAAGCATATATTTGTTCATCATGATTTTTAAATTTTATATTGATTGAATCTAACCACAATCTTAAGCCATAGTTTACACATACACCTAAACATAAATTACAATTTTGACACTTTATGGAATTTGAAGTAGTCCAATTTTTATTTCTAATATAAATTGATACTTTGTCGTAATAACAATCATTTTCTTGTGGATGGAAAATAAAGTTTTCTGTTCCTCCATGACAAAACATATGGTCCACTTCACATAATTCTACTGGTAAAACTCTATTAAAATTAAATGGTTGGTTATTAAATAATTTGAGACAAGAACAACATGTAATGTAAACTTCTTCAGCACTTTTTATTTTTGGCATATACTTAGGTGTGAAGGAAAAGCAAGATGATTCAGTTTCTGGACAACTATTTAACTGTGCTCTGAACAACAATTTATTCCCATAAACTTTAATATCTCTAACATCATTTTCTTCAAATACATATTCAGTTACGTTTAAAATATATGTATCCTTATCTGCCAATGTTATTCTAATTGATTTTACATCTATTTCTATGTCATAATCAATAGGTACATTATCAGAAAATGTTATATAAACTTGACACGATAAAACGTATATCTCAAATTCAATACATACATGTTTAATGTGCATTTTAATTATTACAACACTAGTAAAAACTAATTTCTTATGTTTATAATATTAAAAATAATAGAAAATTATTCAAATAAGTAATTAATTGTTTTGAATTCACTTTCACAAACTAAAGTAATATAGAGGGTAAGAGACTACAGTTGTAAAATCAATCACCATGTTCATAAAGACTAGAAATAAACTAATATTTATAGAATTTACTATAAGCTATATAGTATAGACATTAGATTTATATTCTATTACCTTCACAAAAATCAAATTAATTTAACAAAACCATGAACGAGCGATGGCCGATGAACATGAACATGATAATATGATAAGAAGGCTGAATTATTTGTTCCAAAGTACATGTATTCCAAATTTGGAACAAAAAAACATTCGGATCAAATATACGTATTACTGGAAACACAGACTACATGAAACCTATAAACTTACCAACGTTGATAAAAATGATAACATCAATAAAACAAATATTTGTTCAAACAAATTTTTTGTGGAACAAAAGGTAGCAACCTGAAGCTACTATATTATCTGCATCTATGATTATTTGTTGTACTTAAAATTTATAGTTTGTTTGTACCCATTTTATTTATGAGGTCTTTGGATGACGTCACACTAATACAGCGTATTCATAGAAAAAAGAATACTTGCAAAATGTTTAAATAATATATTTAAATGATTAGTGATATCAATGATGCAGCATGCAAATTTTTAATTGTTTATTCTTAATCACTGAACTGTATTCAGTTCGGTGTTCTTAATATATTATTTATGTAACTATATAATTTTTAAAATATTTATTTCATTTATTTCTTATAAAAAATAAATTGTTGGATTCAGACGTTTAATTTAATTTAGTTAATCATAGTGCTTTATGATTATTAGTTAAAATAATAAATTCATATATCTTTATGATCGTATTTATTTTTGTAAAAAGTTATATTCTTGGAACACATAATTGAAATCGCAATGAATAAATCTAAAGATAATGATCAAACATTTGTAATTAAAATATTAGATGATTTACGTTCGAATAATCGATCCAAGCCGTTAAGAATGGATTATAATACTAGCTTAGGCCTGTCATCAAATGATTCATTATTATCTAATAAACGTCGACGATCTTGCAGTCCTGATTTAGAAGAATCTTTGATCAGTATGTTTAATTAAAATTTTTTAAACCCATTTTATATTAAATAATTAAATATACTATACCCTAGAACCAATAACTTCACCATGGGAATTTCGTCATACCAAACAAGAATTGGTTAATGCTCGTGCAGAAATTGCTTCATTGCAAGAAAGAAATAAGACACTTTTCAATCTTAAAAAAGAATCTGACCTTTTATTTGAAAAAGAGAAAACTGCTTTAGAACATAATATAAATAAATCAAAATTAACGGTTTGTAATAAATTATTTTTGTTTTCTTTAATAGATAATTAATTTTTGAATTATATTTTAATATTTTAATTATTTCAGATTGATCAATTAGATAATAGACTAAAAGAACTCCGATATGAAAAATCAAATTTAAAAGACGAAAATGATAATTTAATGAAAAAACTTGAGTCAATAATGGAAGAAAACCAACTAAAAACATCAAACCTTGAAAAAGAAAATAGAAAGCTTGAAGATAAACTATCTAATGTAAACTATTTTAACTTAAATTATTTACTTTATACATTTAAATATAATTTTATTAATTAAAGCAACAAGTAGTAATCTTTGTTGTCACAATACTATTAATATAACAATAGTAGCAGAATCTTATTTGTCTATCATACTTATTCATCAATTTACTTATTTAATGCATCATAATTTCTGATATATATTAATATATTTTAATTTGTCATGAGCTCTTAGTTTTGTATTTTAACTATCTATTTTCAATTTATATTATATTTGTATCAGTTTTTGATGAATAATAATGAAAATAATAAAATAATATATAAATATTATGATGCATAGAAATATATTTTTAGAATTATTCACAATGATAATTAATATGTTGTACAGAAAATAAGATTACACTGCCATGTTATCTGTACAATGTATGGAATGTCACCTCAACATTAAAATGTTTAATGTACATTAAATGTATATAGGTCATTTTAGATCTCAATAAATACCAAAATGAGATTGCATCAAGAAATTGCACTAATTATGAATTAAATGAATTAAAAAAGACACTTAGGTCAAATGAAAAATATATTGAAGAATTAACAAGCAATTTAAAAAAAAAACAAATTGAAATAAATACATTGGAAAATGATCAAGTGAAAATGAATACTGCGAACCAAAAAATTAAAGTAATTATTGCCATTTAAATTTGTATTGTAAAAATAATATATATATATATATTGTTGACAACAAAATACATTAGATAGGAGTCTCAAGTATCCTTGTTTTTTTTTTATGTATTTACATTTCCGACATTAGGTTCAGTATCTTTTATAATTAGTGGTTTCTTTTTTAAACATAATTTATATTTTTATAAATTTAGACACAACAATCCATTAATAGATAATATCGTTTTGATAGAAGATGCGTGGACATTTTTTGATCATTTCCGACTTGTGTTCTTTCGGTGAACAAAGTATAATAATATTTACACTATATATTCTGTAAAGATAAACATTGATTATAAAATAATAGAAATTATAAGTTCATACAAAGTGAAATATCTATATGTTATGTATTTGAATCCTATTTTAATAATTGAGTGTTATAATAATCATGTCTGTCATTTTTAATAGTTATTATAATTTTTTTTTTAGTATTTAGAAAATGAATTAGCTACACTACAAGAAAGTGCAATGGTGGTTAATGCCCAGCGTGAAAAGTTGAAACGTTTTAATTCTATGGAAAATGAACTTATGTCATTGAGAGACGAAGTAGCTATTTACAGGTGAATATTATTCATTATTTGTATTATTTCAGATATGGTGAAAGAAATTATTGTTTTAAATGTGTTATATTATATCATTATTTTGTGTGTATCATAGAAATGATGTTAAACAAACAGAGGTGTTAGAAAATAAAGTTGCTACACTTGAAAATAAACTAAATAACCATGAATTGATTGAAAAGGAAGCTATGCAATTACGATCAAATTTAGCAGTTAGTAATGATTGTTTGAAAAATTGGATAAATGTTTGTCGTGAAGTCTGTGAAAATATAACAGAAAGTCAATGTTATCCAGAATACTTACGTTATTATGTTGATAATCTAAAAAAGAAAAATTTATTTCTTGTCAATGAAAAGGGTGAATTACAAAGCAGGTAAAATATTTAAAACAATTCATATACATACTTTTGTTAAATTTTATTTTCACTCAATATATAACAGTTATACAGAATGATTTTAATGACTCAAAGTTTGTAATCATTAACATAAAATATTGATAATAGTTTCATGATATTAAAATTATTTTTCCATAAATTAAAAAACTAAATTTAATTTTATGTAATATTTTATAGTATGCTTGGTTATTCACGAACTATAATTTAGTAATGTAGGATGGTGAAATTTCCATTATTCTCATTTCTTATTTCAATGGTTCATTGTTTAGAGTAATTTTATTTAACTTCTTTATATAATTTAAATTATTTTGTTTAGTATTGCTAGATTGGAATTAAAGTTTAAACAGATTGAAAATGAGTTGATGAAAGCAAAAGAACAAATCATAATTGGAACAAATAATAATAACAAAAATGAATCAACAATTAAACGGTTAAAAAAACAACTCTACATGGTTACATGGGTATTTAATCATTTTTGTATATAATTGAAAAATATATTCTACTTTTTAATCATAGTTTTATATTCTAGGAACGAAATGATTTGAGAGAATTAATAGATTCATTCCAAAAAGAAGTAACTGTTATTGGAAATATTAACAGTGAAGATTCAAAAATGGAAGTATTAGAAAAAGCTATTAATGGTTATAAAATTCGTATGTCACAAATTGAGGCCGATCCATCTTTATATACACCTACTGACAATAATAAACGTTGGATCGAAGAAAAAAATATACTTTTAAGGGAAAAAGAAGAACTCATTAATAAATACAAAGAATTAGAAAATAAATGTACTGATTTACAAGATCAAATAGATCATAGAGCTTTGAAGGGAGATTTCAACCTAAAAGAAACTAAAGTATTACATTACAAGTATGTAATAAATAATTTCATTTGTTGACATTAAATAATTTGATATGTTTATAATTTATAAAGAATGAATCCAGCGTCAGAAGGATTTAATCAATATCAAAATGAATTAACAAAAGCTAAACAAGAAGTAGAAAAATTAAAGGAACGTATTAAAGCTATGCAAGAAGGCATTTCTATGAATCTTACACAAGTAGTTGATACTAGAGTTGAATCAAATGCATCTCAAGAAATAGAAGGTCAATATAAGTTATATAAAGAGGGAAGGTTGATTGTGGACGTTCCTCCTTCGTCCCTTCAGTCTTCAGAGAAATTAGTGGTTTATTATAATTAAGATTTAAATGCAATGATATTGCATTAGAAAATACGATTCTGAGCGAAACTCAATATATTACAATATACTATACTGATAATCCATTCCAAAATTTTACCATGTGTGTAAATTACAAATGTATATATATTTAAAATAAATTTCAAGTTTTTACGATCTAAACTTTAATTAGTTATCAAGAAATAAAATAATTTAAATAAATGAAACCATAATTTTGCCGATTTTCAAAAACTTTTACTTTAAAAGTTTCTATAAAAAAAATAGTCACAATTATCAAAATATTTTGTAAAAAGTAGTATATTTAGTATTTAGTATTTATTTAGTAGTATATGCCTAGACTTCGATAAAAATTTCAAACTGATAAACCAAAAATTTCAGGAAATATTAAACATTTTTGAAAAAAAAATGTGAAAACTATACTTAATCAGAACATCAACCAATCATTTCCAAATTTTTTCCTCTATTGAAGTACATCTAAGTTAATACTCAAAAATATTTAATTAGACACTACGATTAAAACTCAGTTAGTTATCACAAAATTAAACAATTTTTAATTTCAGAATCCGTAATTTTGCCGATTTTCTGCCATTTTTTAGTAGTTTTTCTTCATAGGGAAAATCTTTTGAGAAATTTGAAAAATGAGCTAAATAAATTACCAAATAGATGTAATTTGCTATCAAAAATATACCCTACTTGTGGTAATTAAATCATTATTTTTACCCGTAAAAGTGTCTTCACACTTTACATAAAAAAAAAAAATCTTATTAAAACCAATACATTCCTCGCTTCGCTCAGAATCTACAATTAATTACACAGTTAAAATATAATTATTAAATTTTAGGACTCAGAGAAAAATTAAAATCACAAGAAATACAGAATCAAAGATTACGTGAAGTATTTAAGAAGAGTAGTCAAGAATTTAGAGAATCGGTATACACATTATTGGGTTATAAAGTTGATGGCCTCCAGAACAATATGTATAGACTGACCAGTCAATTTGCTTTCCATGAAGAAGACAATTTAATGTTTCAAGTATTTATTATTTATTGGTTTATATTTTTAGAGCAATACATTTTATTTCATTTATGTTAATACTATATTTTTAGCTGAATGAAGGTTCAATGCATTTGCTGGAAACTCCATTTTCACAAACTATTGAAGAAATGATAAGTTTACATCTAGGACAACAACGTTCTTTGCCTGTTTTGCTATCTAGTTTAACAATTGATTTATTTAGTAAGCAAAGTATGATCATGACTGCAGATTCAACACGACTTGAATCTGTCATTAACGAAACAAATTGAATAGGCCACAATATTTATATTTTTATAACTGATTATTGTATAATTATATTCTCATTATATAAACATTAGATATTATAATAATTTATTATTAACTTAATTTTTTGACATTCATAAAAAAATCTTTCATCATATTGTTTGCATTGTACATCTTTAATAAATAATGTGATTTAAAGTATATTTAGTATAAAATTGTTTTAATCAGTTAATCCTGTAAACCCAGTGTCCTAATCTAAGATAGACAATTTTCCCAAATTAGAATAAGATACCAAATAAGATGTAAATTTTTGATTTTTTTTATGGATATTTATACTATCATAATCATAAATATTAAAACAGTATATAATATTGTTTTTTCCACATATATACAAGATATGTCAAGATATGTAGCAATAAAATTTATCTTCACTGAATTTGATATTAAGTTAGATGTTTATCAATCATATATTTATAATTTATTTATATATAAATACCTACAATATTTCATTATATTGTACATTTTGTACGCGAGCACAAAATCTACAAAAACACCATTGATTTATATTATTAATATATAATTTATTATAATATTTATACTATTAAATACTGCAATATTCTACAAAAATTCTATGACAATAGTTTAAATCAGAATGAACACCGCGGTCTTCTGCTTCATTTTTATTCTGTTTCTGCAATTGATCTAAAATATTAGCAAAAAACCAAAACATGGAGCCATTTAAAAGCATGCAAATATAATTTTGATAAATGTTTCAAAAATAAAATTATATCCAGCCCAAAAACATTTATGTTAAAATTTTAGTTTTAATTGGAATTACATATTTACAAATAATTATTCTATTTTAATCTATTATCTTCATTTGTTGTTTAATTAATTTGAATTTTGAATGGGTCATGATCAGTTAGGTTAGGTTACATAGTCAATATTATTTTTAGATTCTGAGCGAAAGGAGGAATGTATTGGCTTACAATGATGTTTTTTTTTATGTCTGAAAGCACGATTTTGAGTAAAAATAATGATCCAATTACCACGAATAGGGTATGCTTTCGGTAGCAAATTGTATAGTTGGTACTTTGTTTAGCTCATTTTTCGAATTTCTTAAAAGTTTTTCCACAGAAGAAAAACTGTTAAAAAATGGCGGAAAATCAGCAAAATTACGATTCCTGTTATTTATATATTTTTATTTCGGGATAACTAATTGAGATTTAATCGTAGGGACTTTTGAAATTTTTTTTTTTGAATATTCACATTCGTAGTTTACATGCGTGGTTAAATTTTGGAACAGATTGGTTAATTTTCTGACTAAGTATAGAGCTTATCTATAGTATAGATCTATCAATAGTTTTCCTTAGTTAATGATAACCTATCAATGAATTGTTATGATAAATCGCCTCAGTTTTCTTCCTCTTTTACAACACTACATTGTGTATCATCACAGAATAGATGAAATTTATTTATTTAAATAAATCAGTATCAATATATGGATGGTCTATCCATTTCTTTATTATAAAAAAAGTTATATCTATTATCTATTAGTTATATCTATTCTACGATATTTTTTACCACAGAATAATTAATATTCCATATTTGTTTTTTCCATGGCTAAATATGTTTGGCTGTGATTTTTCCAGTGATATAACCGATGATAGCGGTTACTTTATTTATACAATATAATGATGTAAACAACAACAAAAATCCAATAGATTTATGTTATCTATTATATTTTTTCTGATATACAAATTATAAATGTATAGTTTATAGTTTATAGTTTTATACAGTATACAATTTTAAATTTTGACATTGACATATTGTACTTAATGGTCAATACCTTAATAAGGAATTATTAAATAGTAATAATACAAGTTTAATATATTATCTTAAATTAAGGTACCTATAAGCTATAGCCGATAGATAAACTATTTTTTATATATGATAAATTATTAATAATTGTTAAACAATAAACAAGTTTACAATATATTTCAATATCAAGTCTTAATTTTTATAGAGATACTTTTAACTTACATTTACAAAACGTGTTCATTTATTTTGACTCGTAAATACAATAAAATGGTAAATTTGTTCCACAACAATATAATTATGATTAAATGATAAAAAAAGTATAATTTCTAGTTTTAGAAAAAATAAATACTAACGTATAGATTTAAATAAACTGTAATACTTGATTGTATACAGTGTATAGTGTGTATACTAGATTTTGCTTCCCAAAATCCAATTTTGAGTCATGTATAAATACTTCAGTAGATGTTTATAATTATTTTTGAATTTAACTGCTCAGTGAAATTTGTATATAAATTTAAAATTAAAGTGAGTCTTGTCTAGACAGTATTATTGATACTGTGTTATTTCAACCTGAATCATGGCATCAGCAGATCCAATGGGACTGAGCAAAACTTGGGAACTTTCCTTGTATGAACTTCACAGAACCCCGCAAGAAGCAATCACAGATAATACAGAAATTGCTGTGTCCCCTAGGAGTTTACATAGCGAATTGATGTGTCCTATTTGCTTAGACATGCTCAAGAAGACCATGACTACTAAAGAATGTCTTCACAGGTTTTGAAGATTACGTACTTATACAAATGGTATAATTGTTAAAAATTGATACTCAATTACCTTTTTTATTTTCCTAGGTTTTGTTCAGACTGTATTGTTACTGCTCTTCGTTCTGGTAACAAAGAATGTCCTACATGTCGAAAAAAATTAGTATCAAAACGTTCATTACGCCCTGACCCAAATTTTGATCTACTAATATCCAAAATCTACCCAAGTCGTGATGAATATGAAGCTCACCAAACTAGAGTATTGGAGAAATTAAACAAAAGTCATAGCCAAGCAAATTTAGTGCAATCTATTAATGAAGGCATTAAAATCCAAACACAAAATCGTTTGCAACGTACCAAAAAAAATCAACAAGATGAACAAAATGAAAGTAGTTCTTCATCTACTCCAAAAACCCCTAACAACATAGGATCGATCAAAGATAATATTACTAGAACAGTAGTTCAGACAAAAGTAGCTAAAAAACTTAAAACTGTTATGATTTCTGAAAATGATGGCCCAGCATCTTCATCAGTTGATAGATCAGATTTTACAGAATGTGATGGCTCATCAAGAGGAGTAACACTAGATGAAATTGAATTGGTATTTAAACCTCATCCTACTGAAATGGGAAGTGACAATCAATTAATAAGAGTACTAAAAGAAAATTCCATTCGATATATTAAAACTACAGCAAATGCTACAGGTAAATATATTTTATTTTATTATAAACTAATAAATCTCTAAATATTAATAGACAGTGGCATAACTGTATGAAACATACCGGACAAACATATCTAAAATTATTTATAGGTGCAAACCAACTGTTCCACATATATAATATAATATGTATGCCTTTTACGATTTCACATTCATTGTTATATTTATTTATTATTTTTCATTATTTTTTAAAGCTTATTACTTTTCTACAAATATAAATTTGTATGTTTGAACCTCTGTGTTCCTCCCCAGTTACATCACTGTTCATAGATGTACAATATTGTAAATGTTTATAAATAATTATATTATATATTATACAGTAATATGTTTAATATTTTCATTAAATGTAATAAAAGTTATATTAGAATATATTACTCTTAAAATAATCAATTTTAATTCCAAATAATAAGTACAATTTAATTTATTTCTTAATTTGGTTACAATACTACTTTATTAATAATATACTTTTAGTGTAATACATGTCTAATATCATTAGATATTAAATACAGAATTAAAACAAATTAAAATATGTAAAATAAAAAATCATATTTATTTTAATATTTATATTTAGTTGATCATTTAAGCAAATACTTGGCGATGCGACTTACATTGGATCTTGGATCAGAACTTCCAGAGCGTGCCCTAAGTTTTTTAATTTATGTTGCACCGACATCTAATCAATATGTTCCACTGAATGGAAATCAAACATTGCGACAAGTTAATGATAAATATTGGAAAGTAAACAAACCACTTGAAATGTTTTACTCATTTACCTAATCTAACTACTTAAGCTTTAGAAAGAAAAAAAATTATACTAAATATTAATTTAATTTCAAATATTATTTTATTAAAATTTAAACTTAGTTTTAATTTTATTCAATTTATAAATCTTCAAAATATTTCTCCCCTAATTAATTTATAACTTACACAAGATATCCTAAATAAAATTCAATCAATGAATCTAATTCAAACACTTTAAAACTTAATACTTAATTACTAAGGTTCATATTTAAAGGCAAATGCCATTTTTAATAATAATATAAAAATAATTTTTATATACAAATGTATTTCATTTTATCTATGATGATGGATGAATTTTTTTTTGCCTTTTTTACTTATGAATGCCTTTTTTTATTTATAAATGCCTATTTTGTTATTTTTAATAATTAATTGTTGTATTTAATTTTCAATTGAACTGATAGATTTATATACGACATACCTACATATTTCAGTACAAATCAATAAACTTATCAAGTATTTGATATGGCCAGTTAATTTAATATTTAAGTATAAATATAAAACCCATAATACCTATCTATAGATTAAAATATGTTCATAATGCATAGATTTAAGGTTGTTCGTCAGTCCACATTCATCACCACGATTGTCATTTAATAATATTCCACGTTTATTTTATTCTGTGTTTTCAATATGCCTTTAGTTAAACAAAGTGATAATTCTAAGTTAAAAAAGTATGTTACAGAATTCAGTGAAAATATTTTTTCAACTGATGGATTGATTTTATACTGTAAAAACATTTAAATTTAAATTTCTTTTTAATATAATTTAAATGCTTTTTTTATTAATTATATTGCCTTCAAATCCGAACCCTATTAATTACCTATTATTGTGATAATCAATATAACTAAAGAGTGGACTTTAATGCACTAAAAATTCTTAAGAAATACTCTATAAAATGTTAAAATGTACTTAATAATATGTCCTATAAATCATAAAAAAATGTTTATACAAAATCCATGATTGCAAGACGATTATTTTTAATATCTGTAACTGTTGCTTTACCTATATTATAAAAGCGGGCTAAAGATACGCTAGTCTCACCTTAGTCCAGTTTAGTAAGAATTCCTATTTTTTGTTCCATTGTAAGAACATGACGTTTACGTTTATTAGACATTTTAAATACATATGTACTTAACAATTGTAATATATTTGTACGTATGTATAACGATGTGTATGCGGTAGAGAGCCGAACTAAACTGACAAATTAAGCATGAGGACGTCGTTTAAATAAGTTCGTTACGTTTTGGTCATTTACTAATGATTAACGTACATAAAATACGTACATAATATGTACTAATAATAAACCAAAAGCAATAGTTATGATAAATTGAAAATTCGATAAATCGGCCGGATATGAGTTTTTATTTTCGGATAACAGAACGTTCGGATATGCAAGTTATAGTTCGGATAATAGAGGGTTTATATAACGGAGGTTCTACTGTACATAGAAAAACTTCTCTCCACATCTACTAAGGTAATAGGTGCATATTTTAAATAGGTTAAATCATTAAGTGTTAGGTTTTCTTCTGTGTTAATAGTGTTATTTTAACCATTCAAACTCCTTAAAATTTCACATATTGTACCAAAACTATTGTTATTCTGTATGACTTTTTGGAATTTTTTAAATATATGTCTTTATCACCTTTAAGATTACTTTTAAGAACCAACTCAGTATTCCTTATTGTATTTATTATATCAATTAATTATTTCTAATTTATAGTCATGAGCATAAAATTATAAAAGCATGCAGTTAGGACACAAGTCCATATACAAACAGTGGCCAAACAAAAAAATAATAATACGGATAAATGATCAAAGTATTTTAGTAAGCATACTCATTACAGTACTCGAAATATACCTCATAAAACATCTAAATATTTAAATGATTAGAAATATGTTACACATTTGATCACTAAAAATAACTTTTCTTATACTTTAAATGCCATGAAAAAAAAAATATACAAAATATGCACTAATATAAAAAAATGTGCAAATGCATTAACATCCACCCTTTAAACATAATTAATAGTATGTATTTTATTTAATTGATTGTAATATTTTATTGATACAGTAAATAATATTTATAAGATATGTTGATTTTGTTTATTTCATTAAATAAGTGTATAACATATTTATATAATATAAATTATAACATTAATATACAATATTTAGCTTTTTGTTTTAAAATTTGTTAATGTAAAATTCTAAAAAACTAAAACAAAAATTGAATATTTATTAACTCTTTCCTACATAATTATACCATTGATTATTAGAATAGTCTATTCTATAGTCAATGATTATACTTTATAGGTTTATTAATTACTTAATTTGTGTGTATAATATAAATAAATAATAATAAATGTATTATTAAATGATAAAAAGTAACCACATATTTTATTTTATATCCGGTTTTGTTTTTTATTTGAAAAAGTTGTTTTTAAATACAGGGTCCTATCATAAAACAGGATGATTTCAATATTTAATTATTCTTAGAATACATTTATTTTTATTTCAACAAATATAAATTTAAAGTACGAGTTACCATTTGATGTTTAATAAAAAAAAACATTTTATATACATTATGTTTGCTAAATGATCTTTATTATTTATATTTCTTCATTTCATAGTACTGTGGATACCTCACTCTCCCAATTCAACAGCTTGTGATTTTTTTTTATGCGAATACAAACTAAAAACAGAAGTGTATGAGGCCAATTTACCAGGAGCTTAGAAATTAATCAGAATTAATTAATTTTTTAAAGAATAATTAAATATTGAAATAATCTCATTTCACTGCCGGGCCCCATAATTATATAAAACAATCTTTACAAATTTATATCATTGACAATTTAAAATAGGTAGTTTAAATTAATCTTTATTTTGATTTGTATATTTTTATCTGCATTAATATGAAACACAAATCACATAATAAAATAATTGTATTAATTTATAGCCTAGATAAATGATAACATATATACAACTATATTCCATTTAGTTGAAAAATACCATGATTGTAGCCAAGATTATCCTAAGCTCAGATCTCACAGGACATACCGTTGATGTACATAGGAATAATGGATAAATTTAGAATCTATAGGTAGACTATGTCCAGAATGAGGAGAACACTGGTCCAAAAAAATCATTAACTTGTCATAATTGTAAGGAATTATTAATTACCCAGAAACATTAAGAAATCAGTCTTTAGAAATTATTTAAAACAATTTGCTTTAAATTTTTACTCATTCAGGATCATCTATTTAGATATTTTTCTACATTATACACAAAATGGTTCAATGAACTATAATAATTGAATCAATGATATTAATATATAATAATTAATAAATTATTATAAAACAAATAAAAATTTAGAAAAATTTATATAAATTACAATGAAAAATTTTAAAACAAAATTTACTTTGGTTATGAATTATATTTTATAACTCAATATTACCTACAACATAACAAATATAAACATTTAGATATATGTAAACAAATATACAATTATAAATACATATTTATATTTTAACTTGAGCTCTTTCTTCTTTTAATTTCAATTTAATACATTTAGCTTCCATTTCTTCAAAATGTTCTGCAAATATCATTTTAAGGGCAGGGTACATCAATGGTAATTTATGTAAAACATTAGGTGCAATCTGCAATATCATAGACCATATACAATTAAATATATATATATATATATATATATATATATTATATTATTTAAAGTTTAAAATGTTAGCTTCGTATCTGTCAGCAAATTTAATCTCAACATTTTACTGTCATCAGAAAACTATTACTTTAGGAACACTGTATATAGAATAGAAATATTTATGACTATCATATTCTATTATTAAATAAAAGTTCCAAAATATCAATATAAAAATTATTTTATACTAGTAGTTTAGCTTATTATAATTTTCGTATTATTATTATTACCTCCATATTATCAAATGCTATTCCAACATTACTAGGAAGATCATTATTTGGCATATATGGGATTTTTGCATAGCGTTGACTAAAATGAGTCAGTATTGTAAATTTAGCATTCATTTTTTTCCCAATATTTATTGCTTGAGACATAGTTGAGTGCATTTTTCGTCTAGCTTCCAATACCAATTGATCTTCCATTGTAGCTTCATGTATCAGAAGATTACTATTCTTTCCTATATATGTGAAATATTAATACAATAATAGCTTTAAATAGTTCCAATTTATATACTAACCTAATTTTACTAATGAATCACAAGGCATTGTATCACCAGAATAAGTTACTTTCCAACCATTTATATGAGTAAATGATACACCAAATGCATTAGGACAGTGTGTTACTAATGTAGTTTCTATGTCTGACATATTAGTTTGTTTTAATAAATTGTTAATCCTGATTTTTGTTGTAGATTCAAAATCCTTAAAAATAGAAATATTATATAAACAACTTATAATATTATTTGTATAATATAAAAATAACAAGACTTAATTTTTACCAAATCTAAATTAGACACAATTTGAAATTCTTCTTGTAATTCTGCAAATCTTCTATGATAAAAGTTTAACCATGTCATAATTTGTAAAGGTGCTAATAAATATATTGGCTGATCTGAATTAAGCAATCCATTTGTTCGCATCTTTTGACGTACACTCAATATACCAATTAGACCAATATGATGGTCTGCATGTAAATGAGATACATAAACAGCTTTCAAGTCTCTTAAGACTTTTTCAGAACGGGTTAAACCAAAGTGTCGTACCAACTGTCCATATGTTCCTTCACCAGAGTCTAACAATACACATTCATTCTCACTAAACAAAATTTAATCAAAATATTTTTATATGTAAAAAATTTAATTAATTCTTACCCAGTATACATTAGTATACCACTAGTATTTCTTGTTTTGCTTGGTATACATGAACCGGTACCAAGAAATATAATTTTAGGATAAATATTAAAATCTGTAGGAACAGCATTTAAAATATCTTTTTTAACTTCATCTAACTTTTCTTTAAAACCATCAACTTTGAATGTTTCTGTAATGAACTCATTGATGTCTAAGCTTAATGTACTTGTCCTGTAAAATATTCAGTGGGCTGATTTTTATAATATTTTAAAAAATAAAGGTTATTTACCTATCTATATTTTTTTTTGGTCTCAAATTAAATGTTAAATTAGTTTTCCCATTTATTGTCACAGAATTAATATCTGAATTTTCATCAATGATATTTACTTGTTGATTAGTTTCAATAACTGTAAATAATTATTAATATATGAATAATAATATAAAATGAATACAATGTGACTCTAAAATATTTGTTTAATAATCCAACAATTGTTACAGTTATGATTAATATGCCATTTATTTATCAAAATATTCTTACTGGGAATTCCATTATCTTCTAATAATGGAAAAATAGTTTCATCCAACATATTCAACTTATATTGTATTCTATGTATTGCAGTACTACCAAGACATTTATTTTCATTATTTAATAATAAATGGTATGTTTCAGGAGGAAATAATTTCATCCATACTTGATACCTAAATAATTAAAATATATCATTTATAACTAACACAAAATCATAAAATACATCAAAAAGTACTTAAGATATAATTTTAGATTTTTCCATACCTCGGATCATTTCGTACTTCTTTTGGAGTAAAATGTACAACCATAAATGCAATATCATCTTTATTACTTACACCTTGTTGATGTTTTGTAAAAATAGACTGATTTAACAATGAATCAATATAATCTGTACTTGGACATTCAATAACTAAAATAAATTTAATTAAAATTTATAAAACAGTGTTAAAACAATGATAAAGTAAAGAAATTATTTTAATTTGGTAAAACAATACCACAAAATGTAAATTATAAACATTTATATGGTGTAATGTATGTGTCAAGCAGTGGCGTAATTCAATTTTGAATGTAGGGACTTGTACATATTTTTTAATATTCTCATAGGTACAGTGTAGTTAACAATTTACACACATGGTAAAATTTAGGATTGATTTTTGACTAAATATATAGATTTGAAATTTATCCAAAAATGTTTAATATTATCTGCAATTTTAGGTAATTTAGAACTAAAAGTTACTTAATATGCTATTTAGATTAGGTTTAAATTAAAGCTTTGTGCTTTAACAATTTTAATAATTAATTATAATTTTTAATTTACAAAGTTCGAAATTTACTGGTGAATTTACACCCACCTCCTCAGAGAGCACACGCAGCTACAGTACTTGATAACCCGTATGGGCGCCACTGGTGTCAAGCCTATATGCTTTAATACTAATTTAAATCATTATTATGGTATATCAATAAATGTTTTCTTTCTAATATATTTATAAACTATGTAATTAATAATACTATAAAATATAATATGTTATAAATATTTTACCAATAAATACTGGTCCTGGATCATCAGGTGCAGTCACATCACATGATTTTACTAGTGTCCCATCAGATAATATAATATCTTTACCAGATTTTAATAGACCTAGTAATGGTCCTGGGGGAACGTTATGTTTAACACATTCATCCAAATCTAATAATCCTGGTTTTGGTTTAAGATGGCATACATATGACATAGCAATATTATTAATTCTGTTCATAGCATTATCAGTGATGAATTTCTTATCATCTATAATAAATAAAAATATTGTTGTATTGTATAGGTAGAAAAAAAAATCATAATTAACTAACCCGTTTGAGATTCAGAATTGCTTCTTTTACGTTTCTTTTTTTCATTTACATTCGTTTTTCTAATATTTTCATAATCATAATAATTTGTTTCATCATCTAATGAAATATTTGTATGTTGCTGAATTTGTGAATTATTTATAATTGAACTTAAAAAAAAAAAATGTAATTTAAAATAAATAATAGTTTAATATTAAATACAAAAATATATTACTTTTCCGACATTGATCGTAATTCATTACGTTTATTTGATATTAATGGTACATAATTAACAATGATTGCATTATCCTCAAATGGTTTAAAAGGTTCACTTTTACTTGCTGTAATTTTTAAATCACGTAAAACTACAAATCTTTTTGTAGCAATAAATAATTCCTCCTACGAAAAATAAATTAAAATAAAATGATTCAGATTATATAAAAATATTAAATAGATGTTAATTAATGCTATTTTGTTCATGTTTTTATGCTAACATAAATTTAGTCAACATTTACAAATAGTACAAATTATTTACTTTTTTTTATAAATATTAATAATACACAAGACATAATATAATGAACTTATAACATATAATGACTGCTACACACACATAATAAATATGTAAATTAATTTGTTTAATGTTTTAAAAAACAGTAACTAGAGAGGATAGAATTATAAATTAATACATAAGGGGAAATTTAAATTGCTTCAATTGTAGCGAATATGAGTATGAATAGGTTAAGATAGTTTGGTATGTCGACAGATTGATTCTGAAATGGTGAGTTTTTAAGGATATAAATATAGAATGTAAAAGGGGCAAAGAAGACCTAAGATGTGGATAGATTAAATAGAAAGTGATAAGAATATTGCTGATGTGAATGGACAAGAGAGGTTAGGTCTATGATCTAAGGAAAGGAATCATATAGGACTTGGGTGGTCGACCTATGATTTGTATCTTAAATTGTGGGCCGACCCCATTTTGTTTGAAGTGTAAGATGAAGTAAACTAAGAAGAATGTTATTAAAAATAAATAAAAACCTTACTATTCCCTGTGGTCCATGTAGTTCAATGTTTGGTACACCAACATCTTGTACAGTTAAAGCCAATCCAGGTAAACCACCAATATTCAACCAATTTGAATGTGTGATAAACACATGTTCCAATTTTGACAATTTCATTTTATGTTCATGGGCCAATCTTTGCGTCCCTTCTCCACAATTAAAGAGATATCTAAAATAAAATTACACATTGATTATGAATATTTGAATTGTGAATTTCTAGTAAATAATAAATAATAGAAATAGATTACCTAGAGTGATCTGTAAACAAATATAAACATCTAGGAGCACCATTTGCTCCACTGCCGAGAACTTGAAATTTCACAATACCTGGTGGAAACATTGATTTGCCTTTGATTTTTATTCGATTTTGTTTACTGGGTAATGCACACTTTGATACGTTTTTTGACATTTTTCTGTGAATTATAGATAGAATACTAAAAAAAAATAATCGGTTTTTTGTATTTTTTATAGGAATCCAGTTAAATAATTTTAGTGACATTAATTAAACAAAAAACTAAAAAAAAAATTGCATAATTGTATGAGGCCTTTTGCTAAATTAATATGTTGTCGTTGTATTCACAAAAAATAGTATGATACTAATATTCTATTAACTGTTAGTATTTACTATTTTATCATGTTATAACTTTTTTAATTTTAAACTATAAGCACAGAATATATGAATCTACAAGCAAGTTATATCAATACACCCTGACTGAAAGCATACTGTTAAAAGTATTAACGTTTGAATCATGATTCTCTTATCATATTTTATATATAAGATATTAAAAATAATCACCGATCCATGAAAAAAAAAATTGGCCACAAAAAGTCAAAAAGAACTCATATATTTTGCCACCAGAATGCGTATCTTTCGATAGAGGGAATTATTTAAACGTGTTATTGATAACCATTGATTAAATAAAACTGTACCCAGTCTTATTTATCTTATTAGTCTTATTCTATGACTGTACCTATAACTGTATTATCCATTTACCCATTGTTTAAATAGTTATTTACAGGTCTGGATTGGGTAAATTTGGCCCACCAAGATATCAATTTGACTGGCCCATATTTTATAATTTTATCTTTTAATCGTTAATATAGCTAAATTGTTTATAGTATTTCTATCAAGTTTTATTTTAAAATACAATATAATTGGGGTGTAACATTAATATTGTAATATTTTTCTACCGGCCGACAGAGATTTTCTTGGTAACTCGCCAGGGCAATCAGGGCCTGGTTATTTAGCCATTGGATATAAATGTTACATTTAATATAATTTGTCTCACTGTTATTATAATTATTATTATAAAATATGAATATTTTCTATTTTATCATGTATTTTTTATGACTTGAGATTTCCTAATTTGAAATTTAAATTAACATAATTATGTAAGAATAATAAAAATTAATAAATTAAAATTTTATACTTAAGTTTTAAGCTTTGTTTTTAATAGATTGAAAATTGGATAAGTTTTGCCAAAATTTTAAGATTTTGCCTTGGATCAGAATTAGAAATAACTATAGTCTATACTCCTTTACTTAGTGCTTCAACCATCCCCCCCAAAAAAAAAATTAAATACGCCCCTGTTTCCCAAATAACTTAATTTTTACCAAAATGTTATCTTCTAGAACTTCACGTGGCTACAATTTTGTGTGTGTTTGTTTTTGTTTTTATGCAAAATACTAAAAATCTAAAAGCAGATATTCTTTAGGTAGGTACACATAATTAAAAAAATGTGTACTGTGATAAATTAACTGTCAAAAATTAATAAATTTAGGTAAATAGAAAAAACAAAAATGCGCCAAAAAAAAAAAGTGTGATAAATAGAAAAAACCGTTCGTCATGAATACGTGAATAGCGAATTAATAAAAACACGACAAATGCCAGCATACCTGTTTGTTTTGTCATGACATGAGTATATAATACTATCATTGATTAATTATACATGTATAATTAATCAATGATACTATATAGTATAATCACAGATTAGATTGGCGTAGTTCTTGACAATTACAAACGAATACAATTTGGTATACCTAAACAAAAAGAAAGATTTTAAATAATTAAATATTCGTAACATTTTACTACTGAACATTACTAATTTTTAATAACAAAAATCAATTTTACATGTGTATGATATGGAGGTGCTAACCATGATACCATGTATTAATTAATAATGATAATGAAGATATAAAACATATAAAATATTTATAAAAATATACATTTGAAAAGCACAAAAATGATAAACAAGAAATTGTGGTCTTAAATAAATACATAACTAATATATATTTATATAAATTAATCGTGATTCTTAAATATTTTACAACTATGTATTTATATGGTTGAAAAAAGATCAATTCAACAATTCAGCAATTATTTCATAATTATCAAAATAAATAATACAAAAATAAAATAATAGGTATAGTATAATTATATATTTATATAATATATACAAATATTTTTACGTTACCAACTAAATTACCTAAATTATCTCTTGATAATTTCTTGCGAACACCCTTGCTAGGTATACCTATAATTATATAAATACATATAATATACCAGCAACCAGTTTGCAGTATAAGACTACAGGTATAACCATATATTAAATATACATTGTATATTTAATCTATGGTATATATTAGATTCTAAACGTATTGAAGAATGTATTGTTTTTACAAAGATGTTTTGTTTATAAAGATGTATTTTAAATATTTACATTCGTGGTAAAATTTTGAAATGGATTATCAGTATAATATATTGAGATTCGCTCAGAATCGTATTTTCTAATACAATATCATTACATTCAAATATTAATAATTATAATAAACTACTAATTTCTCCGAGGACTAAAGGGACGAAGGAGGAACGTCCTAAATTGACCTTCCCGCTTTTTTAATATTTATTTACAATAAAACCAACAAACAAATTCATATATAGTTTATACGAGTGGTTTACTGGTTTATAGCTTGTAGGTACATCGTGAATGTTCGATGTATACATAAGTGTCTATCAAAGTACAGACATTCTTCAAGTTAATGTTTTATTTTTAGATAATCTATTAATTTTTAACAATAAACTTATAGTCGTAAACATTATTAAGATACGAGTAATTGTATGCTTGTGTGTCGTGCATGTGTAGGGGCTGTAGCGTGTGCATGAAGCGAATCTAATAGAATTTCATCAATTATCTTTTCAATTATTCAATATTTTTATAAGTATACTTTATACATATTATATATTTATATGTAATATAATGTTATGTTGGGTTTTAAACCAATTCAACCATAAAAAAATGATTATTAGTATTTATCGTATATATATATATTTTTTACGAGCCCAGTTACGCCAGAGCTGGGGGGGGGGGGGCAGAGGGGGCACTTGACCCCCCCATTAAATATGTTAGGAAGCAAATTATAATTTTACCCCCCCTGAAAATTTGTCATCATAGTTATATACTTAATACTTAAACATTTTAGAGTTATAATTTAAATTTAAATTATATTTTTATTATTTTTAATATTTATATAATATGTAATAAAATGAATTTTGAAAAGTTGTATAACAAATAAAATTAAAAAATATAAAACATCAAAATTAAATTAGGTGAAGACTATTAGTTTAATCTACAAAATAGTAATTAAACCTATTTTACAAAAATCAATAAATATTTGTATTTTATTTTAATATACTATATATCATGATTTTCCTTAAATTTTTGCCCCCCACAAGAAAAATAGTTCCTGCGCCTCTGTACGAGCCTTATTGGAACAAAATTACAATTAAAACTGAAAATTAATATTGCCTATATAAAACCATTGATTATAATAAAATTATATAATTAATCAATGATGAAACTGTATATATTAACTAGTGATATAAGTAGCCAAATAGGTACTATATATCGTCTATATTACCTACTAAGCAATAAGAATTACATATTATTATTTGTTTCACTAGCATATATCTGGTTCACTGCCTACAAATCTAGTTTCAATATCTACCTAATTAAATGTATCTATTATTAATTAATGAATTAAATATTTACTATTATTGGTACCTAATAAATAATAATGGTTTACTTTTTATCGTATGCGTTAATGACTTGAAATATATATATATTTAGTACATAACATAATATAATCTTATTTAATATTTTTGATCGTTTATTGTTAAATGTTAAAAATCCCCTAACTACATCGAATAGTCTCATATAGAAGTATATATATATATATATATATATATATATAAGTACTGAAATTTCCAGACGTCTCGTTTTACACATATGGCGTCTAATCTTTTTTTGTGCAATGTGCATAATTTTTTTTAGTTAACATTTTAATATATATAATTTTTCAGTATTTCATTGTTTGTCAGTTGGTATAACAACAATTAACTATATAGGTATGGACATATTTAATATATACAGTATACACTATTTATTAAAATAACTAAATTTAATTATAAAAAATTTAAGTTGACATATATTTTAATGGATTATAATGTTACATTTATATACAATATACTAAAACATAATTAGATAATTTGCTTATATTATAGTTTCATTAAACTATTGCAGTATTGGCAAAAAAAAACTTGTTTAATATTTATTTAATGACTATATTATAATATAGGTATACTTACCTATTACCTAGTAAAAACAAAAAGAGATTTGACATATTTCTTTTTTATAATATTGAATTACTGCATAAAAATACGAGTTCTTTAACTATTATAAATACTTAATAATACTTCATATACACGGAAACGAAAGTTTATTAAGATTATATATCATCATTTATTTAATGAGGAGAAAAACAAAAAAGCTATTAAAGTACTTATATTTATATTAACTTGGTATTTTGATCAACAGAGAAAGTGAGGATTAAGAAAATTTTTTTTCTAGATTGAGCAATAAAATACATTGAACTAAGTACCATATAAAATTATTATCATATATTATACAAATATATAAATAAAATGAACATATAAGTGTCAAAATCAGTAGGTTATTAAAATTAGTTGTTTTTTGATAATAATTTAAAATTTTATGTTCCTATAAGGTTATGAAATATTATAATATAAATATAGGACTATCGATCTATGTTTATTGTATATATAATTTAAACATCTTTTTTTTGTTTTATTGAAATAATTTAAGTTATTTGGATGTCAATTGTTAAGATTAACAGCACGAATAAATTGATTCCTCATAGGTATAACATAAGGTCATTAATGTCCATTTATATGTTTTCAATATTTGTCTTTACTAATATCAATATATTTTATAATGCTATTAATATTTACTATATTTAATATGATTTATACAAATATACACAGTATAAAAATTACACGTATATTTACCTATATACGTATATACCTATACGTATATTTATACCTATATTTAATATTGTATACCACTTTACCATTTTTATTCCTCCCTTCCCCTCTACATCGTGTAAAAAATTTAATTCTAGTTGTCCTACAGTTTTACTACCTTTTTATGGCACCTTAATAATTTCTATTGCTGCTGATTATCTTTTTTCCTCAGTTTAAGAAATCCTGCACATGACATCACACTAACAGGTGTATCGTGCGTAAACAAGAGAAGTGTATACCTGTACGACTGTGCTATATGCTATACCTGTGACGTATACATGAATACTGAACAGATTACATAATATATTAAAAATAATCATATAACAATTATGAACTGTAATCGAATTAATATTTAATTATTAATTATAGCAAGCAAATAATATAATAATAATAATTTCGTTATCGATCAGTCGCACAGACTAGCTCGTCTGTCGTCAGCTAATGGTCGAAGTTTTCAATGTAGAGTTCAAGGCAAAGTAGGTACGCATTATATTTTGTGGACTGTACCACAATCGTATCTACAGGTATACCTACTATAACCATTAACCATAGAATATACTATTTTATGAATACCTACATATACGATACACATTACATTATAGTATATACCATGGTCCTCTTAGTCCATGATGAATGTGCCATACACGCGTGCGCGTTGGGACCGCAATACCGCATCGCAACTGTGCAGTCGTTAGACCATAACAGAATAACCCTACAATATAATAATACGCGATAGGTGTATTCTGTGAAGAGTAATGTATATTAGTACTAAAGTGCTGGGCAACGATAATACGATATCGATATCAAACTATAAGTAGAATTATCGTAAATATTGTGATATCGTTGAATAATTTTTATATTAAAAACCTTTATGAATTTATGTTTACTAAAATTAATAAGAAAAATAATTGGTTTAAATATTGCTAATTATTGTTAACAACGATAATTCGAAATGTATTAATATTTTATGTTTATTCAATATTATTTTTAAAAAAAAGAAAGTATTTTCAATTTCGATGTTAAAATAAAATACATTATAATATGATCAATTGATCATTACTATATACTATATTAATTAATCGTATACCTACATAATATCGTAGGTACATACCTCCTATTTATATACACGGAATGGATAACCAAAGTAATCATAGTAGTAGTAGTCTGCAGTAGTAGTAATAGTAATCACCCGTTTGTGGTGGTATACAAAAGTGTAAGTGGTGGGGTGGTAGTTTGGCCAACCGGGAACTGTAGGATGTAGCGTCGGAGCGTCTTCAACACACATCACATCCGTTAGTTTTGTATACTTTTTTTAATGTTATATATAATATAATATATATAGCCTGATCAGTCTATACGCTGTAGTAGTGTTTTACGGTCTACCGTTTCGGTGGTAGAGTATATATCCGCAGTCTTGGATTTGTCGCGAAATCCGCTAGGTGTTTGTTACGTGATACTTCTCGTTATTGCAATAATTAAATACAACGTTAAACCGGCCACATTTTCATTGTTTAATTATATTATACTGTACGTGTTTACGTTTTTTCATTACTTGTTCATCCAGTCCGTTTCGTCGTCGTCAATTTACCGTTGTTTGCTTGAAACTTTGAACTCTTACGCGCCAACCGGTACGTATATTAAAAATACAAAATATATTTATTATATTAATTTAATACACAATATTCACATAAAATACGTCGTAAAATCGTATGATAAATTCATAATATTCCAGTATCCAGTGTTTTATGTTATTATTTATTTATATTACCAAAAATATTAAATATTAAGTACCTATATTACGATAATATAACATTACGCATTTACGCGTACCTATGTATTTATTGTATAATATTATAATTATAAATATAACAACCACCAAAGTATTAACCGAAAAATTAAAATGTATTGAGTGAAGATAATAATAGTCTCTAACCAAGTGCTTTAACTTCTAAGACTAGAAAGAAAACCAGAGTTCGCAGTCTACATTCTCCTAGAATTAATATATAAAATATACTTATGAGTTATAATAAATGAAATACATGTCTTTCTGACAACTTAAAAGTCGAAACTTTGATAAGTCAATTGTTATTTTTGATTCCCCATTTCTTACTTTAAACTTGTGATTCGTGTACATAATAAATATTAAATAATCGCGTAATGTTATTTTTTTTACCAATTTAAAAAAAAAAATGTCAAACAGTCTACAGACTTGTTATTATGTTGCGTGGTTTCACATGACAGACTTTAGTCGCGCGATTCGGGTTTCCGCACTCAAAAATCGATTTCGATAATATTATAGGTACGCCCACGCGGACAATATTTAATTTCATCCCCAGGGTCCCTTGACGTGCAGACGTACAGTCAACAACAGTTGAGCAGTATACACTACCCTCCGAGAATTTTGTTTATGAAAAAGGGCTCTTTGTGTTGTCGCAGACTTATCCACTCCCGGGACCTATGTGAGGGGGGGAGTGGTACGTCAGCTGTCTCCCATCACCCTAGTCCCCTTGGTTCCGGACACCCACGTGACCAACCCTAAAGACTAAAAACTACACGGCGAGTACGCAATCGTATTTACCTCGACACGTTTCTTGTGTGAAATAAGTATCTATGTACTATTCAACTGGGTTTTATTATAAATATTTAATATCTATTAAATATAAAATAATATCTATAATATATTTAGCTAACCTACCAGAGTATTTTTTTTTAGTTTAGGTATATCGTATATACTCTGGTCTTTAGTATATTTTAATGTATAAAAACACCCACGCGTGAAATGTCAAATTTGATGGCATCAAAGTTTTGAGTAGGTACCTATTTGACTATATAGTACATTGTACATAACTTGACATACGCAGTGGACCTACACGAATAATATTGTATATTATGTTATTTAACTTTACTATTTTATTTTTTATGTGAAATTAATTACTTTAACCTATAGACTATATAGTTCCATATTATATTTATATATTATTCACTATACAGAATAAATGTAATTTATTTTTAATTAACATTCAAAGGCCAAACTTATTTTTCCCTTACGTTTACACTTTACAGACGTACACTATGGTACCTAAAAAAAAATATTGATTAGGATTGATGCATTGCGTGTAGCGTGGATAGTTTAAATATAGAAATTCTGTTTAATAATTTATTTGTATCGAGATTTTTTGATAAATTCAATATCACAAATAACCTGATTACCTCAATAACCTTTGATATTTAAATATTATTACAAGCTTATCTTAATATAGGTAGTTATATTATTTATTTTTATTTTTTATATTACGTTTACGTATTACTCTTGATTATAAATACAAATATATGTGGTATTTATAATCAATGGTATATTGGTATTACTTAATAGTTAATTCTGTGGTATTATAAACACATTAAATATAAAAAAGTATATAATATAATATAAACAGTATAAAACAATTATTAAAATATAAATTATTTATATTTCGTTATGTTTTATTGTTTATCACTTATTAATATTTTTATTTTATAATCTATTCTATCTAGGTATATTTATTTCAGATTAATGGTGGTTAATAAATTAATAATTTATATGGGTAATGTATATTTATTGGTACGCTGTAATGATATACTTACTTGTTATTCATAGTGAAATGAATAAACCTAAACATGCATTGAATAGATTAATATATAGGCTGTAGTATGAAGGCTTCATGGGTGACAAAAACTAAAAAGTAATGAAAATGATGTGCTTATTAAAAGTGATACGGTTGATCGTAAATAGTATTGTTTGCACAAGGTTAAATAATTAATTTGATATTTTAAATAGGTACCTATTTAGAATTGATAAGGTAATATTAAGACAATAATTTCTGTAGTTGAGTATCGATTAATTTCGCTAAGTAGGGATATCATATAGGTACCTATATTTAGATGCAGATATCGTAAAAAATAAAAATTCGAAATTTTAATAATATTGATATATATGTATTTATTTATTTAGGTATATAGGTATTTGTTTGTTCTATAAAATAATAAGGGTGACACTTATTTCACCCAATTTTCAAATTTTTGTAAAACATGAAATAGTAGTATTATAGGTAGGTATGTAATAAGACAAATTACTAAAATGACTAATCAGAAACCATTCATTATTTATTTTATATTCATTTATTAATTTATCATTATTTTATCTTATTAGCTCTAAGTTGTAGATACCAGTAACTAGTTGTAGAATTTATAATTTATATAGATAATGAAGTTAAATAAAATCATAGTAATAGTATGAATATGTCTTAGTAGTTAGCAGATACCTATATATATATATTTGAATTAAAAGTTGTGAATACTCAGTGGTTGAAATGAAAAAAGTGAGAAATTACATGCAAAAATTATATTCTTCACATTTGTGAGTTTAAATTTTTCAAGCAAGAATCTTATTTAGATATTGGTTAGTAGACTTTGATTAACTCAATGTTAACCGTTCCTTCATTTAATTTTACCCTATTTAATCATTACAACTACTTATACTAATTATAATATATTTGTCTTCATTTATTTACAGTGGAGGATTTACATGTATATCATTATATACAATAAACAATTTCTAAGAATATTTTTCATGACACTTAAAAATTTCAATTTTTATAATTAATTAATTAAAATTATGTTTTTTTATTATTATATATAAATATAAATATAATGATTTAAATAATTATTAATTAATTTTAGGAAAATTTATAATCATGAATGGATTCAATAACCATGAAAACCACGAAGGAAATCTCAAACCATCAGTTTCACCATGTAGTTGCTGGACAATTGGTTTGGTAAATGTTGATTCTAAACGTTATTTAACAGCTGAAACGTTTGGATTTAAAATTAATGCTAATGGAGCATCATTAAAAAAAAAACAATTATGGACTTTGGAACCCAGTACAAATAATTCATTATTAAGTGATGGTCCTACTACTACAATTCGGTTGCGATCACATTTGGATAAATACTTAGCTGTAGATACATTTGGAAATGTGACTTGTGATGGTGAAGACCCTACTGATCCTGGAACTGTATTTCAAGTTTCCGTAACTGATGGGAACTCAGGTAGTTGGGCATTGAAAAATGTTGTAAGAGGTTACTATCTGGGTGCTTCTTCAGATAATCTTAAATGCACCGCAAAAGCAGCAGGAAACAGTGAACTGTGGCTAGTTCATTTAGCTGCAAGACCTCAAGTAAGATAGTATATAATTTTATAATTACATGTTTATAATGTTATTTTATAATTTAAGGTGAATCTAAGATCAGTTGGACGAAAAAGATTTGCTCATTTGTCAGAAAACTTGGATGAAATTCATGTTGATGCTAATATACCTTGGGGTGAAGATACACTTTTTACTCTAGAATTGAGACCAGATGATGACTTTAAATATGCTATACATACATGCAACAACAAATATTTATCCAGAGATGGAAAATTAGTTGATACTTGTACATCAAATTGTTTGTTCTCACTTGAGTATCATTCTGGAGGATCATTGGCTTTGAGAGACAAAGCTGGTGGTTATTTATCTCCAATTGGTTCTAAAGCACTTCTTAAAACACGATCACAAACAGTTACTAAAGATGAGTTATTTACCCTTGAAGATTCCTTACCACAAGCAAGTTTTATTGCGGCTCTCAACTCAAAATATGTATCTGTTAAACAAGGTCAGTATTTTGTAATTTAATATAATTACCTTAATCGGTTATATAAATAAAAAGGTTAACAGAGATCTGTTGTTTTGTATTGTCACATTATCTTTTTATAATTTAAAAATAAATGTCTACCAAAAACAATAACAAAATAATAGTTTAGAAAATATTAATATACAGTAAACTACCTAGTAAAAATAGACATGTTAGGAAAAAATTAGAATTTTATAACTAGGTACCTATTTGAAGATTTTAAAGTTTAAATAATTTAATCATGTTGTAAATTTAAAAAAAAATTATTTCACAGCAATATTAATTTTAACTAAAGTTAATAAAAGTTATAGTTATATAGGTACCTACCTAAGTTTGAATTAATGAATTAAACATTTATCTAATAGAAAATATTATGAGGGACGTATTCAGTGTATTACAGTGTTGTAGGGTGGGGGTTAATATCTCTGAACAATTTGTTTTATTCCCTCAGGATAAAATCGTAATAATATTAAAAATTAAAAATACCAATAGGTACCTAAGGTATGTTTTTTTACATATGGACATATAGTATATTTCTGGACCCCCGAAAATTTTCAATACCCCCTTCCACCCGGGACATAAAGTCTCAAGTAAACATTGGACGTATTTATTCAAAATATTGCTACTTCATAATATCTAGGGATTAGTAATTTTTATATTATTCCGAAAGTTGTTAATATAAATTTAAACGTGTTTATAAAATGCCGCGATGTTTAGTATTCATTTGGAAAATAATTTGCGTGGCCTAAATTTAAAATTACAGTAATAATTTGTGTGGAATTTAACTTGCAACATTATAAAAACCTGTTTCTTTACTTGTAACATTTATTTTAGCTAGTCAAATGACCGAGATCATTACACTTCCATATATTTTAAAATATTTATTAAATGTAAAATAAATAATTGTTTTCTTTATTGGTTATAAAAATATAGAATATTAATACAAAATATCAATTAGATAGTTGATGTACAATAACTATTAAATATAATTTTTTAATATCAAAGAGTAGGTAATAATATATTATATAAAGAGAATAAATGGCATGTACTATCTAGTTAAATCTTAATTTTTTTAAAAATATGTTGTTACAACTGTTATTACTTACTATAAAATAATAAAATTATAGTGAATTATATAAATATTGTAGTACCTCAAAGGAAGTAATTATTACTTGGATAGAATAATAAATACTTGATAATGCATTGAATCAATAATGCGTTATGCATTATGTTTGGATAGTTTTTTTTTTATATATAATATATATGATAGGTATTGTTAGTAAAATGTTTAAACTTCAGTTCAGCTAAAAATTGAAATTTTAAATTTATAAATTTCACTTAAAGAGGATAAAACTATACAATTTGCCGAAGCGACTAAAACTACTACTATAATAATTAATAATATATACTATGTTCGAAATTAATAATTTTCTTGAGAATTCCTCTTTCGTTAGATATAATAATGTTGACTGTCTTGTTAAACACCATAGCTTGAGGATCAAGCCAATTATAACACAGGTGAATAAACCTGGTTTTTATTCTTTATAATTGTTGTTTTAATTTGATACGGTCTGAAGGAGACGTATTTTCTACAGCTCCTCTAAATACATTCTTGTTGTATCTTCGAATATTATGTTAATAATATAATATTGTTCACGTACAAACCTCATTGTGAATTGTGACGTCAATAATTTGTTGTTTGTATTTCCGTTGTTCTTTAAATGTTTTGTATTTAAATTGAACATTTTAAACAAAACAACTTTGTTATTTGTTGTAGGTATCTACTTGCACTATAGTAGTATCAATTATTCCATGTATAGTGTCATTATATTACATCAATACTGAGATATTTTATACACAATTTCGTCCCAAACAATAGCTATAATAAGTAAAATGATTATTAGTAAAGGTAAACTTAACTCGTGTAACTTATATTCAGGGTCGGGTAAATTTGGGAAAATTTGGCCCACCGAGATATCAATATATTACCAGCCCAAATTTTACAATTTTATCTTTTAAATGTATATATAGCTAAATTGTTTATAGTATTTCTATCAAATTTTATTTTGAAATACAATACAATAGGGGTGTAACATTAATATCTTATTTTTCTATTATTTTTCAACACATTGCCTATGTATTTTTTTAGGGTAACTTGCCAGGCCAATCCGGGCTTGCTTAATAATATAATAATCTAATATGCTACATTTAAATAATAGATAAATTCTATATTTTGTCATTATGTTGTATAATTTACTTTTAACAACTAAAATGAATAAATGATTATAATACTTTTATTATGTTTACGTAGGTAGTATTTTAATCCGGGTTTATATATCTATTAGAGCAGAAACTTATTTTTATTCCATCATGATGGAAACATCCGTGAATCGCTTCTGTTAATTCCGGAAAATGTAATCGTTATTTTTGTACTTGTTTATGAAAACTTGGAAACTATGATTACCTAACATTGTATACACGTCCCAGTTTTGTTAAAATGTTTATATTATAGTATATATTATAATAAAAATTGAAGTCACAAAAATTATAAATATAATAATTTATAAAAATGAAATATTGGAAAAATAATGAAATTAATAATTACATTATTGACCAGTCAAATATTAATTTAAAAAACAAAAACTATTTAAATATGATACCGAATACTATAATGAAATATGTCCAAATACTATATTTTTTATATCGTATTAATTTATATACCGTTAGCACATTTTGTTAATGTTTATTGTTTTGTTGTTAAAAATAGAGTTATAAACATTATAAACAAGTGTTAAAGTTTATGTTGTATTTACATTGTTTACAATATGTTAATGAAAAGACAATTTTTTCTAGTTTTATACCACATTTTATTCATGCTTTTGTTTCGTTATTCCTTGATAGCCATATGGACTGTGTTGATAATAAAACACGATTCACATTAAAAATATATACATAATTTCGTATATTTTGTACAAAGCATTAATTGATTAATAAATTGTTCATTGTATAATATGATATATGAATGAATGATTATAGCATTGATTAATTACTACATTAATTAATGAATGATTATAGTATTATAGTTAAATGTTTACCTATTTCTATTTTATATTATAATTTTATTTTAGAAATCTTTCGATAATTAAAAACATATTTAATTTATTTTTTAAATATAAAAGACTATAAATAATCTCCACTCTATTAATTTATTATGTATTCAATTAGTATTAGATATATCGATTTATTTGTTTTAAAATTGGAAAATTGACTATAGTATAAACTGTAAACAATTGAGGCAATGTATGCATGAATCTGTCTATAAGTGTTGACTGTTTCAGAGTTATGAATTTGATATTATTATCTTATTAATAGCTTGTTTTAGTAGACAGTATAGACACCAGCCAACAAAAGGTAGATACACCCTTATTTTATTTAAGAGCTGTAAATACACAAACATTAAGTTAACAACTATGATAGTTATATTTATATTTACATCTTATATGATATATGAAAATTGAAAAGTAAACTTGAATTTTTGTCTTCATTTTATGACTCTACAATCTAAGAGTATATTGTGTTTTTCAATTTAAAAATTATATTTTTCATAAATAACGGTAATAGATACTTTAGAAAATGATGGAATGCATTTTATAATATTATTATCAAGTAGCATGGTTTTATTAAACTAAACATTTTAAATTTAAATCTGTTGATATCCGCTGGTATATATTAATCATAAAATATTATTTTTTTATCATGAATACACTTTGAAAAAAAATACTATGATTCATTGAAATTAATATAATATATAATAATTCAATTTATTAGAGGAGCAATAGTAATTATAATGCGTGTTTAGATAAATACAATTTTGAAAATAGTGAAGTTACGATATCAATTGGCCACTAATAAGTAATAACTACATCATTAATTTAATGTACCTATTTTTTTTTTTTTTTTTTAAATAATAATTAGTCATTAATTAGATAATTTTTAATAAATAATGTTTTTTTTTTTTTAAAAATATTAATAGTGCGTCACCAAGGTATATGATTTTAATAATTATGTAGTACAATGGTAATTTTATTCCTTTTTAATTATTAAAAATAAAATTTAATGCACATAGTAAATATGTGTATTATGTAATTTGTACATTAGGAAATTGCTTTTTAATATTTCATAGATTTAGTAATTAACCTTGGAAACAAAAAAGTGTTTCAATACATTATATTAAATGAGATATTATTAAAATCACTTGAAATTATAAATAGATTACCAACTCATAATATTTTATAAGAAGTTAATAAACTAATAATTCGATATTATTACATTGAAGTTTTTAATAAAATATGATTACCTAATCAAAACTATAATAACAGGATGGTCTGGAAATAATTTTTAACAAACTGTAATCCTAACAATTATAAAATTATAATAATTTAGACATTAATTATCTACTTTTAAACATCTAGAATATTTAATTTTCTTAATAATAAGCCTTAAATTTATATACACGTATACCTATATTACATTATAGGTATGTATTTAATTTTTTTTTGAATACTAATATTCTGGAATTTAATTAAGAATGTGTAAGAAATACATACATAATAATTGTATAATAATGTATCATTAAATTTAATTAAAGATTAATTATTAAATAGTACCTTGGTATTTAAAACGTAATTTAATATGTATAAATATATAAATAATATGTATACATTAAACACATAGGTACACTGTAAATTATTATTACCCCTTTATTGTAAGTATAGTAAAATAGTAACTACCTATACATTATACTTAACTAATATTTTCAAACGATTTTTTTAATTAATACAAATTAGAAACTACTTATCTATTGACTATTATTGAAATGTAAACAGTTTCAGTGGCATATTTAATAACGATATAAATATATAATAAGTATAGACGCGTATACTTAGTTCATTTTACAAACTCCATAAGTATTAAATGTATGTACTATGTATACACGCGGCTGTTTCTAATTGTTTTATTTAACAAATAAATTTTTAATTTTATTTTAAAAATGTATTTAAAAAAAAATATTATAAGATGGGTAGGTATTAAAATACCGATCGGGTGCTGTTGACAGAAGCTACTTTGAGAGTAACAGGATAATGTCTATTCAAAATAGATAATGGTGTTGGACATAGATCTGTGTATACTCGTATTATTATTAAGATTTGAAAGCAAATATAAATGAAACGTATTATATAAAAAAGATTCTAGCATTATGTGTAGCTCTGTCGTAATTAACGACAAATGATAATAAATTATTCATTTATATTAGGTACCATAAACATAAGAATTTTAGATAGAGTATTAATACTTAGTGTTTAATAATTATGAAATAAAAATTGTGACTGACGATTTTCAAAATTATTTATATTTAGTAACAGATGTGCTGCTATGTTTAGTCTAAAACTATTCAAACATTTTATCACTAGGTATATAATACTTATTTACGAATACACAAAACAAATTTTAAGTTCCTCTTGTCTAATTTTATACCTATTGTTTTTTTTTTTTTGTATAATTATTATTAAATAACGAAAATAAATTTTGATAAAAATATTTTAGTGCGATTTTTATCGCTTTTTCGTAATTTTATGAGTTTTTCTGTTGTTTCGGACAATTTATTGTGAAATTCGAAAAATATTACCAATTTATAAAATTCTCTACATGAAACTTTTATAGCCCATATATAATTATATGAATGAGCCATATGGATCGCTAATTCTATCGGATAAAATGATTACATAGAATATAATAAGATGCATTATCGCGATTGTATAAACCAGTAGATAATTGTGATACATCTTCTTCTCTCTATATAATGTTAGTCGATTTCGCGTCGTTTCTTCCAGGGGCAGTTTTGGCGTTTTTAAATTATTAAAATTATATACTAATAAAGTTATAAAGTTTTCTTTGTTCAGAATTTAAATAAATCATAAATCATGTCTACATATAGGCACAATTTATGAAGAAACAATGTACCTAACACATTTTTCTAAAACTTTTTCATATATCCTTATTGTTATTCCTAACATTCAGATTGGGTATTTAGTACGATTAAAATATTTTGATTCAGATGGTTAACAGTGTGCAAAAAGTTCACTAAATTCTCTTACCCGTTGATAATGAAGTTAATTATAGTTAAACTACAGTCTACTGAACACGTTGAAATGTTTGATGTTGTTTTAAGAATAGAAACTTTTGTATTTGTATTACTACGTTCTCCATTATCCGTGTACAAATATTGTAGTTAGACCTAAAATTGTAGTATTTAAAATAAATAGACTGTGATGGAATAATTAATTTAATTATTTTTTTTAATAAAAACGTGCAGTGTAATAATATGATGTTAAAAGTATTTATATACCTATACTAAAATTAACTACATATTTAAATCGTAAATAATTATAGTTTAATAATAATATAATATTAGTGAATTTTAAATGTATTATGATCGTAACAGTATATAATCGAAAACTAAAGAGTTAGGATTTGAGACAATTATTTTTTTTTTTGTCTGAAAATTATGACAGTATATTTTTAAATATATATAAATTTTGCGTTTAAATTTGTAGTACATACTAGAATTTACCTTATCTAAATAGTCATTAGTTAAGTAAAATAATACAAATTTAAACAACAGAGGATTTGGAAATTATTAACTTAAATAATTATTTATGTATTATATACCTATATGAAATAGGCACCCATTAATTTGGCGGGCGTTAGAAGGTTATTTTCTAAAATTCTATGTACTTACAAAAATATTTTAAACTAATGCTATTTTTTCACATTTCAAGTGTTTTTATTATTTATTTTGTTTCAAAAACCGAACCATACTAATAAATTTTTAGTTATAACTTATTAGTAATAACACTAATAACTTAATTATAACTGTTAGGGTGTCAGTACCTATCAATAATTATAATTAATAATGACTTAGAATTTCCAATATATTTTAAATTTACATATATGTGTATGTGAATTATTATTGATTAGTAATATGAAGAATAATGTGCTAATATTCATTAATAGAATTATAGTCTATAGAGGATGCTATGAATTATAATATACAATTTATGTTTAAAACTGTTTCCATAATTTTTCTGATTTTAAACTTTATTAGATTTTTTTTTAAATGAATTATAGGAGTAGACGTAACAGCTAACCAAGATGAAATATCTGATCATGAAACTTTTCAACTGGAATTTGATCCTTCTACTAAAAGATGGTATATACGTACAATGCAGGACAGATACTGGACTCTGGAAACTGGGGGTGGTATACAAGCAGTTGCAGATAAAAAGTATGTGATTCATTATTATTTAATATTTTATAATAATTATAAAGTTGTTAATTATTGTTAATGTTCTCAATAAAAAAAATAACTGATATATATTAATAGATCATCAAATGCATTATTTGAATTGACATGGCAAGGAGATGGATCGGTTTGTTTCCGAGCAAACAATGGTAAATATATCTCTACAAAACGATCTGGTCATCTGTACGCAAATGTTGATGCTATCGATGATGCTTGCAAATATTACTTCTATCTTATAAACAGGTAGAATTACAAATATATTTCTTGATTACCAATACTAAATGGCATTTATCATTGTTAATGTAAAAACAATTTAAACATGTTCAGACCCATATTGGTATTGAAAAGTGACCAAGGATTTGTTGGATATAAATCATCATCAAGTGTACGTCTTGAATGTAACAAAGCATCTTATGAGACTATACAAGTTGAGAGGTCAGATCGAGGAATAGTTTTTTTTAAAGGTATATTATTGTAACAATTTGATAACATAGATACATTGTTATTAAAATATATTGTTATTTATTACCTTATCTTATTCAGGTCAAACTAACAAATATTGGCATGCAAATGATGAAGGTGTTTCTGTAGAATCTGATGTACCTGAAGGATTTTTCATAGAATTAAGAGAACCAACGAGAATATGTATTAAAAGTATTACAGGTTATTATCTTTCAGCGGGTAAAAATGGAATGTTTAGACTTGGCGATGGAGATTATAATAATGCTACAAAATGGGAATATTAATGAAAATATATCATTAATTATTATCATTAATTTATATACTCGTGCTGCACAGGTCATGCACTACAAATAGGGCAAGACAAACTTAGATAAATACAATAGGAGGTGTGATTAAATACTATGGGATTTTTTAAAAATTTATATAATAAACTACATATTATGATCAAATAAGATTAAAAGTAAAAGTAAATGCTATAGATTAGTTTTTTTTTATATTATATTTTACATGATTTAATTATACTATTATTGTGAAAAAAATCTACATATGCTGTAATTAAATACACAACTAAAAGTTTTATAAAATGATCATTATGATATAAACTAGTTAGGTAAGTATTTTTTAAAAATATATGTTTAAAAAAAATTTAAATATTTACCATAAGCAAGCAAACATATTTTGAACCTAAATTTTCTTTAAAAAAATATTAAAATACAATGAATTCATTATATATATTTTTGAATTATTTTACAAATATGGTATTAATAATGTATACAAACAAAATTTAATCAACAAAGTAAATTGCTCAATGTTTGTATAATTTTGTTTTTTTAAAAAAGTATGTATACAAAATAATACAAATATATTTATAAATAATAAATTTAAATATTTACACATTTTTTACACAATATAATTAGTCATTAATCATATTATGTATTAGTCACATAATATTTGAGTACAATGTTCTCAATATTCATTCAATGAAACATTTAAACAATATTTATTTTGTGTTGGATTTATTACATTGTAAAAAATAAAACACCTTACTACATTTACCTTTTCTATCCTAGCTAACAACCATTCAAACAATATTTAAAAGTTGAAAAAATGTCATATTTGGTGTTTTGTAATGTATATGAAATAATTATTTAATATTTTATTGTATTCCATATATTTAGTACTTACTAAAATACCTATCATATGAAAATTGCCCTAGAATGCAAAAAATCATATTTTACATTGGTTACTAGTCTTCCAAAGAAATGAATACTCATTATAATACTTAATATTTATTAACTTTTATACATTTTTTTATGCATTTGTGGAGACTGTTTGGTATTTATTATAATAATAATAATGTATTTATGGAACTATTTTTATGTTAAAACTACATTTACAATTTTATACTCGTAATTTTATAATTTTATGTTTATTAATATATATATATATTTATTATTATTTTTTTTTTTTTTGTTAAAAATATATTTAGTAATATAATTTGACTATATCCCAAAAATGTGCATTAATATACTGGGCTTTAGTAAGCCATGGCTTTCATGTTTTGTTAACGTGCAAATGTTGGTCGAGCATGTAAAAAAATATTCTTAAATTAAGTTAAAATAAAATATTTATTTCAAACTGTTGGTTTATCATTTTAATACAGCTCTAGAAATTTATGTTCTTTTTAGCACTAGACAGTTTTTTTACCTTTTTGATTGCTAATACGTAATATAAACAATATAAATACCTGGAAATGCTTACTCTTTATTATGAAAAAAACCCATTAAAATTGTTAACATTGTTAATTTTGTGTTTATTGTAACTTTGTTATGATGAATTTATGGTCTAGTTATATTTCATCTTTTAAACAAGAATCAAGATTTCATTGTAGGTATAATAAATCAAAATTAATTCAGTAATTATATGTCATTGATATACAATTTGAGAATTTTCTTTAAAATACATTAAAAAATGAGTAACTATAATAATTACTATAGTATACTATAAATAAAACACTAATATATTTTTCTGAAATATTAAAATTATTTATGAATAGACTAGACCTAGAATTCTGAGAAACACATATATTAATCATAATTTAAATTGTAGTTATTTCATCTCACATTCATCAAGTTATATTAATTATAATTACATGTCCAATTATTTTATATAATTATATGTAGTTTATTTTGTAGAAATGTGTGCAATTTTTTCATATATTTAGTTATTGACAAAAAATAAAACAATATAATAGTATTACTATATTTTATATCAATTTTAAGATATGAATGATAATATTATACATTTTGTGCATTTTTTATATTTATAAAGTAGAATATTAATAAATATTAATTTATTGTACTCGATTATTATAATTATTCTTGGTTGATTATTTTATTTGTCAATCTTGACAAATAAATTCGTACATTGATTTTTGATCATTTATTTTCCTTAACTATAAATCTCAATAATATGATGTATAATATTCAACTTTTAAAAATAATGGTATTGGTAATTTATTAAAGTCTTATAAATTAAATAAAGTTAAAGCAATTATTAGAAAAAATATAACATGTTTACTTCTGTGTATTATGTACACATAAAATATTTTAATCTCATTATTTTTGGAATTATTTTCTTGTGTGTTTAATAATATAGTAGGATTGAAAATATATTCTATTTTCAACTTTATAAAATAGTTGCATATATTTCAAATATTTAATAATAAATAATAAAGTTTAAATAGTAATAATAAACAAAATTAATTACAAAATATAATTTGGTATATATTATATAATATTAAAATATCACATTTCTTGAGATTCTACATAATCAATTTTCTGTAGAAATACTCAACCAAAAGTAATTTGAGAATGTCACAAAAAGATAAATAATTTTACTTTACAAGTTTTTTACTACTTGAATTCTGGTCCAGCTACAAAATAAATATTTGTATTTTGGTACCAATGGAAAAATTCTGAATGTTTAAATGGAAAATTATACTGTGCAACATTGAAGGATCCATTTAACTTTTGTAATTACATTTATTGTGTGATAGTTGATACATTGATTTTGGTTGAGCTTGACTAATAGTTTTGATAAAATGATAAAACTATTCTATTATAAAATAATACAATATTAACATAATACAATTAGACACAAATGAGTTTCTTTTTTTAATCATTTATATTTTTTTATTATATATCCTTTTAACTCCATTGGCTCCATTATTTGTGGTTTTTGAACATTGACTTTCGATCCGATATGTACAAAAGAAAGTGAAGATTCATAAATAGTTATATTTTCAATCGACGTTGATATAAGTGGTTTTAAATCAATCTACAAATTAACATTAATATACACAAATTTTTATAGGTACTATAAACAAATATAATTTGCTTACTCCATTTGAATTATTTTTATTTAATTTTTCCAAACCATAACATTGAGTGGTTTGAGTTCCATGAAAAACCAATCCTACAGCTGGTTCTGATTGTTGAATAATTAATGAAGCTGTAACTAAATGAACATAGTTTGGTAATGATGTTAACTTGTTATTAATGTACATGTCTTCGAGATGATCAAGTTTTGATGTTTCTAATAATGATACAAGGGGATATAACAATGTCGACATAGATGCCATTCCGGTAGGTGTTAAATGTGGTACATCCATCTACATTGTGTATATATATATAAATTAATATTGGATTAAATATATTAATATAAACTATATATACCTGGCAGTTACCAATATTTTCTTCTACAAGTAACCTAAATAATGTAAGAGTAGGAACATTATCCAAAACTCCTTGACCCAAACCGCGGTTATCATCTTGCCTTAATCTGCGATCCTGTATAACCTATAAAATAATTTTATATGTTAAAAAAGAATTCATTTTGTTTTGAATATTTAAAATAATTTACCTCCATCTGCCCATTATGCAATGACGATGCACCCAAAGGTTGAACTGATAACAATGATATTCTAGTGGAATCATCTTCTATATATATGGCACTAGACATTGGATAGAAGTTTCCTTGAATCGGTATTTTTTTATAATGTTTTCTCCGGCTCATCTAATAATAAAACAAATTATATAATACGTATTATATTATTATGTTATACTGTAGAACCTGAATAAATCAAAATAATAATTGTTATTTCCTTACAAATACCTTTATAAATTGAATAAGTCAAAAGTATAAGGTGGTTAGAGAATTTTAAAAAATTGTATTTTTTAGTAACTTTTTAAGTCAAAGTAATTTCTATGTTCCCTTAAAGTTAAATTTATCGATGTTTTACTATTTATATTATATAACATGACAACTCAACAAACTATATAATATAATTTATATTACTTGGAATCCGTTTAAGTCAGTGTAGAAAATGCCATTATTTTTTACTTCGGAGGTAATTCTCATTGATAATTCATAATTCATTTCTTGTCTGATATCAACTAAATTTTGAATTTCAACATAATTGGTATCTAAATATAAAAAAATACTTACATATAAATATGTTATTTTAAATACAAGTATTAAATTGAATTTTAAAACCAAGAAAATAAAATTAGGTATACCTATTGTATGTCGAATAAGAACAGTGTGTTTTACATTACTAAACTGAATTATTACTTGTGATAAAATTTGGCCTTCAATTACATAAACTGTGGGTTGATGTTCTGTAACATGAGCATCAACAGCTTCACCTGATGGCATAAATAAATAAGCTCCACTCATGTCTGGACCATGGGCCACATCATATCTATAGTTAATAACATATAGAATTCTATATAAAAACCACACAAAATGTAATTTATTATTATTACACTCACTTCACAAATTTTAATGAGACAGGGTATTGTTTTCCAGAAGACTTAATTGTTATATTTTTTAACAAACCATTACGATTAAATGATGCTATAATTTTTTTATTTTCAATCGAAAATTCTTCAAGTTCACTAGTCTTAATAATTATTTTAGGATCCAAAACTGCATTGATATCAGGGTTGTAAACATTAATTTTTGACATATACTTTCTATTAAAAAATTATTTTATAAATTATTATAGAAAAATTAAATTAAGATTTATAAATATATATATATAATTAAATAAAAGGATTAAACATTATAACATTATTTTTAAATGTATTTATATTTTGTTTCCATTGAGAACTCTAATTATTCCATAATAAATAGTCAGAAAATCTCTCTAATATTACATTTTGTTTAATTTACTTGGTACTGATGTCTGTTGACATATTAATGATTGTATATTTTTTTATTTCCAAAGGACCAAGTTCGACAATGAAATGCAATTGAAAACATGGTGTTGATAATTGTAAATCTAGAAGATTGCAAGTAGAGTCTACTTGAAATGGAACGTCTGAACCTTCAGAGTTGACCATCTATAACATTTATTAAATAGTAAATATATAGTGGAACATAATTTATTATTGAGAATTGTATTGTACGATTCAAACTTATTTAAATACTAAAATTGTTTTTTTTTTTTTATATAATCAACTGTTTAATAAAACTAGAATAACTTTATAACCTTATATAAATGTTATTTTATTTCATTTCTGTATAATATTTGACATTTAAACATTTTGAATTATATAAAATTTAAAATATATGCAAACAACTTTATTTCACTAAACTAACCTTTATATTTTCACTGGCAATTACCAAAGTAATAATTTCATGCCTGATATCTGATGTCAAAGAATTGAACACAATTATACTTTGAGAATCTTGATTTTTAGCGAATACTATAACTCGATGTTGAGCCAATCTGTTAGTATAGGCTCTTGAACGATCTACCTCAAAGTATTTGATATTTGCATCAAATACATATTGTTCCTAATACAAATGAATATTTGATTTTTTAATAATTAATTTAAGTATCAGGAACATATAGAAGTATGATTTATTTAGATTAGATTAAATTTTTGTTTTGTTTTATTTACTTAAGGTTTTTATAATTTTAATGGGGATCTGTAAGTAAAAAAAAAAAAACCTTTTCTTGGTGTAGTAGAAAATATATACAGTGTTGAATGATGTGGTTTAGATTAGTTAATGAATCCATCATCCTGAAATAAAAATATTATACATATTATATTTAAAATTTATTCCATTTAAAACTAAATAATAATATTATTTACTTTTGTGCATAATCATTAACTACTGCATCTTTTGCTGTTCCTGTAATCCCATCATGATGTTGAAACAAACTATGAGCATCTCTTGCAGCTTGTAAATAATTATATAACTCTGAATTTGATTTCCACAACCAGAAAGTCAAATTTGAAGGTGCACTAAGCCACACTAATGAGTATAGAATTTCGGTTGCCCTAAAAATAATAATTAATATAATTTTTTTATTATTTGTAGTAAATATTTTCTAAATTATTACTTTAATTTGTATCATACCTTAATCTTGCAACAAGTTCTCGGTCCATACATTTGTAAAATGGCCTGGATGTAAAGTATCCACTCCAGTAATCTTGATCTTTATCTGCATATGTAAAGAAGTCACCAGTCAGTGATGGAAAATCCTTATAACTATGTGACATTTGAATAGTTTCAAAATAATCTCTTAATGTACCAAAAGACACCTTTAATAGAGTAAAGTATTTAGAACTAAAATTAACTATTTAAAATATAATTAAATAATAATATATAAATCAACCTCTGCATGTAAGTCACTGTTACTGTTAATATATTCAAATAATTGTTGATAATTGTTCATTTGATAATCCCATTCTCTCTGTGTTGTATATCGAAAATCATCACCCAAAGGAACAAGTAAGACATTTGTTTTATACAATTCTGCTTTTTTTTTATATTGATCCAATAACATTAATGATCTAATAAAAAAGGTCTATTATTTATTTTATTCTAATAAACATTAAAAAAAATGATTTAATAATTGATCCTTAACCTCTTCTTTACATTCAATGGTGTAATTGATACTGGAAATTTTTTCCATGGGCAATTTAGGCCAAATATTGGAAATCGTTTAAAATCAAATTGACAACAAATACTTGGATCAGGACCACAGGTATGAGGGATGTCATAATTGTAAAATGGCATCATGTGAGTAAACAACTCGTTTTTGTCACTATTACATTCTGTATCTAAAAATTAAAATAAATACAATTTTTTATATTTTAATATACAAGAAGAGAGTGGTAAATTATAGAGTACAAGTACAATTTTAAGTTAACAGTTTTACATCCTCTTTTATCCTTTCTAATAATATTATATGCTGGTAACAATCATCATTTATCAAGGGGTTAAAGATGGTTCTTGGTTAACTAGAACATGACGTTGTGGTTAACTAAATTATTGGATTATTTTGGGTAATTGTGGCCGGTTTGCTCCAGTTCACATCGCATTATGCATAAAAAATATTGACTACCTTACAGTTGTACCTGGTTAATCGTGTGCTAAAATATGTGTTTAGACCATTTAACTAAGCCTGACAATAGCTTTACTATGAGTAAAATGATATTAAAATTTCATTGTATACCTACCCCAATGCTGTCTCCATCGAAATTCCAATTGTCTTTCTTTAGCTAAATACTTCTTAATAGAATAATGAGTACGTTGAATGACCAAACTAGAAAATTTCATTTTATTCAATATGTATGGCATACTCGAAGATACTCCAAATGGATCAATACACCAGCTATAACTGCAAAAATAATAATAGCATTTAATAAAAATTGCCTACTACAACATTGAAGTGATTGACAATTTGGTACCAATGACAGATAGCTGATAGGTTGTACCAAACAATTGGTAAAATTTTGTTTAAAAAGGGTACATATGCATATATAATACATACATATGCATATAATTCAAGAACAGATATAGTATACTAAGATAATATACAACTATATTTAATTACTATTAAATAAATACAAATACATTTTGAAATAATTAATATAGATTTATTTTTAAATACTTTTATACAACTGTATAATATGTAGTACATATTAAATTCATTTATTTATACAAAACATATTAGTTATTTACTTAACTTTTAATATGATAAAATACAGTTTTAGTTTTTTCATTCTGAATCAAAATATAAAATTAGGAAAAATTTCAAATGTTTTTACTTTTTTTATTGCATCATGATCACAAATATCTAAAAGAATAGGAATTAGTGTAACCTATAAAACTTATTTCAATAGTAGATGTGTCTGATGATCATTATTGTTATTATTAATGACATTCAGTAGTGTAGCGGGGGGAGGGGTTTATAGATTTATTTAAGATTTATAACTTTATAGTATTAAATTATATGTTTAACTAGTTATTATACAAATGAATGGCATAATTTTAAAATATAATTAAAGATTTCTGATAAGTAGTCAATACTTATATAATTATTTTTTTATTGTATATTAATTATTGAGTATTTAAAATCATACTTGGCAGTAATATTTAAATTGTTCATCAACCACTGATGTCCATTTGTAAGTTGAGTAATCATTGAAGAATAATGAGTGTTTGCTTCATCAGTCATTACCCAGCCACCAGTCACTATTTCTAATTGTCTGTTTTCAATCAGTCTAAACATTTATATATATATATATATATATATTTATATATAATTACAATTATTAATCTTTTTATAAACATGTATACTTTTTGACTTTGTTTTTTGTATTTTGATCAATATCATTCCACCACAATGACAAATATGACATTTCTGCCCATATGAACTTGCGCCTATGATCTTCTGATAATTTAATTACCATATTATCTAATATATTTTTTGTATCACTTCGATAGTATTCTTCAAATGTTCTTTTCCATCCAGGGTCATTATGTGAATGAGGCACTACAAATACCCTTAATTTATTATTAGCATGCCATCGACCTTCAGCTATTTGTACATCCCAGCCTTGTTTCCATGCACCTCCATCAATATTATCAAATTGTAGTTTGTCATACAAATCCCAAATCTAAAATTAAAAATCAAAATAGATATTATTATTCAAATTAGAAAAATTAAATTTTGTAAATTTAAGTTGTATTAATATACCTTTATTTTAAGTTTTATTTACAGAAGGCAAGGGAAACCCCCTTAAAATACTAAGAGAAGAATTTGATAAAGCGCTTAGAGATCTAAAAAGGAAGAAAGCTGTAGGAATTGACGAAATCCAAGCAGCGCATTGGAAAGAATCTGGCGAAAAAATATGAAGTGAGCTTTTTAAACTCATAAAGGAAATATATAACTCAGGAGAACTTCCTCCAGACTTTACTAAATATAAGATTATTCCTATTCGGAAAAAAGAAACCGTAAACAAATGTGATCAGTATTGTACAATTAGCTTGTTGACACACGTGTCAAAAATACTGACAATAAAAATGTCAAGAAGAATGGAAAATAAGATCGAAACCATATTGTCAGAAAGAACATGGGTACAAGGGAAGCAATACTTACAATTATTGAGAAAAGAATTAGAAAAGATAAGCCTACATACATTGCTTTTGTCGACATAGAAAAAGCGTTCGACAATATCAACTGGTCAGAAATGTTCAAGATACCTACTAAAAAGGGCGGTTATAGATTACATTGAAAGGAGACTACTCTTCACACTATACCAGAAAGAAACAGATGTTATATGATTTGGCAAAATTGAAAAGGAAGCGTGCATAAGAAAAGGAGTGAGGCAAGGTTGTACTCTCTCACCTGGCATATTCAATGCATACATGCAATCGATATAATAAGAGAGAAAATTCATTTGGGTATAAAGATGAATAGCAGGAAAATTGATATACTGCGGTTTCCAGATGATATAGCAGTAATAGCTGAAAACGAAAAGAAGTTGCAAAGAATGCCGAGATGTATGGAAGAAACTCTGCCTAATGAATTAAATATGAAAATAAAAACGAAAAAGACTAAAGTTCTGATATGTAGCAGGAACAATAATATTAGAGCAAGAATACATCTGCAAAAAATCAAGCTATAGAGCAAGTAGAATAGTTCGCATATTTGGGAAGCATAATAAGTGATGATAGCAGAAGTAAAGAAAGAATAAAGAGAATATGCCAAGATAAGACAACATTTAACATAAAATTGAATACAAAAGAGAGAGATCTTTAATTTATACATTAATAAAATTAAATTTAAAAAAAAAACACATTTATAACTTACATCAAATTTAATAATATTTTAAGTAAAAATAAACAATCTAAACCCGTGTAGTAATTTTTTTAACTATAATTTTTTAAGAAATTATAAGTAACATATATAATGGATCTAATAAAAATATAGTTTAATATTTTTAATTTAAATCATAGGTATACTTTGTAAGTATAGATGTTTGAAATATAATAACTAATAACTCACATTAATATCTGGATCACATATTCCACTTGATAAAAATGTATCTTCATTATTATATTGTAATACAGACTGAAAAAAGAATGTTTTTAAGCATTAAAATAATATATATAGTAAATAATCTATATAAAATTGTAAAGCATTATAATCCAAAAAACATATTTCAATATATTTATTCAAATTTGTTCACAAATAAAGTTAATATTGGTTTAAATATATATTTAAAGTTATATAATGAAAAACTTTTTCTGTGAATAAAATTTCACTATCTGAATTGGTATGTGTATTTGCAAACTTTACCTTAAATATACTTGACGTTTCAAGCACATCTTTTTTAATGGTGTTTTCTAAGTCATTTAGAGTGTGTTTATTTGATTCTAGGTTGTTTTCAATTATCTGGAGTTGTGATTTTTCTACATTAGATGTAGATATTTTTACTATTTCATCTTGCTAAAAAATAATTAAAAACAAACAAATTATAATAACCAAATTATATGCCAATAATATATTATCTCAAACGTACAGAGAGAATATTTTGATTCTCTAGCAAATAATACAACAAGAAGCATATTATTAGCACAATTGATAGAAGCAATGAAATAAATCTCTTTTTAAAATTCATCTTTATTCTTTAATGATTTTTGTTATCATTTTTCGTTAGATTTATTTAATTTATCTATTTGACACTAAATAATGTATGAATAGGTATTTGATTGTATTAATATTTGGTTAGATTTAGAAAGAATCGTATTTAATAGTAAAAAAAAAAAAAACACTTTTAAATAAGTACCTAACAATAAAAAAAAATCTAATAATTATTCACATAATTAACAATTTGTATTATTTATATGTGATTTCAATTTGTTCATTATAAATTTATAGGTACGTGGTTAAATAGTCATGAAAACATTAAATAAATAATTAAACTGAAATACAATTATCCACTTTTGTTTGATCATAGACTAATAAACAATTCATAAATTACAGTCACCATTCAGTGTCGCAGACTTCTATAATAATAATATAATGGTATATTATTTTCCTATAGTAAAAAAGTCTGTTATAAGCTTATATCATAGAGGTACAGAATAGAATAAATCCTGCTGTTCATACGTTATCATCATTATTATCATTACAATTTTTAAAACAAATCTCTATATAATCTGTGATAATATTGATATTGTTATCACAATTGTTAATAATCACCAATAGAAATTATTACAATACACTAGTATCTTAAATCATAGATTAAATATACTCAGTCTTATTCTATAATATATTTAATTCAAGTGTATTTAATCTATGATATTACCTGAAATTTCGTGTTTAATGGTTTGAAAATTGTATAAAAGTATAATCATATACTACTTTAAATATTTATAAAATATTTGAATATTGTCACAATTTTTTTTTATAGGCTTATAAAGTATTAAGTAGAATCAAATATGATATTATTTATGTTTTTAAAAGTCTGAAGACACTTTTTCGGGTAAAAATAAATAATAATGGTCCAATTAGCACAAGTAGAGTATGCTTTCGATGGAAAATTGCATCTACTTGGTACTTTATTTTTTTTTCCAAAAATTTTTCATTAGGAGAAGCAAAATTTACAAAAAATGATAGAAAATCGTCAAAATTTATGGAAATCGTAATTTTGACCAAATTGATAAAACAATACCACAGAATGTAAATTATAAACATTTTTAACTGTTATGTATAATATATAATGTGTCAAGCAATGGCGCAATTTAATTTTGAACATAGGGACTTATTTAGTAGGGTAAATTATTTGAGTATTCTCATAGGTAATTAACTGTTTACACACGTGGTAAAGTTTAGGATTGATTTTCTAACTAAATATATAGCTTTGAGATTTATCCAAAAATGTTTTGACCTAACCTAACCTGCAAATCTGCAATTTTGGGTAACCGTATTAAAACTACCATTATTTTGTATTACCAATCCTACGTACCTATACTTCAACCTATCAGTCTTACACGCTACATCTTCACTGATCTTTATTGGATGCTTTGCACTCAATAATACTTGATCATTTCCTTTAAAATAATACATTATTGCCACGGGTTTACTCCTATTAATATTAAGTCCTCTTCTATAAGTCTCCTTATATAATTATATTAAATTAAAAATATTTAACTTACTAGTATGTATGATTAGTGGCGTATTTTCAATTTTTTCTGGGGGAGGTTCATAGGTTCATTAATGTTGGTAAACTAACTAATCAGGGTTTTATATTAGAAATTTCTTTTCTCGTATTTTTTAAATTTTCGATATAATGTTTATTTTTAGCGGCAATTCATTTGGACCAATCATAGGACTATGAAAGCCGAATCAATGTGTGTTTTGTTAATATGCTTACCGCCACTGGTCGTAGCTTCGTAGGTTATAGTATTATTATGATTCAATATCAATAATTATCAACACAATAAATTTAAATTTCTACAACTAAGAATTGAGTTTTAAATAACTGTACAAACACAAATACACAATTAGGTATATGAATAAAAATATTAGTTTAGATTTATTTATTATGCTATTTATGTATTACGTGTATAATAGTAATGAGTTACTTCTTATTTGGAAGTGGAAGGATAAACATAAGATGCATATTATTATTGTACATACCCATAAATAATACATGTACATACCACATATTATCAGACGATGACAAAATACATGATATTTTAGATTCTGAGCAGAGCGAGTTTTTTTTTATGTATGAAAACATATTTTCGGATATAAATAATGGTCTGATTATCACAAGTAGGATATATGCTTTCGGTAGTAAATCGTATCGTTTTGGTACTTTACATAGCTCATTTTTCAAAACTTTTTCTTAGGAGAAGAAAAACTACCAACGAATGGCAAAAAATTGGCCAAAGTACGATTTTTGTAATTTTTAATTCTTTATTTCGTGATAAATAAGTTTTAATCGTAGTTATTTGAGAATTATTTTGAGTACTAACATTGGTAATATATAAGTGTGGTATAATTTTGGAACGGATTAGTTGATTTTTTGGATAAACATAGAGCTTTGAACTTTTTTCCAAAAAAATTACCTACAATTTTGGGTTTATCGGTTTGAAAATTTTATAGAAGCCTAATAATATACTACTTAATGTTTTTACAAAATATTTTGAAAATCGTGACTGACAATTTTTTTTTATAGGTTTTTTAGTTTTTTTTTTGATGTATGAAAACATTTTTTCGGGTAGAAATAATGGTCCGATTACCTCAAATAGGATATTTCTGTATCCTTTCCGTACCAAATTTCATATAGTTGGTACTTTATTTAGCTCATTTTTTTAATTTCCCAAAAGTTTTTCCTTAAAAGGCGGAAAATCGTAAAAATTACGGTTTTCGTTATTTAAAATTTTTTAAACTAATTGAATTATGATCGTAGATATATGAAATTTATTTTGCATATTTACGTATGTAATTTACATTCGTGGTAAATTTTTAAATGGATTATTAGTATAATATATTATAATATATTGATATTCGCTCAGAATCGTATTTTCTAATGCAATATCATTGTATTCAAATCTTAATAATTATAATAAACCACTTATTTCTCCGAGGACCAAAGGGACGAAGAAGGAACATCCTAAATTTATTTTCCCGTTTTTTTAATATTGTCATGCTACAGATACAGACTATATTTATTTATTTAATATTTTACCATTTTGTCCTTCTGGGATACACGTACAGAGCAATAGAGTAATAAAAATAGTATACGTCTATGATTATGATTGAACGTTGCAATACGTTAGCATTTTGTTAACCACTGGCCACTGGTGTATTCTTATCAAATATTGCCAATGGAACCAGTCCAAAATATTGTAATCAAATGTTTCGTTATACAGATTATTCGTTTAATAATATTATTTTATAAATTAATAATTATAATCGTCATGTAGGTACACTAGGTATAAGTACTTATAGTTGTTATTTTTATAATTTTATAATTATATTATAGTTGCCCTGAGAACCAAGACTCGAGCGTGCATACTTATTAGTTTTTGCTCATGTATTTTGATTGTTTTTAAGTTGGTGAGCCACAAAATTCTTAAAAGAAGGTAATATGTGGCACGAAGCTAGAAAACAAGAGAAAAAAATTCGAGGTCTATTGGTCGATTATCAGAGGCGAGCGCAGCGACGAAAGGATTATTATGAAAAAATTGTAAGTTTCTCTGAAGTTTTATTAAAATATTTTTAAAATATATATATTTATATTTGTTTTAATTTAGAAAGCTGACCCAACACAATTTTTACAATTGCACGGTCGACAATGTAAAATACATATCGATCCAGTCATAGCAATTGCTGCTAATAGCCCTGCTACTATGTAAGACTATTTATACTACTTAATTGAAAGTGTTTCAGTTGTGATTTTTGATTTATGTTAGGATGCCCTGGCAAGGAAATGGAGAAATAATGATTGACCGGTTTGATGCACGAGCTCATCTAGATTTTATTAGAGAGCCAAAGAAAGATGATGAAGATGAAGTATTATCGTATGAAGAACGCCAGTTGAATTATGAACGTTATCGTATTTTAGTTCAAAATGAGTTTTTAACAAGTATGATATTTATATTAATAATCTGTTGTTTTTTAGTATTAATATTTAAAAATTTCAGTAACTGAAAGTAAATTTTTACATCAACTCTATTTGGAAGAAAAGTTTGGTCCTGTAAATAAACCTGATATAGATGATGCTAAAAAAAAATCAACTCCCAGTGCTGCTATCCCATATAAATATAGTGATGAAGACACAATACAAACTGATGATTCAAGAAAATATTTGGATATAAAACCCAAAACAGACGGTTCTGATGAATCTGATGAAGAAAGCGAAGTGGATTTTGGTATTTAGTTTTGTATAAAATATACTTTAATTTAAATTTATCTATTTATACTTATAGATTTATCAATTGATGTAAGCAAAATTGGCACTGACCAAGCAAATGAGTTGAATTCTACTGCACATGGTTTTGGCATGACTACTAATGATTTTTACAGTTTTCTTAATAATGATTTGGAAGAAGCTGAAAACATTCAACTGGCTCGTTTAGCTGAAGAAGAAAAAGCTATGTTTGCTGTAAGTTTATTTACATGATATTGATATAATTAAAATTTTTTTAATATATTTTTTTTTTTTTGTTATTTAATTATTAATATAAGATAGTAGTTACAATTCTAACTAAGATATGCTTTTGGTACAACTTTCTTGGATTGAAAATTATTCTTTGATATAGATTTATGTATATTTTCATTCAGTTACATTGATATTTTAGATTATATAGATGTTTAATTTTCAGTTATTATATAGAGGTTATGTAGAGGACCATTACAGGGGCAGATCCAATGTTGCACGCGAAGGGGTTCTGAGGTTGCAGCTGCTACCCTTGAAATCTTTTAAAGATTTTTGGGTATACCCACGCATTCTAGTACTCCTAAATCTGCCCTTATGTACTACAATCTAACCTTCCAAAAAATAAAATAATAACCTTAACTCTAAGTTAATACAACAGATATATTTAATATATTATTCACTAAACATTTTAATTAACAAATATGTATAAAATAATATTGTATATATATTGATTTTAATTATAAATATTTTATATTAATATCATACGATATTCTTTATATATTAATATAAATAAAAACGTGATGCTTTACAATATTGTTATGTTGTATATATATATACACAATATTATTTTATTTAAATTATTCTAGATTAATCAATTATAATTATTATTAGGGGAGAAGATCTAGAAGAGAACGAAGAGCTTTTAGATTGAAAGCTTTAGAGGGTAAAGCATTAAGCCCATTAAGGTAATTTTTTAAATTAAATATTATAACATAAGTAGTGAGAGTTTTTATGCAAATTATTATGGTAGGGATGAGGAAGACTGAAGAAGAGGTTGTTAGATGGAAAATAGAGTGATATGAAGATAGATGGTATGGATGGACAATATTATAAAAGATAGGAAATTGAAATCTATGAATATGTAGGACTAGGGTGGCTGAACCCATCTAGTTGGGAGTGTAATGTGAAGATGAATTATTAAACTATGCATTATTTTAGTTATGCAACTAGAAAAAGTCCAAGTTATACTGATTTTGACAAACTGTCATCAATGATGATATCTCGATCACCTACTCCTGAAAATTCTGGTCAAGTAACATACATTACTAGTTTCGGAGATGAAGAACCAATACAAAATGCAAATTTAAAAACCAGCTCAAAGTAAATACTTAATTTAAATAAAATGTTTTATTCACTAAAATAGTATTTGTAAGTGTGTTTAAAAGACACAATTTTAAAAAGAAAAAAAACCCAAGGTTTTTGTTATCCTTTCATCCCAAAATCATATACCTAAAGTATAGACCTATATTCTGGAAATATCCTGTATTATATGATTTTTAAATATATATAGTGAAATGTTCGTTAACAATTGTGTGTGTATATCAGCTATTTTTTAATTCCCATTGTGCATATCATAGGCCTGTCATTCATAAATAATAGTAATTTATTTTAGAGAACACCACACCTGCATGTGTTGTGTTTGTCTATCCGACAAGAAACATTGAGTAATACTTGTTTTGTGCGGGACAACTTTATTCAATCTGTATTTATGGTAAAACAATCAAATTTTAACAATTAATAGAGAAGAGTTAGAATTAGAAGAATTAGAAGAGAACAATATCCGTGTCGCTGTGTTTTAATTTTAAATTTTAACATTATTAACATGACTTGATTAATTAAAATCAACTAAATAAAAAATTATAATATAAAACAAATATTTCCATTAAAATAATTTCACATGTATTTAATATGTTATGAAAAAAATAAAAACACTATGACATAGATAATGTTCCCTTCTATTACTTATTAAAATTTGGTATTCTTACCATAAATACAGATTGAGTAAAGTAGTCCGGCGCAAAGGAAGTATTACTATGTTTTCTGTCAGATAGACAAAGACAACACATGCAGTTGTGGCGTTCTCTTAACTATTTTAAATAGTTATTAAATATATGTTTTGTTATTTTATATAATATATTTGACATTTGTATTATATATTGGTATTAACTTTACATAAATATTAAGTTATAATATTTTTAAATTTAAGATTCATAAGAAATCACAAGTTAAAATTTAATAATGATAAAATAATTCTGTAGTCTTGTTTTTGAGTCTAGTTTTGTGGCCCATTAGAGCTTTACTAGTTTATATGTTTGTATTCATGTTTTAAATTATATTTGTAGATCAAAATCGTCTTCAAAATATCAGTCAAGAAAAAAAAGAAGCTCTCGATCAAGGTCACCACGTAGAAAATCAAAATCGCCAACTAAGAGTACTAGTCGCCGACATAGATCAAGAAGTCACAATAAATCAATATCACCAACAAGGTTTTATATTTATAATTATAAAATAAAACAAATTTAAATTTAAAAATTCTTAAAAATATACCAACTATACCAAAATATGTGGCACATAAAAAATATAAATCATAACTACTCATGGATTGTAATACAGCTTAACATTATTACCTTGTTTTTTCTTTTAATATAGCATTTTACGTTTTGGTCGTGGCTGTAGGGCATGTTGAAAATAATAATAATAATAATAGTATGTTTTATAACTTAAAAATATTTTTTGAAATTTATAGGAATAATATACAGTCGACAGCAGTTCAAAAACCACCTCCTATTCAACGGTAAATTATTAAAATACATATTTATTTATCAATTAATTATATACATTGATTGTATTGTTCTTTAGATATTATGGTCGTAGAGGGAATGATTCGTCATCAGAACTAAGTATTTCAGATGATGACAGTAAGAATACAAATATAAATAACATAAAACATCAGTGAGTTTTAATTATTTAATTATTTTTATAAATATATTTATACTAAAACTTTTTATATTGTAGATTACCAGATTTCAGTCTTCCTTCTTCCGGCAAAAAAGTCAGTAATTTGTTAATATATCGCAAGAGTACATTAGAATGTTGCGAATAAAAATATATCAAAATTATAAGGATTATGAATTTAAACAATACATTAAATTTATAATCATTACCTCTTTAATATGATTATAACTGTATAGATTCAGATATAATTTAACCAAATATGTTTACAGCAGGGCCCAAGTGACAGCAAACCAACACCACAAGAATTAATGAAACGAAAAATGAAAGTTTTACTTAACAAACAATGTCAGTAGTATTAATAATTCACTTTTTTTCAGAAGAAGTTGTTTTTAAAGTGAACAACATTTTATTTATAATAATACTATATAAAATATATTATAAATTAAAAACTACAATTATAAATTATTTCTATAATAAAAAATTGTTTTTAGATAAAGCTGATAAAAAAGCACAAAGAGAACGAGAACTAAAAATGGAAAGAGAGCAAATTGAACGAGAAGAGGAAATCAAAGAGTTGTCATTAAAAATGAGGAGAAAGTATGAACTATTACTTACTTTTATTATAATATATATTCAGTGGCGTAATTTTGGCTAAATTTTTAGGGCTGCAACTTGTAAATAATCATATTGATTTTAGACTCATTACAAAATTATCTTATTTGCCCTCCAATACTAAAAAAAAATGATTGATTTTTTTTAAAACATGAAATATTTTTAAATACTAAATTAAATCATTAATTTTAAAATGTTGATATTTTAGGAGTCGCAAAAGTATACCTTTGCGATTCTGACATATAATTATGTATTGAAGTGTGACTCCAAAATTATGTGACTGTCTAGATTGTAATTATTTAAATATTTTATGTACAAAAATCTTAATTACAAACTAATTTTAGGAGACGACAATTACGTCATCCTGAAAATAGTTCTTCATTATCTCGATCTAAATCACGTTCAAAATCTTCTAGTTCTAGCAGTACGAGTTCAAGTTCGAGTTATTCCAGGTATAGGATAATACCACAGATTAAATTTAATTTAATATGTGATATTATCATTAATTAATTTTAAGTAAAATAAAATGATTTAAGTATTAATTTATTAATTTATTTTCATTCCTTAGGTATCGAAGTCGTAGACGAAAATCTAGATCAAGAAGTGGTGGACGCAGAAGGTCAAAAAGTTATGATCGACACCGCCGATCTAGAAGTGATGATAGGAGATGGTCGAGAAGGAGTGAAGAACGAGATAGATATAGAAGAGATGATAGACGTGATTATGATCGTAGAGATGATTATCGTTCTCGTCGTAGCCCTGAGAGAAGAGATAGAAGAACAGATAGAAGAGAAAGTTCAGTTAGAAGAGAAACTAAACAAAGAGAAAGTCCGATTAGAAAAGAAATAAAACAAAGGGAGAGTCCTATTAGGAAAGAATTTAAACAAAGGGAAATTCCTGATCGTAATAGAAGAGAGAACTTTGATCAACGACCAGCTACTAAAATAACTTATGAAGCAAGTCCAAAACGTTATATATCAAATAACAAAGTACAATCTAATTTAAAGTAAGTATTAAATTTGATAGATAGATAGATAGATTAAATTTGATAAATGATACTTTTAATTATATTTAAAAAAATAATGATTACTTTTAATTTTTACTTCAAAAGTACAACAAATATTTATATATAGAATGCCCCAGTAACTATGTTACAGAGTTGTACATGGTGAAAATACAACATTTTGGTGGTTTCAAGTATGGGAACCTTAATGAAGCAAACTCAATTTTTATTTAAGTATAATAATACAATTTTCCACCCATACAATTTGCACATGCACAATGCAACTTTCAAAAGTTAAATGGTAACATCTATTTTTTTTTACTTATTAATTTTTTTTGTATTATTCTAAACATTTTTTTCATTCAGGTTTTTTAATTCTATGTCCAAAATTAGCCGAGTTTAAGAGTCTTAAAGTTTTTAATAAAATGGATGAAATATGGTTTTTCTTAGTTTTGATAATTGAAAAATTCCAATATTTTGATAGTTTTATGTCTGGAAACCTTAATGTAGTGAATTGAAATTTTGTTTCAGTATAATACAATTTTCTGCCCAAATATTCAAAATGTTGGAATTTTCCATTCTATCATATATATATTAGATATTATGGTATCAAAACCAAGAAAAATCATATTTTATTTTATTTAAAACTTTAAGACCCTATAACTGGCTAATTTTGAACGTAGGAATAAAAAAATATTTAGAAAAATACAAAAAAAAAAAAAATAAGTGTTACCATTTAACTTTTGAAAGTTGAATTGTACATGTGTAAATTGGTGTAAATTTGTATTATTATACTAAAATAAAACATCAGTAGGCTACATCAAGGTTCCCAGATTTGAAACCATCAAAATATCGTATTTTGACCTTGTACAATGCTGTAACATAGTTGCAGGTTCATTCTGTATATATTTTAATATATCCACTTAAATAAATGACATTTTTAAATATGTTAGTGTTAATTTTTTTTTGGTTTTAACATGTGATTTTGTAAAAATATATATTATATGACAATAAAGACTTAATTATTTGTTTTTATAAATAAATAATTGATGGTAAAAGGTTTATTATTAATATACTTTAAAATATTAAGGTTTAATATACTCATATTATATTTTAAATTTGTCGAATTTTCTTTTATTCTATGAGATTTTGGATCATATACTAGAAATACAATACACTAACTTAGTAATTTATTTCTTGTATATGAGTAATTTAATGTTAAAATATAATTTTCATATAAGAAATGTCACCATTATCTGGTATTTATTGATTATTACTATTTATCACCATTATTTTTTTATTAAAAATGAATAATAATTATTATACATTATAAAAATCGTATAAGAATTTTATTTGGAAATATGCAAAATGTTTGTCATAGGTACAAAGCATAATTTCCGCCTATACATTTTAAAATTAATTTGATATGTTGTAATTGATTTATATTTATAATTTTTGTATATGGGAAACTCTGCTTTCATAGATATAATAAGAAATGGTTTCTGTATAATATTGTGTATTTATGTAGTTACATGAGGAAAATTTACAAAATCCAATCAGATAATTGCTGATAGTTAAATTTTTTTTTTTCTAGGCCACTCGTGGATTATGAATGACTGCTAGAAGTGAGTTTAAAGTTTATTTATCAGGATTAAAATATTAAATACTAACTAAGATATTATATGATATTAATATTATGATACATGTAAAGTGTTAGGATGTTAAAAATGTTTTAATGGATTTTATTAAATGACTGTAAACTTATTATCTAATTAATAACTTTTATAAAAATGTATCTTCAATCTTATAATTATTAATTTGTTTTTAATTATAACATTTGAAGTTCAAATTACTTGGTTTTTTATTTCACTGGTAAGAGGACATATGTATTTTGCATTTAATGCTTTTGTGTAAAGTTTGTGTAGTTATGTACCATTTAAATAATGATAACTTATAAAAAATAAAAAATTTAAGATATTGATGTAAAACATTAAATTACATAAACATATCTTAAGTATAAAATATTTATTTTAATTAGATGGAATAAAAAAAAAAATTATTTCAATTTATGATTATTAAATTATGATTTGTAGTAAACAAGTGATTTTTTAAAATTAAAGTCATCTGTGTACAATTGTTAATGATTTAATTAATTATTTGTTATTGTTTTTTAATTATCTAATATTTAATAATATTTGTATTTAAATGAAACATAAATTACTAACTACCGAATTATAATAATATATTTTTATTTATCCCAAATAAATATAGGTACATAATATACATAAACTAAAACAATGAATAATAATATAATTTATACAAAATATAACCCAAATTAAAACAGTATTGATCAATGAAAATATCCAAACAATATATTATCCTCCTAAATGTGTCCAACTGTAGGAAGCTGGCTGATAAGATGTGTGATCATCGACTTGACCATTATTGTAAATAGCTACACACTTTTTATGACAAACTTGAGGTTTAGCAAAATAGCATGCTGTGCACTGGCATCTGGTCATCATTTCTCGTTGGCTTCCATACTGAGATAACCAATCATCTGTTGTCATTGAATAATTCTCAGGGTGCGAAAAATTTGAACTATTCTCTGTGTGATAAAAAAAATATAATAAAATGATACATCCATTTTCTACAATATTATAGAATTTTTACCATATCCAAATACAGATGGATAAACTTCTTGGTGTTCGCTTCTATCTTTTTCCTCTGTTTTAATTTTTGTATCTTTAAATGCCTTAGCAAATGGATTATATTTTATTTTAAGTTTAGTCACCTATAAAAATAAATATGGGGTATACTAGATATAGGTATGTATATTATTTATAAATAAGGCACAGTTTAGTTAAGTACTACCTAATTATTAAAATATATATTTTTGTGAATATTATTAATTTTCCAGCCAATACGAATAAAAAATTTACTTTCTTATTTTGACATACTATCCTAAGCTGAATATTTCGTACAGTAATCAAAAAACATTTTCTTGTGTTTTTGATTTTATATTGTGCGTTATTTTCTTCAATGTTTTTTAATTATGTTAAATTTTTAACTATATTCGTGTTGTTTATTAGTATATACATACATTAATTATACTGATACATTCAAGACTGAAAATGGGAACGAAAATGCTTTTGATAAAGTTTACTGTAAACTATTTATTATTAAACAATAATGAATATTTAATTACATTTTCAAACTTTGAATTTGAAACAAACATATCGGATTGAGCTAATAATTTAATAATTACTTTTATAACTAATACCTACTCAGATAAAATATAATGAGATATAAAATATCACTTATCTATATAATTTAAAATAGTTAAATTATAAAAATCATATAACAGGTACGATAGATTTATATTGGTAATTGATTATAGTATAGACAATAATTTGTGGTTATTTGTAGCTAATACTATGCTATACAAATTTACTCTACTTTCTATTCCATTGTATATAGTACACCTCAAACACCTAATTAGATTCTTTATAGTTTTAATATTTAATACTATGGTTGTCACCTCTTCGTTTTGATATGCTGTAACCGCCATAAATCTAGTCTGAGGCATAGCAAAAATTTGAACATCATCTGGATCACCAACTTTGACTATGTGAAGTTTAGTCTCGTATTGGTGCAATGAATTCAAGTGAGTCTGTAAAATGGATTAAACGCAATGTTACCTATAAGCGTTCAATAGTTTACAATTTATTTAATATTTTTAATATTTGCCTTGAAATATGTATTTTTATTAAATGCTATTACATATCATGTATCAATTTATCCTTTTTGCTAGAAAAAAATCCTATCATTGTAAACTATTATTTAAATGATCAAAAAATACAAAGGTCAGATATTGTAAATGATCTTTATATTTATTTTGATACGAAATTATATTTTAGTAAACATTCATTTATTCATACATTACATTATTATTGTAAAATTTTAAATACTTACACTTTTTTTTCTGTCATATATTATATCTAAAGCGTAGTTGAGTCTATTTTATGTAATTGGAAGTACTAGATACGCACTTGATAATCAATATTTGCGCAATTGATTTTTATATAATATGTGTAATTGATATATTTATATATTATATGGAAAATTGGAAACTAACTATAACTAAACTTATAGCTATAGTTATAATCTTATATTAGGTATATAGTTGTAAGTTTATCATCTTATTCCTAATTAATAAATTAATTATAGATTTTTAAGTTATTCTAAAATTTGGGGTAAATGAACAAAAATATGTAGTTGAGAAAAATCTTTAGACTAAGCCCAGCATTATATTATTGTTAATTGGAATGTATTTCTGTCAATAAAGAGTATTATTATATATCATGATTGTTCATTACTACTATTTAATAAAGTAATAAATATTTAATTTATGTAATTTTTATAATTTGCTTTTTAATTTATATTAAAACACATATAATATGAATAGATATAATTGTAATTTATAATTAATTATTGACAATACATTTATATTATATAGGTACTCATACTGGTGATATCTGACTACACTATCCATAAACTTTTGTGCATAGGCTCTTACCTTCCCATTAATCAATACGACTTTAACTGAGGTGTGCTATATTGTGCCGCCTTGATGTACGGCCTTTAGTATTGTTAGTAATAATTTGTATAGTGTTTTGTTGTTTAAATAAACCAAATTCTTGAAAACAAATCTTGACCAAATTTGTTTTGCTTACATTAGATTATTAGATTTTAGAAATGAAACTAATGAGAACACAAAATCTTTTCATTATTAAAAATGGACACCCTCTGTCTCCCTCACTTGGATGGGAGATAGCTCCATACTGTGCAGCTAGCATTGCTCACTTAAATTACTACCCACTGAACAAAAATAATACTTTTTTGATCTACCGAAAATTAAAGTCAAAACACATTTGCTTTATACAACATATAAATAGGAGATATACCTGTCCCGGGTTATCTGGTCTGTTGGTGAGTTTAATTTTAGCGAATGAAATCGGTTGTTCCATCCAATGTTTTCCAAAGTTTGGCGACTCTGGATGTTTGTAAAATGGGTTCTTTGTGGCCGGATCTGATGTGGTGGTCGGCGACCACTCGCTGTTTATATACTTCCATCGTTGTCCGACTACTTGCACGAATTCCAAAAACACAGTGTACATGTCTCCTGGACACAATCCGGTAACTTCTGTTTTGATCACCGGAAACATTCTCCTAAAAAATAATGGAAATAATGTAGGTATTTTTCGTATTTGATAGTACGTAAAGGTTGGAATACATAGGCGTATTTAGCAATTTATAAATGGGGGGTTCAGATTTTTGTTTTAAAAGTTTTCATGAAGCCGAACCCCCTCCTCACCGTTTTATAATATAAAGAATTAATTGCAAAAAAATGAAAATAAATTTGTTCTGTATTTGTATACATTATAATACAAAATCTAAAACAGATGGTAAAATAATATTATTAATAGCAATTTTGTTTTTGTTTTTTTTTGGCCATGGGGGAGTTTAAACCTGTTCGATCTTCCCCATAAATACGCCACTGGTTGGAAACAATAGAACCTACACGAAGTTTTCAAGAAAAATTTTTGTAATTTTTATATGAAGATTAGTATTTTTTGTAAGGACGAGAAAAATATTTTTCAGCTACATGCAATATTGTATTTTATTGTAAAAATTCTAAGAATTTAATCCTCATTCTTATGTAAGGTACCTATTATTGTATAGTTGTATTAATCTTCTTCTTCTTCGCCTTACCTAGCAACTATATGGGGTCGGCCACCTTAGTCCTATTACGCACCTACGTTAATTTCGATCATCTACTCCATTCATATAACTCTTAATTTTATCTATCCACTTCTTCTTTGGTTTTTCTCTCCCCCTCTTGTTATCATCATTAAAATCCAAAACAATTCTCACAGCCTCTTAATCGTCTCTCCTCATAATAACATTCTTAAACCGTTTCAGTCTATTCTCTTTCTTTCTCATTTTCCTCACTTCATGCAACTTTGTGTGTTGTTGTTATATAATATATCAGAAATAGGAATCGTATTATTTTTAAATCATAAATTCATATATTTTTGTAAAAAAAGGTCATTCACAATGATACGAAATAAATGACGTTTTATGTCATGTAAAAATAACTAAAATTGTAAATAATATATGTTACTAAAATTTTAAGTATTTTTTGTTTTGAATTTTTGAGTACCTACCTAATTAAACGATGGTAAAATAATTGGTTCAACTTTTATAAGTACCTATTCCTACCTGTAAATCTAGACTAAAATATATTATATACTAACAGTTATTTAAAAATATATTTATTCAAATCATTTTTTATACCAAATATTTGGTATGAGGATGTCATAATAACTGAAAATATATTGTATTATTATCTTTATATAAATATTCTTCAAACCTTGAAATATGCGACTTATAAAAAATAATTCTGCTTTCATTTAATTATACGTTTTTAATAAAACTTTCTATATTATGGTGCATAGTAATTCGTAATGATGTCTATGAGATATTGATATATTATACTAATCGAACCAAATTCAATTGCGGGTTAGAATACAATTAATATTATGTAAAATCATAAAATTTCGGAGAATTGATCGAATTAAAAACTCGTTGGACTTATAGGTATGTTGGTTATTATTAATTATTAACTATTATAGGTATTTGTAGTATATTATATAGGGTTATAGGTATACACATAAATCGTTTTCATTAGTAAATTATAAATTATAAACACCTATTATACTTTACGCATTGTTATATTATTATAATTTATATTGCATGTACGATGTGTAAATGTTTAATTTTCGTTTTTAGATTATTTATATTAATATAATTTTCTTTAACTATATTATATACATTTGCACGGAGAATTTTAATATTATATATTTACGTCTAAAAATATGCAATTAATAACAAATTATCTGTGTAATTGTACAGTTGTGCATCTTTAATGTTTCAATGGGTAGGTACTTATGCAAATGTGTGTATAATGTATGCACCAAATGTCTATAAATCGAATTCAATAAAACGATTATAATATTATAAAGTTAATTATTATTTACTTATTGTAAATTTGTACCTTTATAGGTAATATATATATGTATGTATAATTTTTCGAATATATCGTGTTTTTTTTGTATTTAGGTACCTGTCGTTAAATTTTCATGGAAATAATTTCAGAAATTACTAACTATATAATATATTTAAGTGTCGTAGACTTTCTGTCGTTTAATTATCTTATTATAGGTACAACGTACAAGTAAAATAGCAATATAAAATGTATATAATAACATTATGTCATTATAATATTTTTATTAACCCAGTCCGATCGAATGAAAACGGTTTTTATAATCGACGAAAATCATAATTTATGTTCTATACATAGGTGCAAATCGTGGGGGTGATAAACTGCTAAGGTTAAAATAAAGTGCTTAGCATCACTAGAAACAAAATTAGCACCATTAAAACGTTTTGTGAGAAGTTGGTAGAATCTGTATACTCATGATGCATATAATTTTGCAGGTCCTTAAGTACACCTCCCTTCAAGATGGATTTGCGACTATGGTTCTATGTCTATAATTATTTAATATAAATATAATATATACGTACAATATTATAATAAGAAAGTTTCGATTTGAATTACTAATGCGGGAAAAAAATAATTTAAAAATGTTCTTATATAAATGAGTCAACATATTGTGTCGAGTTTAATTATAAAACTTTTAAAGAGAGATAAGGTGTGGATAATATGACTATAAATTCAGTAGTGTTCCCATAGGGTATATTCTCAAATTTTTATTAAAAAATCATGAGTACTTACGTATATTTTTGACTCAAGCAAATCACACAGCGAAAAGAAATATTTATATATTTATTAAATTTTTTTGTAATTACAAATGGAATTCTACGCTGTTATATTTTTATATAGGTAGGTAGTAATTTATAGTTTTTGATGATTTGTACTTATATATTACGATTACCTATTATAGTTGTCATTCACAGACATTTTATGTAGGTGGGCAATAGGAGATAGGAAATATTTTAAATTAAATATTTTTAATTAAATTTGTTATTATTATTGAACAACATCCTTTCCACCATTGTATTTATATATTAATATATTATAGCATTCGTTGACTTAGTATACTCTCATAGAAATTAATGGGAACATAATATCTGACTTTAATGCCCGATTGAAAAGAGAGGATCACTGTGAAAATATACCTATATCGGCTATATGCTTAATTAAATCATAATACAATAAGTTCCTATTATACGATACAAATGTGTAGGTACCTTATTAGATGTTTCTGCTATATTAAACATTCAGGCTTCAGGTCCGTAGCTAGGCAGTATGACTTTCGCCAGGGGTGCAATAATACCAAATGCGCAAATTCGTGATATCAATTTATTTATTTGCAAATAAAAACGCAATTTTTAATTTACCAAATTAGTGTACTTACATAGAAGGTATAAGGCACAAACGAACTATATTTAATAATATATTTATATCACAAAAATATATTTTTATCTATACCACTATACCGGTAATGACAGATTTGTTCGAATGAGTTTCAGTAAACTTGAGATTAAAGAAATTATATAAGTTCTACAATGAAACCATTTACCCAACAAGTTACAATAATATATCGATTTTGTCAATCAAGAAGAATTTGGTCGTTCAATTATCATTTTCATAATATCATAGACGATTTCACAGTAATAATGACAAAAAAGTTCAATAAAAGTGCAGATTATGTTTATTTTTTATTAATAAATTTACTAAAAATTACATTTTTTTTTATGATTAATAAATTTAAACTTATATATTTCTCAGTTGTTTTTTATAATTAGTTTTATATTTTTAAAATAATATGAATAAATATAAGAAAGAACACTTGGGGCGCAAATTTAAATAATTGCCAGGCGTTATTAACACCTTAAATCCTTGATACGATCCTGTGAAAATTCCTCGAAAATTATCTATCTTTCATTCAAGCGTTTTTTTTACTATATATTAATTACAAATAAAAATATAATTATTTTTGAGTCATAGTTTAGTAAAATCATGACCAATCCTTTTTAGCATGAAGCAGCTGCGTGAAGCCACCATTGACAGTACAACAGCAGGACTACAAGAAGGGTATTTAAAACGTTTCAATATAATTATGCAAAATAGAGGAAAATGTTAGTAAAAATAAATAATCCATTGTAATATCTAATCTATGTTTTTTTTTCTGCTCCATAAAATTTCGATCGACCAAATTAATCATATAACAATAATTATATGATTATTTCGAGTCTTAGAGCATAAATAAATGTACTCACCTTCCGGTTTTCGTGACAATCATTTCGTTGTTGATGGCTAAAAATTCAGACCACAGCTGTGCGTCCAATAATCTCGATCGCACCGGGTGTCCCTTGACCCACATCAGGTTTTGCAATTCGGAAGAAGTCATATTTCACTCGTATTGTTCCGATATGGTTAATCGGTTTTATTTTTTCCTCTCAAAATTCAAACGGAATGTATAATAATATAAATTATTATAATAATATTATTATTCAATAGAATTACACGAGAACACAATTAACATGTGACGGGCGGTTTTTTTCTTCTTTCGTTTCTCACATTGGTGTCGTCTCGTTCACACCTGAGTGCCCAGTGACCGGGCGGGTAAGATTTTAGAAATTTTCCAACGGGTCCCACCGAACGACCGTTCGCTTCTCGGTGGTCAGTAGGTGGAGACTTGTTCGATTTTATTGCACCCATTACACACACGCTGCAGTAGGTATCCACCAAAAGGTTAGTGGATATACCTTCCGATTGTTTGTGCATGATGGTATAAAACTTATATTGTAAACGCACGCGTTTTATTGTTGTGTGAAAAAAAAAATATATATATATATATAGTAATAGTATTGTTGTTATTATTCATCAATGGACACCGCTCATATATATAAATTATAAATTGTATACAGTGCGATCAGAATGACGTTCAGTGGCGTTTTTAAGATTTATTTAAAGGAGTGATAATATATGGATTTTTAAATGCAGATAAATTATAATATATATAATACATATAATATTTCGTCCATAAATATATATATATATATATATATATATAGATATATTTAAAAATAAAACGATCGTGGGAGGGATCCATCTACAGCAAATACGCCACCGATCACGTTAAATGTTTTGTTTTAAATCCATATAGGTACAATACAAGCGTTATTTCCGTTATTTTTTTAACGCCTTATTCCGATAATCTGATCAGTGATCACTCTGTATATATTATATCTTTTTGGGTCTGTGGTCAATTTACACTTTATACACATACGCACACACTATTATATATACATACGATCTGTGTACGCTATAATAGAGCTCAAAATCGTGATATTTTAATTAACATGTACGTTATAATTTTTTTATATTTTTTAAATATAATAATTGCAGCTTTGTACTGCGCACTTAAATATGAAATTACTTAATTGACATTATAGTAAATATATAGTTAGATGATGGTACATTATACCATGTTATAATACCTTGTATGTTATACCTTATGCGTGATGAACAATTTCGAGATATAGGTACTTTTTAATTTAACACTATTTATAAATGTATACTGATATTCCGATGCCAACACTTGAGCAATAAAATATATTTTTATACAAACCATACTTAAATTTATAAAATATAAAAGTGAATAATTTTATTTACTTTTATTTTATTTTATTATTACCTGCAGTTGTGCCTATATATATTTTTAAACATTTAATTGCAATTTATACACGTTACGTACCTATATTCTAGTAAAGACGCGGATCTAGGATTTTAAAGGAGGTGCTGAATAGTAAGTTGTATTGTAGTTTTATACACCACTTAATATTTATATGTTATATGTAAAACTATTTTGAGTTTTGATTTTATTATGAATTATCAAAATATAATCCTTTAAATAGTTCTCTATTATCTTCTTTAACGAGAAATTATATAATCAAAATTTCAATATTATTTTAACAAAATAACACGTTCCATCCCCCCGTTCTAATGAAAATAATTTGAAAAGGCGCTATCAAAATATAAATAAATTGAAGAGGAGCTCCGTCCCCCTGTGCCCCCCCCACCCCAATTTGAACACTGTCAACAAGTGTTTCAAGAATTTCCTTTCTAAACTTTCTGTTATAGAACCTATTATAGGTAACTTATACATGTATAGCTGTATTGTAATTATTTTTGCATACAAAACTAATATATCCAGTGGTGGTTTTATGGGGGGTCCAGAGGTGACCCTTGACGAATGAAAAATATAATTAAAAGTATATACCTAGGTACGGTGGTGAAACTAGGATTTATGTAAGTGGGGGAAGCAAACATGAAAATTATTTTCATATCATATTAGTACTAAATAAAAAATAAAATAATTCTAACGAATTGAAATTTGTATCATTTAAAATCGTACTTCATAGTAAATGATAAAATATTTAGAAAATATATTTGTTCGAAATATTAAAATGTCTATAAAAAAATGTTTATTTAAACAATTATTCGGTCCGATGTGGGAGGGGGTTGTTTGGATCCGAAATCCACTCCCTTGTATACATGTATTACATATATGTACCTAAATTATCGAAAATGATAAAATGATTAATATTTTTTTTTAAATTTGTTACTTTATTTTTATTTTTATGATTATAATTTATATTTTATATTCATTCCTAAATGGCTAATCGTTAAAAAAATACGTAAAAATTATTATCCAGTTGGGCGATTGTCCCTTATCGTCCCCTCTTGTATACGCCCCTGACCACTCTGGAGTACTCTGGAGGTTCTGGTACATACGATATAGGTGAATAAAATTGTTTAACTAATATACTAAAAATGGTTACAAATTTCTTGTTATACCTAAACATTATATAAATAAATATTATTGTATGAGATACAGTTTATTTTAATAATTTCTCAATAAACGGTAAATGTTGAAATATAAATCCTTAGAAAGACATGACGTAATATTATTTTAGACATTTACTTTATATTATTAATTTTATAGTTGTGACATCTGTTTATTATAAATATAAGTTAGGTATACACTTATATATATAACACGTGATGGACCTTCTGAGTTTCTTACCTGATCAACCTTGTCTATTACACATATATCAATACGTAGGTAGTAACATCGTCATTTTACTATGTTTATTTTTGTCCTTAAGTACATACAATAAAATATTACATTTACCAACAAATAATTCGTAATAAACTAATAAATAATAATATTATGTACTTGGTGAATGTAAGCAATACATAATATTATACACTACTATATCAATATTATAATTTTAGCACACGCAGATAATATAAAATTCATGTGATGAGTACTATATTTTTTATAGATGTTTACCAAACAGCTAGTATTTATGGATATTTAATTTCTCTATCCTGTGTGGCTGTGTCTCTATACTCTCTAGTTTCTATAGTATGTAACTATTATAGAATAAGTACCTATCTATAAAATAAATAATAATATTATGTAACTATGTAAGTATGTAAAACAAATAAATCTCAAATATTATGATAAAGTGTAAGAAATGAAAAATTATTTTAGAATTAATATATAAATGGTATAAAAGTATTTTATATTAGGTACCTTTATACCTAATATAAATATTTATAGATTTATTTGTTCATATAAATGTATCCATTTTAAAAATTACACATAAATAACAGGGGAGTAATATTGCATCCCTTGTATATCTCTTAAGTTTTAAGAGTTCCACTCATTTATTATTTAGATAGGTATAAAGAGTAAGTATTTTAAAAATAAATAATAATATGGAATTTTAATATTATCTAATACAATATTTAATTTATAACGTAATTACATATTAACGTAATAACGTGGTTAATAATAAAACGTTCCGATTACTATGACAATAATACAATATTATTTAATAATATTTGATTCTAAAAATATAGTTTGTTTGTAATATTAATTAAGTATAATATAAGTAAAATTTAAAAAGCATTTGTCAATACACATTTAATCAATAGTAGTTAGAAAAGTAGTCATATTTAATAATATAAATATCTACAAATAATGTTAGATTTTGTTGCTATTTAATATATTAGTTTTTTTTTGGCTTTGGGTACTTTTTTAACCTCTAGGAGTCAGGAGTAAGACACTAAGACACTTCCTTAAACATGTTACTGCCTGCTGCAAAAGTACAAACTATAAAATATCGTATCTATATGTATAAGGAGTTTTATTAAAAAAATGTTTTTCTGAGTGGAAGGATTACAAAGTATATAAAATATATTCATCCAAACAGTTACGATGCTAAGCCCACTAAACATCATAATATAATAATAATATACTCTTGTGTTTACCGTCTTGTCGACCTTTTAGTAACGTTTAGTGTTCACATAATATAAAATACTGCAGTATATAATGTACCTAAGTATAATAGGTATACGTGTGGTCCAATATTGTATATCATTTTTGTAGAATTGTATTTGGACGTACGCCGACTGCGGACGAAAACGTTATAAAATAATTAAACAAAAGATTCATTCCTTTTGTCGGCGGGCCCATCTACCATCTACATTCTACGTACAAGTCATGTAGTTTACTTACATGAAATGATTCATAATATAATATTATATACATTATTATTTTGGAACGTGTGTGCAGTTGTGTCTTGTGTGACCATAAAACCATAAACAATATTACCTATATGAAAACATGACTAAAAATTTTAAGAAAATATTATTCTTCGTATAATGTATAGATTATAGGTAGTACTGTAGTGGGTACAATATACGTGTACACAAAGCAAAATAATAATAACAACATATATATATATATATATTTATAGCAGGCATTTCCTATAATTTAAGAGAGTATATAATAATATATGAACATGCCTAAAAGATGACCGAATTGTCCGAATGTATAGAAAATAAACTATAAAAACCGGGTAATACGCAGGAAAAGTCATGGAGAATTATATCATAATAATATATAAATTTAATTTGGTATAGGTACCTAATACATAATCGAGTAGGAGGTATATGCGTTTTCGTTATCCTCAAAGGTTATTTTAATATACTTTAGTACCTAAGCCACGCCGTAGACACGCCTATTCTTCATACGTATTATTGAATTGAAATTTTAAACACATTTTCGGAATAATTGAATTATTTTATCAACATATTCAACACAAAGTTCACAATATAATTATCTACAGGGTGTTTCCTTAACGTATACAACAAATCATATACTCGTACTCAGTAGGACGAAAATATGATAAAATTGTTTTCCATATTTTATTAGCTTTAAAATTTCAGACTTAGCATAATTATTCGTTATTTAATTATAAAAATTAAAAATAATCTATACCACGTGATTTGTTGTAAAATTCTATCCTAAAATGTTGGGTCATATCATTTTTGGTGAGAATTTTACCAAAAATTCCCTAGTAACATTCATTTTTTAATTACTAATAATGTTACTTAAATAAATTAAAAACAAAGTTTTTTATCTTGTATAGTAATTGATTATACTCGAGTGTGTGAAATAATAATCTTATTTTGTAAATATGAAATAGATAAAATAGGTTTTTTTAAAAAATTAATTTTTTAATTCAAATTTACAATTTTATTTATAATAGTTGTTCATAATATCGTCCCTCTACTTCAATACATTTTTATAATCGACGATTTAAGGACATGCAAACAAGAATTAATAGTTCTGGTGTTTCCCTAATTGTGTAAGCTATTGTCATTATTTTTCTAATAGGTCCACTCTGTTATTAATTTTTTCGGTGCTTAGGTTAGGTAACATTTATTTTTTAATTACTAATTATGTTCATAAATTAATTTGAAAATATAATTGTAAACGCGATAAATTATTATGCTTAAAAATGTACAATGAATTAAATGACTTACATTCGCGTCATGCGGGTTTGTAATCATGATTTGTCTAACATCCCAAAGGTTTTAAAAATATACTATTTATATCACTATAAAACCATATTAAATACATTTTATTGATATTATAGTTACGATTACCTCTTATTTATTAAGGAATCATTGTAGAATTCAAAATTTCGTAACGTTTTTACATTTGATATAAAATTTGATTTCAGTTGGTGTTGTATTAGATATAACTTATATTTTTATAAATTAATAATGACGTATTATACTAATAGTGAATATGCAGATATGATTTTATTAGTGGGTAAGTAGTAATATTTTAGTATTTTGTAAAAAAATATTTAGTATAGTTTACTACTGCTCAATTATGTGAGGAAAGATTTCCAAATCGAAACATACCAAATCCACGAATTTGTGTTTGCATGTCCTTACATTGCCGATTACAAAAATATATTGAGGTTGAGGGACACCATTTTGAACAACTACTATAAATAAAATTGTAAATTAAAATTAAAAAAATTATTTTTTTGAAAAAACCTATTTTATCTACTTCATATTTATAAAATAAGATTATTATTTCACATACTCGAGTATAATCAATTACCAAATACAAGAAAAAAAACTTTGTTTTTAATTTATTTAAGTAACACTATTAGTAATTAAAAAATAAATGTTACCAGGGAATTTTTGGTAAAAATGATATGTGACAACCATAAATACGATTTTGACCACCGCCTCACACCATTTTGCACAATTTTGGTGAAAACAATTTAATCATTTTTTCGTCCTATTGAGTACGAGTAGTTGAGTATTTGTTGTATACGCTAAGGAAACACCCTGTATATTTAACATAATAAATTATTTTGAAGTTTTGAATATATATAATCTGTAAATTAATTTTTATAATTAGCATATATGAGAAGGTGAAAAAAAAATGATTTGATTGGTATTATGAAGAAGCTTTTAGATTTTTTTAGTTCACAATATTTATAGTTATACACTATCCGCGTGGTTGGTTTCCAGGTAGGTAACTATTGGGTTAAATTGGGATATTATAAGAAGCCTTATTTTATAAGGCAGTTGTACCAGGTATAGGTTTTATTTGAAGATCGAATTGAAGGGTTTAATTGAGACATATATTATATATAGGAACATTGGTTTGTTGTATATTACCTATTTTATTTATACAATTATACCAGAATATGGATACACGACGTATACATGAATAATAAACTAAGTGATCAGAAAATCGTGTCCAAAAAATTAAAGGGATTACATAATAATCATATGTTATTTCAACACAATACCTTATACATTTATTTTCATTCCTAATCACCTTTTTTGTAACGTGAATTTCTGCAGATGACCATGTATATATATAGTAAATGTAAATATCTATATAGTAAATCATTATTCATTATGATCCAATAAGCAATTGAGATATTGTAAAATATTTTAATAACATTTAAACATTACTATTCAATATACAAAATCGCCAATGTTATAAATCACATAATAATAATTCACAATACCTATTATTGCAGATGGCTAATATCCAAATCCATTATATTTATATTGTTTCGGATATCATAGCAGTAAATGTATATATCATTATACATTTATACCACTTGTTAAGACCTGCAATTTCTTGTAGCTATATAATATAGTTAAACATCACAATTTGAGTCTATCTAACAGCCAATATGTAGCAAAATCATAGATATGCACAACTTAAATTGTTGCATTTAGTTTGAACTTTGAGTTCAATTCAAACATTATTATTATCAAATTTAACGATGAACTTTTCCGATGTTATTACAAAAGTTCTTTTTTGTAATATTTCATCTGAGAAATAATTTATAATTGACACATATGAAACTACCTTATGAAAATAATTGTTATACAGGTTGGATATGATATTTTAAAAATTCTAAGTTTAACCTAAACGCCATGATATATGTGGTTCTAAGTATGTAATTCAAACTTATTTATAAAATTTTCAATTGAATAAATAAATGAATCATTATATTATAGTACTATTGCAATTATTAAGTTTGTTTAGTTGTTCTAAATTTCAACCATTGCAGGCACTACGTATCTAAACAATTATTTTTTTGGGGGGAGGCGATTTTTTTTTTTGAATATTTATATATTTTCATACATATTTTTTTTATATAATAATTATATTAAAATCAAATTAACATTCGACTTTAGTATAGTACCATACGGTCTTTGGGGAGAGGGCAATCGCTCATATCGTTCTCCCCCTCAAATACGTGCCTGTACCGTTGTCTACTGTCCATTTCATATAACTGCAGACGTTATAGACTTAGTCAGGGATGTATTGGTAAATACATATGGCGTCTTGAGTATACGCCATATTTTTCTCAAAATTACATTAAAAAAGAAAAAATTACTTGAAATGATTATTATGTCATTAATTTTTTTTTTTATAGTCAAATAATTAGTTTTTATCCTTAATAATTATGTTTAATAACTATAAATAAATTATAATTAGAACTCTACACTTTATAAAATACAAATTTTTTTGTTTTTAATTTTATTAATTTTAGTCATAGAGGTATAATTTATGAATTAACTAATAGAAATACCTTATACATTTATTTTCATTAATAAAATACATTAAATATTAAAATTATTTACATTTATTGTCATTAAGTGTACAACAAATTTATAAATTATAAAATATTATGGCCGTATACCAACCGTATACTTATAAAATTATTATTTTTATCGCGTATACGCACTTTTATATAAATATTGTTGTTGAGTATACGCCGTATACTCCCGTATACGCTTCAATACATCACTGCTTGTAGTTACAATATTTTAATAAAATATTATAAATTGGGTCATGAATATTAAATATTAGGTATGTACTATGTTATTGTCATATTATAAGTTAAAACATATTACATAATATTTTGTTATGTGCTTGTTGTGTAGGTAATTTAATACGAGCACCTAATTTTTTGAATAGTTTTGCCGCTCAAAATTTCATTATCACTTATCAGTCTTAACCTAAAATATCCTAGATCTTTCTCTCTTGCGGGATAACAGTTCCGAATTGTGAGATTTTCATTTTTCCGTTATTTTCGTATTTCATATTTCATACTTTAAAATTTTCAATAGTGCTATTCTTACTTAAATCTGCAAATCGCGATTACTTTATTCTTGAATTTGAATTTGTTCATCAAAGCCGAATATAAACGAATTCATAATTGTGACAAATTACAATAAAATCACGTTACAAATTCTTAACGATGGCTACTAAACAGCATAGTCAAAACGCGATCACCCTCAAGGGTTCTACAAAATTGATAATGGATTATTTGAGTGAGAATAAATCATGTTCTTAAGTATTATAATTATCTTTTCTATTTGCTGTATTATGTATTAGATTTTGGCATCAACAGTATTCTTTTTCAACGAGGAATATATCCACCGGAGTCATTCAAAACTGAAGAACATTTTGGTCTGTCAATTCTTGTGTCGACTGATGAAAAAATTCAACAGTTCCTTCAGCCTGTTCTTAATCAAATGAAAGGTAAAACATACGTTTATTTGAAATCATAAATTACAAGTTACCTATTACTTATAATTGGGGCTCGAAGCTATGCGCTTAAAAACAATAAAATATGTGCTTACATATGCATACATTTTTTTCTTGTCAAATAAAATATTCATTTATATGGAAATGAACTTCATAAAATATTTAATAAGATATTCAAATTTTGATATCCTAAAATATGCATTATTTTTTTTTATAAAACTAGGTACATACTAAATATAATATAATATAAATGTTATATTATAATAGACATTTTATCATGGTTAGAATTAAATTGTTATTAATTAATTAATTATTGTTACTAATACATTCAACTATTTTATATTTGTTAACTTATTTTATTATTATTATTATTTTAATACTTCTTATTGTTTATTATAGATTGGCTTGTTGAACAAAAAATTCAAAAGATGGCTATGGTTATATCAAATGTAATCACTAAAGAAGTAATGGAGCGCTGGGATTTTAAATTACAATATGAAGGTTCTGGTGATACCAATCCAGACTCTGTTGGAACAAAAGAGTTATCAACAATACAAAAAGAAATAAGAGATGTACTCAGACAAATATGTTCTACTGTTAGTTTTTTACCTTTGCTTGATTGTCCATGTGCATTTGATCTGCAAATATATACTAAACCAGATGTAGATGTACCTAAAGAATGGGCTGAAACAGCTCCAAGTTATATTGCTAATTCTCAAGAATTACAGTTAAGGTCATTTTCAACTTCATTGCATAGAATGAATACTGTTGTAAGTTATAAAGCAGACTAACAACAACAGTATTGTTTTGTAAAGAACTTAAATAAGTTATTTTTGTATAATTAATTTTAATATAATGCGATAATTATCCTATTGTTTATAGTTTTATACCTACTATGTATTTTGAATAAGTATTGAATAAGCACTCGTATTTGAAAATAATTATTTCATTTTTTATTATTAAATTGCTGTTTTAGCTTACTAAACGTGAGTCTTTGTTTTTATTTGTTTTAATTATCGAATTATTTTGTAAATCATTTTTTACTTATGAGTATTCATACTCTATCCTATTAAATAATTACAGTTTTCCAAATAATAATTTTTTTTTTTTTTTTGCAATGTTATATTATTCAATTTATGTAGCATTTTAATATATATTAACGGTTGTGTGTACATTTAATAATACACATATTAAATAAAAATAATATAATCAAGACAGTATTTCTAAGACATGGAGAATTTATATTAATTGTTTTAATTCCATAGTGTACCTTAAATTTGTTTGTTGTAATATATATTTAAATAAATATTTATGTCATAAGATATGACTTATGATACATAAATGATAGTATACAAATTAATGATAGATTGTTATAATATGCTTATTTTGAATATGAAATAAAATAAAATGTATATACTGTGATTAACATAATAGTAATGACATTGATTTATATAGTATAATTGATATAATGGATTAAGTCTATTATAAAATCAATGGTAATAATCAAAAATTTATTTTTTGTTAATTATTATTATTCATTTATTTCAGTTTAATAAAATTTCAAATTGTGATAATTCTTGTTGTAAACTGAATTGTTTCTTTTGCCATTTCAAAATAATTATCATGATCGAAGTGTGTAAAGTTGCTATTAGTTTATAAGTTATGATTATTTATCATTTATATACTGACAGAGGGATAATCCCATATTAATAGTTTTATGATATTAATTATTTATGTTATATAACTGATTCATTATCATACTGCCATAATTGATGTTATTGTACTCATTTGAATTTTATTTTATACGCGGTATTTTTTAAAAAAATTTTTTAAATAAATTCAAAGTAATTAATATTATATATTCTATTTTATATATTTACAAATGTATAATTTATAAGTAGAAGTTACATTTTTGTTGTTGTCATATTAATAAAAAAAACAGTTTTTATAATAATTATTAAAATATGCCAATTCTTCAATCAAACCAAAACACAATTTCTATCAAAACATCAACTTCAGTCTTAGTAGAATATATTTGTAAGTTGTTTTAATTAGTGCATATTAATTATAATATTTGTTGTTAGCTATAGGTATTTATTTATTTTATTAGATTATGCAATTAATACTATTTTATTTATACGTGGATTTTCTACATTTAACAATTTTACTCTTCAATTTCATTTTGGCACACCATTGTGGATATTAAACGATGAAAAACTGTCACTTTGTTTTAGGCAGCAAACTAAAAATTTAAGAGGTAAGAGTACACAGCTAATTAATTATTTTGGTGTATATTAAAATTATAAATATCAAATGCACTAATAAAATTATATATTTTCTAAATAATATTTGGATAGAATCTTTATATAGGTGTAATGATTCATATGTATGATGTAAAATGTAATATTTGTTTTTATTTAAAAACTAATGTTTATAAATTTTTATAGAGATGCTCATAAATTGTTTTATTCGTAAGGTATTTTTATACTTGAGGAATACGACTACAAATGAGATTATGGAACGTTGGGAATTCATAGTAGAGTGTGAAGTTGCATATGATGTTAGCAAATCAAATAAGCTATACACTGCTCAGCGCGATATAAAGGATATATTACAAGATATCTGTTTAACAGCAAGTTGTTTACCGGTATTAACCAGGGACTGGAAGTATAGTATAACCATAAAGCTGGAAGAACCACTGATGTCCAATAACAATACACTGAACATATCAAAGGATTGGTTAAAAAATAAGAATCACAAACAATTTAAAAATATGAGAAATTTGTATTCGAGCACAACTAAAAAAAGGATTTAAAATCATAATGAATCTCATAAAACCTTATCATTTTTAGTATTTTCAGTCTTATGGTTCATATAATATTTGAAAATATAGGTTTTACATTTTTAAATATGAAATATAAATGTTTCATATTTTAAAAAAAACTTGATATTTTGTAAATTAATCAAATTAATCATCTTTTATAATACAATTTTTAATATTGTTTTGAATCGTATCAAATATTTTTATGTATTTAAATTTTTACTTTTTAAACTAATTTAAATTCAATCTGTAAACAATCTGTTTTCTTATGGATTATGTTTAAAATTAAATTTTATGATACTATATTTATTTAACTGTTATTATTTATTAGCCTTTAACATTTAACCTCGTTTCTATTATAATATTATGTGATATGTGAATTATAATTGCATAAAACATAAGTATATAATTGATCTTAAATTATAAATAACATTACATATTAACTATTAGTAAATAATCATTGGGTACCCCATTGGTCAATCATCATTAATGAAAACTTTAAAAATATTAAGTACCTACCTACTTAAACTTATATTTATTATTAATCTACTAAAAATAATTATAGAGAATGTGACACATAATGGGAACAATAATTGTAAAAATAAAAGATATGCAAAATATTTCATTAATTAACTACTTAATTAATTTTACATACATCAGTCATCAGTTCAAAATTCCATGATATATAAGTTAGGTTAACCTTAACTATTATTAGTTAAGGCATATTTATTATAAAATTAATATTATTTTAACAATACAATATAATATGTTTTGTTGTAATTTAGATATTTAGTTTCATTGTGTTTTCTTTAAGTGTAGGTAACATAACTTATTAACTTCATTATTCATAGTACAAACTTAATAATAGATAAACAAATTAAATACATTTGTTTTTAAATAAAATGACTTGACAAAAATTTATGATATCCAAATGTTAATTAAATGTTTATTTTAGACAATCTAAACTAAAAATATTTTTATTATTTTTTAAAAATATATTAAGGATAATTCAGACTTATACTTATATTCGGTCAGTTTAATCTAACTGACAGAAGTAATATATTGGCAATAGATCTATGACTATCTAATGTGCAGCCATTGAGTTTTGGATTAAATTTACATAATTGTAAAATGTTGGTAATTTTTTATTAAAAGTAAAATAATATTTATCAATTGTTTTAAACTCTTTTTAAACACATTCAATAATAAACAACAAAGCTAATAAATATTTTGATGTACTTACATTATAAATATACTTCATGAACAAGCTATTAATACATTATTATTGTTCTATAGGTTAGGTAATAATAGCATTGATTATAGAATAGACATTATAGTATAGTCTGTTCTATAATTAATGGTAATAGATATTTAACATTTACATTTTCTAAGAACAATAATTATACTTAATCCTCATCGTTAGGAATTCTAAATCTATACATTATAAATATAAGGAGGTAATTAAATAAGTCTAATATAGTTAAATTCTAGATGACATATAGGCAGGTAAATAACAATAATTTCTATTATAATTTGAATTCTTAACTTAATAAACTTAATAATAGCTTAATAACTTAACTTATAAATTTATGTTATACAATGAAAAAAAAGTTTGTTTGTTTATATTTATAGTTATAACTCATAATTGTCTTTTTATATATATATAAATTATAAATAACTGAAACTATAATACATATTTAATTGGTCAACAATATATATTTTACTAAAATATGGATAAACATATAAATGTCCGTTCATTAATTATATTTACCTACACATGAAAATTATGTTGAATCGGTGCACATTTAAACGAGGAGAAAAGTGGTTTATGAACCATTGGTCTTATGGTGGAATTTAAAATGTCAATGTCGAAAATTTTCACTCCGTGTTTCTTTAACGATAAATTATTTTGAATTCTCGTGTATATTTCCAACTCTTCCAAATGTTTTTCTATCTTGTAGTATGACGCGACGATGTGAATTTCGATTAAAGATAGAACTGTATTTAAAACAAATGGAATAAAATGTATAATTAGTACCAAATTCGAGCGATAAAATATGTATACAGATCATTTTTGGTAATGGTCCAACTTCAAATTTCAATACGACATACACAATACCTACATTAATTTATTGGATTAACTGATACAATTTTGTTGTCCTACCGAGTTCTTTAATACAGTAAGCAATACAAATTGTCGATTGTTTTTATGAATAATTTAGACTATTTTTGTTGTTTATCGACTATTACTTTAGAATTAAACAGTTAACGTCATATAGTTTTTTCAATATAGATAATATTGTAAAAGGAAGTATAACCATGGCCAATTACCAATTATTAAGAGAATTAATAAAAATTTCTAATGCTTGGTCAAATGTCAAAAATTCTGATGAAAACGAAACAAAGCAAACAAGTTAGGTCTTTTTAAAGGGGCATTTTACTTTTACAATGTTAAAAATCTACATTTAAGACGTTAAAATGGTTTTAATAATTTTTTATTTAAATTCACCTTGGTAAAAATATTGTATTGTATCATATTCGTGATACAATTTGTATAATTGTGCAATTCGCAATTTCCCATAAATTATAAATTCATAACACAAATATTAGACAAAAACCATTTAACAAAATGTTTTGTAGAAATTTAAACCGTTTATAGCTTATAATATATTTTTGACATATATACGGTGGAGACTCGAGAGGGATGTTTTAATACCCAAAACTCCCTCTGGCTACTCCAACTGGTATATATTCGATTGATAGTGTAGATCGTATAAGGAATCATAAATTATTGTTTAACGTGTAAGTCTCAATAAAAAAATTAAACTGAAAATGAATCTGTAGATCGCATATTGAACCATTACCTACCTCTTTTTTTTTTTATTTTTTTTTTTACTCACAATTTATCAAAATAAACGCGAAAAGTAAATGATGTTGCAATCGGTCTGATTCGGTAGTTTTGGTAACGAGCATGTCAATGCGGACTTTGTCAATGTACATTTTCATTGAAACGACGAAACCAATGAGATAAACGATGCAAGTGATCACAATCCATAAAAATATTTTGTAAGGTGCATTCTATAACAAAATGTCAATTTTAATTTGATTTATAAATAGATACCTAGTTTAATAGAATACGGTCGTTATAATATATAATTTTTTATAGGGTTTGAAAAAAATAGGATTTACGTTTATATACTTAAACCACCGAATTTTAAATTTTAAAATCGTGAAAATTTCAGCATAACGTATTTTAAAGAAAATATTTGTTATTTTAATTTTAATTTTAAAAACTATAAGATTGTATGACATATTAATGTGTTCTTAAGTTTACAATATTACATAATATACAATAAATCTACATATTATTACTTATAACTTGAATTTCATTATTTTATGATAACTAATTTGTCTGTTTATTTGATAAATAAATAAAATTTAAAAAATATATAAATTATTAGTATATTGTACATCTGACTGTGTTTCGCTCAGAATAATGTTTTTCCAATGCAATATTATTTCATTCAAATTTTAATTTAAATATAACACAATAACATTCCATCAATAATTTCTTCGAGGATCGATAGGATGAAAAAGGGCGCCCACCGGCCAGAATCAACTGTTTGGCTTTTTTTAATAATATTATAATATATATATTAAAATTTAATATTTATATTATGGTACGAACTTCGTAAGTAGCTTGTATTAATGAAACGTTGGCGAGGATTTTCAACAGGGTAATTATTATTATGCATGACTGTAGAAAATAATAAACATTGACGTTATCTATAAAATAAAAAATAAATATGTATTAATAATTTTAAATACTTATTGAATTTTCGATTTAGTCTATAGAAATAATTTTAATAGTAGGTAGGTACTAAGGTAAAGCTATTTAATAATAATAAAATAATCGATAATTGCGTGCATTAGCATCAATAATAAATATAATTAAGTACTACAATAATAAACAATATGATAAATAAATAAATAAATTTTTACAATTTTTTTTCGGTAAGCGATTTGTACGCTCTATACGTGTAGGTATGTGACATGTGCATATTATAATGACCATTAATTTCGTCCATAAGACGTGATGGTGAAGCAGACAAATTAAAATTATTTTAATATAACTGAATTGTTTATCATTTCAAATTAATTCATTGTTAAAATAATTTTAAATTATTGTTGCTCGTCATTAATTTAAATCAAATATAATATACATTGTAATTTGTTTAATAATAAATAAATTAGTTTTTTTTTAAATTTAACAAACCAGTTCATTATATTATGTATAATGAAATAGAATAATTAATAACAAATAAATAATAATTATAATAGATATATTTATACAACGTACCATTAAATGGATACATTTCACAAAATATTTGGTATACAAGAACACTTAGAAAGAACAGGATTGTACATATCTGAAATATATAAACATTACTAATAAAAACGTTAAAAATATAATAATAATTTAATATAATCAATAAATAAATATCATGTACTTATTTAAAATTTATGCCAAATTAATATTTTATTGATATATATTAATATATATTTATATTTATTAATGTTTTATTCGGAATATTACCTTAATCTGTTACGACGACTAAAAGTGTTAGTAGTATTAGTAATTTTATAAAACACTAAGTATATATATCTATATTCAAGACTAGTAGGTAAGTATATACCCAGGTACTTTTGATTTTAAATATTTTGTGATATTTTGTGAACTAATTCTGTTTTGATCGTAGGAATTGGATATTTTTTGAATAATCTCATAGGTAATTCACACATGTAGTAAAATTCTGGAACGGATTATCAGTATGATTTATTATAGTATATCTGACTAGTGACTAAGTTACGTTCAGAATCGTATTTTCGAATGCAATATTATTGCATTCAAATCTTAATTATAATAATAAACCACTAATTTCTTCGATTATCGAAGGGACGAAGGAGGGATTTCCAAAATCGACCTTCCCAAGTTTTTTGGGAATATTTCTATCATATTATTAAAGTTATTTTTAGTTCTATTTCTTTTCAATGCTGTATATTGAGTATTTCTATCAATTTATAAATTGGATTATTTTGTTCAAGAGTGTTTTTAAAACTCCGCCAGAAAAACGACTTTATTTTAAATGAATACTATTATTTTAAAAAATAAATAATAAAACTTAATTAACTTTGAATTAATATTTATCCCGTATTTATAAAAAATATTATCAGCACAATTTAAAAATTACAATACATTGACAATGACCAATATTTTACGATAACAAAATGACAATATTATCATCAGTCGTTTTCCTAAAAAAATTAATACCTAATAGATTTATTAAAAAATAAGAATATAACTTATTATTGTTTGGGGTTGGGGCCATGAAAAGTGAGCTGTGTCCAACATGATCCTAGTGGACAGTGGTTTAAAATGTGGTTGGGATCATCAAAATAATTAATAACTCATTTTTTTCCCGTTCAATTCTTATTATTACAGTAAATATTATGGCCCGCGTTATAATATATAATATTATAATTATAGGTAATTTGGATAGATGGACAGTGTAGGATACGTAGTACAAAGAATTATAGAATTTAGAATTTAAATTAAATTATCATTATAATAGGTATATAAACTTAGTGGCTAATAAATTATATTATATTTTCCTAAATTTCATATTTTGTTTTCAAAACAATTAAATACCTATTGATTGAAAAAGGCATAGAGATAAATAGAGAGGCCACATTAAAATGTTGTGGGTCAGCTGACTACCTAATATCCCGACCGCCACTAGACACGTCACTGAAAACTACTTTTATGGTATAGTAGATACGCATGGTGAATTTGATTTATTTTTTGGGAATTTAAATCACTTTAAAAGATATATCTACTTTTGATGTAAATCTTGTTTGATAATCAAAAAGTGATGGGGAAATTATTGATATTTTTATTTTATTTACAATCATAAAGTAAATTTCACGCAAACATGTACCCACGATATTTTTTCATTAAAACCTTGTTATTTTTAGATTCTGAGCGAAGCGAGGAATGTATTGGTTTTACAAAAATGTTTTTTTTATGTTTGAAAACATTTTTCGGGTAGAAATAATGGTCTGATTACCACGAATAGGATATGCTTTCGGTGGAAAATTGCGTCTAGTTGGTACTTTATTTAGCTCATTTTTCAAATTTCTCAAAAGTTTTTCCTTGGGAGATGAAAAACTATTAAAAAATGGCGGAAAATCGTAAAAATTACGGTTTCCATTATTTAAAATTTTTTTATTTCATAATAACTAATTAAGTTTTAATTGTAGGGACTTGAAACTCTTTTTGAGTATTAACATAGGTAGTTTACATGCATAGTTAAATTTTGGAACGAATTGGTTGATTTTCCGACTAAATATAGAGCTTCGAAATGTTTTCCAAAAATGTTAAATATTTCCTGCAATTTTGGGTTTAACGGTTTAACTCCTCGAAATTTGATCGTAGGAATTTGAAATTTATTTTAAATATTAACATTGGTAATTTTCACACGTGGTAAAATTTTGGAATGGATTATCAGTATAGTATATTATTGTAATATATTGAGTTTTGCTCAGAATCGTATTTTCTAATGCAATGTTATTGCATTCAAATCTTAAGTATAGTAAACCACTAATTTCTCCGAGGACCGAAGGGATGAAGGAGGAACGTCTATAATCAACCTTTCTACTTGTTATTTTTACAACTCATAATTATTTGATCATGATTTATTTGTAGCTAGGTATGTATACATGATGAAAATAGCACTAAATGGGTTAATAGGACAAAATCCTAGTTGATATGTGTACTAAAAATTTTTGTTATTGAATTATGTTCAGTGTGAAATTGGTTTTTTAGATCATTCAGACAAAATTTCGTGAATGAAAACAAAATATGTATATTCGCTACAAGACTTGAGTTCTGATTATGAAATATCTGATAATAAATCTGTATAATACGCATAAAAACATAATTTGTGTAATACTTACAAGTTGCAAATAATTTATTATGATACTCGTTATAAAAATTTACATACCAGTTCATAAATCGCTATAATTTTGACTCCAGTTCGCAGCGAACAAAAACCGTAACAAGTTTTGAGCATATTTTCAATGTAATATAATAAATAGGTAGATAACTGAATGTGAAACTTTTATATTTTTGTGTACTAACCTGTCGATTAGGCACTCGTCGAATAAGTGAAACGCCAAAACGGATAGAACGGATTCGATTTTTGGGTTTTTAAGATTGATTGTAAATTATTATTATAACCAAAAATCCAATTCAAAATATCATACGTTACCAAACATGATTATCAATAATATAGGACAATATTAATTGTGAACATATCAGTTACAAATCGTTATTATTCAATAATGTCGTAGATAAAGTGCAATATAATAAAGGTATAGCTATAAATCACAATTTAAAATAAATAGGTAGGTATATTTCTAATTGATTTGATTATCAGCGATAGAGTGCTTTACTAAAAGATTCAGATACATTTAATACTTTAATATTTAATATTGATAATAACGCACACGTACGATTTATATATAATATTTATTATGATCTATAATAATAATAATTTTATATGACCAACACTAAGATGGATCGATCATTTCGATACTATATTATAATGGGCATAGGCGTAACTACTACAAGAAAATTAAAATGTAAGATTCTAGTTTTGAACGTTCATTTTATTTCTTGTAAAATAAATAATTTGTTTTAAAAAGATTTAATTTAAAATATTTTTATTAGTGAATAATTCAGTAATTATTATTATAGGTATCTAAATATTTAATTATTATTATATATATGGTCCACGGTACTTATATAATTATAACATTCTGATACCTATAGGTGTAAATATCCGAATATATTTTGAAAAAAGTGTTAAAAACTTATTTCAATGTTAATATTATTTTAGCATTATATACAAAATTATTAAAATATTATTATTTAAATAATTATTTGACATTAAGTAAATACGACATACGAGTATATAATAGTCAATAGTACTATTATAAACAATACTTTAATTATACTCTAAATAAATATTATTACTTCATATAAATTATTTTCATGATGGAGATATAACATTAATAAAGTATTATCATTACGATTTGTTATTTAGAAATTGGAAGAGAAAATATTATTTGCTTACAACTCTTATAACTCAATATACGATTTTAATTTAATATGAATTATATCTAATTAACATGGATACACCACAGCGTGTGATTGAAAAGGGTGTCAAGAAAAGAAGAAATACATAAATTTAAAAATATGTTATTATAAATTGTGTGGCTAATTATTTGGCTTATTATTGAAGAATCAAACATAATAGAAGCAATGAATGTGCTTCGGTTGCGTCAGTATTCTTTGCAAGTTTCGCGATAGCTCTTGCCCAAATGGAGTAGGTTTAATGGGTGTTGGTTTTGTCTCTTTGTTAAATATTAACATTTTAATATTAAATATTTTATAATAAAAAAATCATTTACTTTAATAATCGAAAACTTTTTCACGCATTATAAAACTACAGAATACTCAATAATATTAAATAATACATATTAAGTTGAGTAAAATAATCCATAAATGTATTACGTTTTCGTTATACAACTATGAACCAACTATAAAATATATATAATATATATTATATATATAGTATGACAAAAAACTTTTTCTTAATTATTAATTATAAATCATAATTATTAAATTATACCTAAACACAAAAAAATAAGTTCATAAAAATTTACCACCCCTAACGTGTCAGGAAGGGCAATTGCCATAAATACTGGCCTGGTGGTAATTGATAACTGCAACTTAACAACTAGTTTAAATGTATTGATGATCATTCATGTAATAATAACAATAATAAAGAACAAACATGATTAGGTCTAGACACTTTATATAACTAATATGTACAATTAGAGTTTAATAAAATTTGTATTAGATATAAAACATATTTTAATAGGTAGGCAGGCCCGGATTACCTCTATCGTAGGCCCTAAGCACAGTGCTATATTATCCACGTGCTACGGTCCTATAGTGTCTAGTATTTTTATTTAAATTTTTAAAAAACTTAATGTTCGGGAGAGGCAGTATAGAATCTCAGTGTTAAGCTTTTAAAAACAAAAAAAAAAAACAATTTATTTTATACTATTTTGTATATTTTTTCCTCGTATTGAAGTATAAAAGAAAAGATAACTGTAACAAATTAGATTAAAATATTATGTAGAATATTTTTAAATATTCTACATAATACATATTCATCATACACCACCGTATGCTCATATGTCGTATACTATTTAGCGACATTTTATCGATTTATGGTATATCCAATCTGATTTCAATAAGTAATTATTACGAATTACGAATTACGACAACGAACACTCTAAATATACAAGAAATATTATACAAATTATTGTACTTGTTGTGTTAACGTCTACAGAAGGTAAATTAAATTAACAAATAAAAATAAGTAAATAAATATTACAGAAAAATCGCAGCCACACATTTTATTTTCGTAGGCCCTAAAATGTTCGTAGGCCCTAGGCACAGTGCCTATAGTGCCTATGCCCTAATACGGCCCTGTAGGTAGGTACTTATTAATTAAAATAATATTATTTTGATAGGTACTAAGAAAAGTAGATATCTACTTATTTAAATACTGGCCAGTACTCAAATACTTTCTTTACAACAGTCTAAGTAAAAGTAGTTAGTTAAAATGCTATATTACTTTATAAACTAAAAATTACTTTCAGCGTTGGATAGAGTAAAAATTTCGGCCCAGGAATTTACGGTAAAGTCGACCAATGTGTATTTTTTTTATTCAACATAATATTGTGTATATTAATGAATTATTATAAATAGTACAATAATTATGATACTAAATTTACCTTTTAAGTTAATATTAATATTTAATTATTATTTATTAATTTTTGTATAAAATAGTTTTTATGTATTTGATAATAGGATATAGTGATTTAAATAAATGGTAATGAAAGCTTGTAAAAAACAACGCGTATTAAATGTAAATAATAATAATATGGACAGTTTTAAAATATAAGCATTATATAATATATAATATAATATTAATATTAATATTATATTAGATTATACACCATCAGTGGTGGCGACAGGGGCGTTCCTATGAAACATCTTCTTCATGATAAAAAGGGGTAGGTGGATGGTTAGGTTTGATCATTATTTGCCAAAACTGCGACTCAAAATTAATTACATTTTTTATTTGTAATTAGTATTTAATATCATAAAAGCAGCAAATCTCTTGAATCGATGAGGAAAATAACATTGTTCAATTAAGTTAATATTTCGAAAAATTTAGGTGGAAATTTGTTTTTAGAAAAGTAAAGGCAATAATATTACTGCTATAGCTATATTCAGTGACGGCACCAGATCTTTTTGTCCGGGAGGGCCAGACTGGGGCTACTGATTTGAAGAGATTGCCAGTGACGTAACAACGATGCTTTGAAATCATATAGGGTGGACCAGTCAGGTATAGAGTCAGTCAGGCCAACCTGGACCACTCCTAGCGCTGGCTATATTATGTATAATATAAAATATATTTCATTCTGTGACAGGCTGTGGCTGTAGCCGACCAAAGTAGAAAATAATTGTTATTCGATTGAATTGTAACGTGGTCGGGTATGACCCTGTTAAATATAAGTTATCCAGGGAAAGTGTTTGGCCTTGTGGATAACTTGTAACCGTAGCTAAGAGCAAGGTATTAAGAATTGATCGCAATAACACAAGTTTAATTCAAGTAATTATTAATTATTATAATTGCTTATCAAATACAAATACAATATAACTTACAAAAAGAGTCTTTGATTAGTTTTACAATGATAAGTAGCGTATCGTAGCTGTAGTACGGAGTCTCGGGTGTTACACTTGATGTTATTCGCGGAGAACTGAAGTCTCGTACAAAATACACAATGACCGTAGGTCTTACAATTATTACAATGTTATTAAATACCGTGGAAGACTATGCATATATTGCACGGCATCCTTGAGTGTTTATGTCAGCAAATATATACATACACACATCCAGGGGCGGATCAAGAAATGAAAAAAAGGGGGGGGGGCTAATCCAAAATGTTTTCTTTAAATACATGTAAACAGTAGGCACTGAAAAGTAAAACGCAAATATTTATTTAGAAGTAGGTACTTAAAGGGGGGGTTTAGCCCCCAAAGCCCCCCTGCCTCTGCACACACCCGTACCTACAACTATATCTCCTGTGTATATGTACTATATGTAACGAGACCGTTACCGAATGTTCTAACCACACTTAATACTTATTATATTTACGTAATATTTATTAATTACGCAAATGAATATCGGCCCAAAATTATGACTTATTATTCGGCTCACCGGGAATTTTCCTGGTGTCCCGGTGGTCCAATCCGCCGCTGATTACTTTCTTTTTTATAATAAGACAAGCTAAACAAAATAACACTAAAAAACAAAATATGATTATTATTATTTTTTTTGATATCACTATTTTATAAACACAGCTATAATATCTATTCTGCCTATTTGGTTCATAATTCATGTAGGTAGAGCTATATTTGTACAGTATTCTAACCTAATTTGGCAACTTAGTACCTACTCATCATGTCTCTTAAATGTGCCTTCAACTCATTATGTTCATTCGTTGTAAACACTTCGTTAGGTTGAGTGAAACGAGTTTGTAAATATTTACAAATATAATATATTCATATATTTTGTAAAATGTACCTAATAGTTTACCAGTCGATAATTTGATAACTGAAAATTTGAAAATATATAAAATTGACTACTTAAGACACAACAGTTATCAATTAATTAATATAAATCATAATAGTCAACACGAAGATGTACCCGAGGATGTGGTCAGGATCTTTACATACAATTCCACGCTAAATATCTGATTAAAATATTAATTTTTATAAATTAAACAAAATATAGTTAAAATAATAATAAAATAATAAAATAAAATATTATGATAGTTTTTATATTTTATTGTTATATATATTATACATTAGATCAATTAGTTGCGGCATGAACTTTTTTTTTTGATGACACAACACATTTTTTAAACCTATTTTATTGTCAATTTCGTTCTTATACTCTATATTTAATAGTGTTATATAATATACTAAATTACTAAATAGTAACTAATAAAAATAATCATAATTCGTAACACATAATGTCCTAACCTGACCCACCCACCCCTATTTTAAATGACGTAACTGCATAATTATAACACTATATTATAGACAATCAAAACTTAACAATAACTGTTATTTTCATTATGGAGAATAAGAAAACACTTTGTAATTTTTATATACTGTATGTATTACACATGCAAATTACGTATACAATATGCATATAAAAATAATACTAAAAAAAGATAATTTTTTACTTAACCAATGTGGCAACGTTATTATAATATATATAGGTAGTTAACAATAGCCAATAGTATAATAAAAACTTAATATGTGAAAATAAAAACGAAATAATAGTTAGGTAGAATTAAAGTTCGAGCTCTATGTTTTGAAGTTCATCCTCCGATTGATTATGCATTTGAGACGTCTGCAGTTCGGAACGTAGTTTTGTGTAATTAGTCTCTTCAACTAGTTTTTCTTCAGCATAGAACGATTGGACTACTAGAAGCTGGTACACTATAATAGCTATAAGAAAAAAACAAATTTTTTTTGTAAGACCACAAGTCCATATTGGTATAATTGATTTTTTATTTAAATTTTACACGATAATCGCATAAAAATATTTACCATCGATGAACGCGAAGCAAACAAACAGTCCAACCGATTGTTTAAAAGTATACGTGTGTTTTATTATCACAAATGTCTGTATTGTAACAATAGTTCCGAGTTGGACGTAGCCGATTAAAAGCCACAAATAAATCTTATGTGTTGCATTCTGTGAAAACATGAAAAAAAACATTATTAGTGCTGAGATTTTGATGTAATTTCATTTTTTATTTATCTTTTATAACATGGTTAAACAAGTGGAAAATTACGTGTTTTATCTGATACTAATTATTATTTAAATGAAATTTTCATTTTGCAATTTTCGATAATTCAAATTTGATAAATTAATAATAGGCATTTTGAACTTAACTAAATATAAGTTAATGAAAGTGGAAAGGACGATTGTGGACCTTGTCCCTTCGATCCTCGGAGAAATTAGTGATTTATTATAATTATTAAGATTTGAATGCAATTAATAATTATATTGCATTAGAAAATACGATTCTGAGCGAATCTCAATATACTAATATTTATATATATACTTATACTGATAATCCATTCCAAATTTTACCACGAGTGTAAATTACATATGGAAATATGTAAAATAAATTTCAAATCCCTACGAACAATAATCAAGGAGTTATCGTTTTATGGTAAAAATTGTCAGTTACAATTTTTAAAATATTTTGTAAAAATGATTAAGTAGTATATTATTAGGCTTCTATAAAATTTTCAAACCGATAAAACCAAAATTGTAGGTAATATTAATTTTTTTTTGTAAAAAAGTTCATAGATCTATATTATAGACTACTAACTAATCAGTTCTAAAATTTTATCACACTTGTATATTACCTATGTTAGTATTCAAAAAAAATTTTAAGTTCCTACGATCAAAACTCAATTAGTTATCACGGAATAAAAAAAAAAAATTACGGAAATAGTAATTTTGCCGATTTTTTGCCATTTTTCGGCAGTTTTTCTTCTCCTAGGAAAAAACTTTGTAGAAATTTGAAAAATGAGCGTAATAAAGTGCCAAGAGGACACAATTTGCTACCGAAAGCATATCCCATTTGTGATAATCGGACAATTATTTCTATCCAAAAAAATGTTTTCATACATAAAAAAAAAAAACATCTTTGTAAAAACAAAACATTCTTCGCTCCGGTTAGAATCTAAAATAATATAAAACCGAAACCGAAACTACTGTTTGTTATTGGAGCTCAAAATTGATAAATATTTAAATTTTAATTTATTGATTTTAAAGAAATGTTCATAATTAAAACACACAAAATATTATATTTTATATTCATATTATTTAAATTTTATATAATTATTATTTCATTTATTTTCATATTTAATTATTAACTAGTGTATATTAACATGTTTATCTGGGTACTTAATAATGGATGTATATCGACTAGACTTAATTACAGTATAAATAGTTAAAGTACTTAGTATGTACGGACAGTTAAAGAATGAATATTTGGCGATAGCCTTCCCGCCCATTAAGAAATATTGAATTTGATATATATAGTCATTCTACATGATCCCTGTAGTTAATACAAAAATGTTAAAAATAAAATTATATTTCGCCCCCCACCTATCTAAGGCTAGATCTATCCCTGGAATAAATACTTATTATTTGTGCAGTGTGATATAATATATTATTGATTTAATGACATTTAATTTGTTTTTTCGTGTTAGCTTCATTATGAAACCTTTATAGTATTACAACATTCGTATACCTATACAAAATAATATGATACAATTCAGGAGTACTAATTTATCGGATAACTGGACAAGTTTTTAAATTTGCTAAAAAGTATCAAGTACATAGGTATTTGTTGATGTATACCAACTTATTATTGTTATATAAGTATTTTTTATATTATAATATTAGATAATATATACTTTTAATGTTGCTTGTTTCAAGCCATAACTTGCAAACATTGACGTGAATCCAACGAGCATAAAAACCAACGTGATGTAATTCAAAAACACTTCTAAAAAATATTTAAAAATACATTTGTATAGCATAATTTAAAATAATATATATATTCGTATAATTACATAGATTACAACTAATTGTAAATATATAAAATCTACAGATAAATTAAAATAAAAAATAAATAAGTGAGTTATATCTTATAATGATGACGATAGTTATAACTCTATATAATTGAAAAATTCTAACTGTAAAGTATTAAAAATAATAATTATAACTATTTAATTTTGAACTTTAATTTTAAATTTTAAACGAGTATATTATTTATAAAATCTAATAGATGAAAATTATAAAAACATATTTTAAAACTACATAAATATGCATAGGTTTGGAGTATAGACTATGAGGTTACTAGTACCCACTAATGTATTATTGTAGGTATTTAGTAACAACGAAATATTTTTTTTACATGATACTTATTACATTTAATATTTAATAAATTAATAATTAATATTTATTTTATTTTAGTAACATAATATATAAGTTTATTTAAAATATAAAAATACTAAAAGTTATTCCTACAATGTATAAATAATTTTAAAAATTGTGTAATAAAATATTACATTTTACCTTCTAATATTCCTCGTTGTTTACCAAATATAAATTCATTCGAGTTTTCATCTAGTTCAAATTCTGTATATCCATAATTGAAATTATACTCCCAGATGTAATAAATAATATAGCAAATCGAGATAATCTTTAAACAAATTAAATATGTATTGTTATTTGAAATTAATATTTAAGAGTTTATTAACATTTTGGAAAAATAGATAAAATATTTGATTAATATTAATATAAATTTAATTAGTATAAAAATACACAGTATTATTTCATTATTAATTATTTACTGTTTGATACAAAATAATTGTAATGGTAATAAATATATTGACTTTTAAATCAAAGTTTTTACAAAAAAATATGGTAATTGGTACCTATCTATTAAAAAAAATTATAATAATAAATAATATACCTATAATAAACTTGATATTAATTTTACGTATTACTTAACAATATTTTTTAAAGTTATGCTTTTGTTTTATACATACCTGTTTCAATAAGCAGTAATTCAATATTAATTTTAGATAAATCGTTAGAAAATTGTAATTTATCATAAAATTTCAAAAGTTTTAAATGCTATGTTTCTATATAATATGATGTTATGTTATAGTTATGGGCTTGTTAAAATTCTAATAAAGTTGGCGATTGGTAAAATATGGATACTATTTTCTACGAACTTAGATAAATATGAATTTGTGTAAACATTTAAATAAGTATTGTATCTACAAATTGGTATAATGATTGTATTATGATTTTATTAACAATTTTCGTTTTTTTTTGTTACTAAAACATCTCTACATTATAAGTGAAAAATTGACAAAGTCTAATGTTTTAATACAAGTAAGTAAATTATATGATTACTTTTAAGTTAGGTTTTAATTCGTTATATTGCTAATAGTTCATAAAAAATATTCCAAAGTATAAAAATATGTGTGCTATAAATTCTTTAAATATGAAAATTTATATATCTTATTTACTTACCGAATTGATAATCGATATAATGCTGGTTCCTGTGCGCAGTGGCAAACCAAAACATGATGCAAGCATATTTGAGTAGAAATAGTTCAAGTTTTAATAATTGAAAACTGGATAATATTATTAAATATGGTAAAAATATAAATTACCACAATATAACTAGCTTCAGATAGAATATTTTAAGAATACTGCAGTCCACGTTAAAAACAATAGCTAAACAAAATGATCAGGATGTAAACTATTGATTAGCTGACCTTTAATCTATTGCCGAACCGAATGAAAAGTAAAATATGTTTGTAGAGATTATTTATTTTATTTTATCGCTTAATATTGATATAAATGTTTTATTATTTTTATGATATCAACGAAACTAATATATGTATGTAATATAAATGCAACAAAAGACGTAATGACTTAATCAATATATAAACATACTTATATACGTAAATAAAAATCAAACCTTAACAAATAAATAGTTGATCATAGACAATTATTATTGAGACAATACTATTAAAATGAATAATAATTGTAAATTTAAAAGTTTAGGCATGACGGTAGAAGAGTATGTTTCTGTACCTTTACTGACTTCTGGCTCAGTGACGTATACTTGACTTTTCATTACCTAGCATGGATATTCCGAGGGAGGGTGCAAGACGGGGCAATTGCCCTCCAGGGTATTAATATTTTTTTCTATTCAAATTTATTTACCACGATAAAATATTAATTGAAAATTTTAAAATAATATATTGCACACAAAAGCTTAGCTTATCATAGGTTGATTTATTATTTTGGGAATTAAACATTTATCTTTTTCAAGTTATTTTGACCCTTTCTGTAAAAATGTCTGTGTAATGTTCATGTTAGGCATAAAAATAACACATTTGTCTATTCATTAGCTCTATTACAGTTTGTTTATTTAACTTGACTTATTAATTACATAAAGTACATTTTGTTTAATTTTTTTTATTTTAAATTAGTGTGATTTATGACACTAAAACTAAAACATTTTAGACTTAAAAATATTAATGTTGATTCATTTAATAACAATAAAAATAATAGTTTAAATTCAAATCTCATATTATTATAATTTATTTGTTTTTAACACAGAATGAAATATATAATTATTAGTACATTAATACCTAATAATAATAATAAGTACTTATATTTTTTTAGTAGACATGATTAGTTTCATTTATGTTATTTTCTATATACATAATAATATAGATGTAGAAATAGTAGAATTAGAAAAGTTTTGTTTAAAATATATAGGTGATGTAGGTATAATATATTAATATTTTAAATATATATTTGAATATATTAATATAATTAGTATTTACAATAAGCATATATGAGAAGGTGAAGAAAATAAAATATGACTTGATTGGTATGACTAAAGAAGGCACACTTGGTATTTTGGTAACACTTGAAAAGTATATTATATATTTATATGCAATGTTCAATCTGTTTAATTTAAATATTAAAATTTATTTTTCTGCCTATAAATAATATAATAGGTCATATTTAATGACAATGTTTAGATAAATTAAATTATTTTAGGGCAAGTGTAGTCGCACGTACACTGTCTGAACTTGTTTTTCGTTAATATGAATTATGAACTGTACCAATATTTTTGACAATAGCATTTTACCCAATTAAGACATACTTATTTGTTGAAAGATCTGATTCAACGAATAGTTTAAAACTTCGGAAATCGTTTTATAAAAAATGAAATAATTAAAAAAAAAACCGGTAGTTTTACATCCTATTCTTCACTTCTAATGCATATGCAACTTACTTGGCTGCAGGGGCGCCATTTCAGTATTTTTATAGGAGTGAAAATTGAAGCAGGCCAATTTTGTTGGTAATTGACAGCTTCATTTGTGGTTGATTTTTTAGGAATATACTAAGTTTTTTAGTTATAATTTTATTAAACTTAAACAAAATATAAACGACAAAATGGTAAAAATATAAAAAAATACAATAAATCCATGTTTTTGTAGATTATGAAGGTGGCGTTTGCATATTATGTATGAGCATGAAAAAATACAGAAAAATATAGGGGAGCCGTGGCCCACCCTGCTCGCCCTCAAATGGCGCCACTGCTTGACTGGTACAATTTAAGTCAATGTGTCAAAAATGGTTCTTGGGGTTAACTGGACATGAAGTCTTAATTAATAATAATATAATAATTGTTAAACAAAAAATACACTTTTATTAATACAATAATATTATTAAGAGTCAAATGAGTGAAATTAATTCAATTTCCTTTGCAGGCATAACAATTATTTTACTTTTTTTCCTCCTATATATCAATAATAATTAAATTTTAGGTATTTGAATTTCGTAAATTGTTTACAAATATTGGAATGTAATCGGATTCGTTATCCGTGTCGTCCGCTTTGAATGTTCTTGTCGTTGTTATTTTATCTAATTGAATTTTTGATTTCGGTAGATATTTCCATTTAAGATGAACAAAGTTACCCACAGCAGCTAACTTTTGTTGATTGTAATACGATCGTACTATGTATATTTCAATGATGAGAATTATAATCGGAAATATACCCTGAAAAATAGAAGAAAAACATTTAAAAATTACTATAAATTACTATAGTATAGTTATTATAATTTAAAAATTAGTAAATAATTTATGAAAATGAATATTTGTTATTTTTTACTGTCCACCACATGTTTAAGAATTCTCGTATTTGTTTATATGCTTAAAATAATATAATATTTTTAAATACTGAAAAGAGATATGAAATTTTTAAAATATATTTAATATATACAATTATACAAACCAAATACATTGGCCAATCCATTAAAAATGAACATTTCACAATGACAACGCTTTGAATAATAATTTCTGCGACTAAGTTAGCAATATAAATTACTAGCCAAGCGTAAATTTTTTCCGGAGAAACCTGTTAATTATTAAACAGATGCTTTTTATTCGGAAAGTATATTATTATATTTTAAAATTTCAATTAAAATATACATATTTGGTAATAGATTATTAATTCCACGTATCTTTACCACGCCTCAAAATACAATATAATTTGATATATTTTCGATTTTTTATATTTTTAGCAAATTAACATAATAAAATCAATATGAACATGCAAAGGTTGCTTACTGTGTACGTCGATTGTTTCAGACTTATGTTTAAGTAGAATTCCATTACACACCATCCCAATTTTACAATAAACAGGTAGTCCATAAATATATCTAAAATCATATTGTTAATAGGTCAATAATAATATAATGATGTAACAATAATATATGTAATATATTATTATTACATCATTATCTGAATTAAATAATATTAATAACGTGTAATGTACGCATTTAATCCTTTAATTTAAATAACTTAGTGGGTTACACGTGTGATCTATATCTACGGTAATTGACCGCACTATATATCACTGTATATCGATCGCTAAACTATTATTGGGTTGTTAAATTCTTTGAAATCGAACAAAAAATTTGCAAATCCTAGGCATTTTCTTCACACAAATTAATTTACCTGTTTATTCATACCTAGCTAATAAATTTATTGATTTCTTGCAATAAATCCATATAAATTGGCAGTAACAAAAATGTTTTATGCTGTCCAGGAGTTAACATTTGTCATTTTTAATCAGTGTATAATATTGGAAATTACCAATAATCCTCACATTTTGTTCTAAAAATTATTAGATATTATACTCTAAATGTTATATTTAAATTTGTAAAATGTAATACCTTACAGACATTCCAGATTCACGGAGTGAAAGTCCCAAATGTGTATGTATATATATATATATTATATATATATATATATATATATCTATTCCAACCATAGTAATGTTTGAACAACAGTAGGTGCTTATAGATAAAAAACTAGTTAAGTAAAGGTTGTGTTTTTTTAAAAGTTATTAATACTTAGATATTTGATAAATATTTTAACAATTATTTCTCGGGGGTATTAGTGTTCTGTCTAGCCCATTTCGGTGGTAAAGGTCGCTTTTTAACTCCACGTTAAAATTTGTCATATTATACTTTTGTGTTAGTTATTACTGGCCTTATGGGTTCAAGTTCTACTATACACGTGTGTAGACTATGACACCATATTATGCGTCCTATGTGTATAGATATTTCCAATAAAAATATGTATAAAATCGTTATAAAGTAGATGATTAAATTTATTTTGCAACATAATATGAGCTTTAAAAAAAGTTCATATGACTATGTTCTTTTATAAGATAAATAAATAAAATATAATATTGTTTGCATGATTATAACTAGCAATCTAGAATCATTAATTAATATAATTATTATTTATACTACAAATCGTTACGAAATGCGAGTTATTGCAAGATATTATTAATAATTTACTATTTAGTGTATGAAAATTTCATAAAATATAAAATTATGAAATATTTCTTGATATTAAAATATACGAATATTAATTCATAATTTATAATAAGCTTCTATTTTAACAAACATATTTAATTAGTTATTGTTTTTTTTTTTAATATTACAATACTTATATGTTTAATGTAATATTAATTTATTTAAAACATTTTATATTAACAAAAAGTATTTAAAATATTTTAATGCACAATAAATGTATAAATAAATAATACAATAATATTTATAATTATGTTCCACATTTTTAATAGGAATTGAAATAGTTTACTTAAAAACATGGTTAATTATGAGGAAGTAATATAATATACATAATTATTATAATAATGAGAATTATGGGAATAATAATGATTTATTAAACAAAAGGTACAAGTAGATATTCACAATGTGTGATGAAATATATTAAATAAGTATATTTTAAAGAAAAACAACAAAGTATATAATCATTATAATGAGTATTGGAGTAATTAAGGGACTAATGTACCTGGAATAATATAATATAACTAACCTATACTAAACTGATATAAGGTTATAAAGTGTTTAATCTTCCGAATTTGTGGAATATTTGCTTTTATCAAAAATTTATCGTGATGCAGTTTATTTATATATACCTATTGTCTATTACCCATTGTTATATTTTGTACTTTAACAATAATAATGTATGACTTATATTACATATAAAACAAGTATTATCTACAATTTATAAATTTTAATTATAATTAACCAATAATAATTGTTCAAAAGTAGAAAAATTCAATATTTCACAATTTTGTGAAATATTTCAAACTTCAAATTTTAATTACAGCAATACCTACCAATTATCATTGATTCCATTTTATAATATTTATATTTTACATATAAATAAAATGAAATGCTTCAATGAATTTACAATTATTATTTTGTAAATATTTTGTAATCCCCTGTTTGTTCGACACAGTGCTTTTAGTGCATATTCGGTAATTTATTCTTGAAAATATATGAGATTCAACGGGACGGGTTAATTATTTCGATTCGTCATTATTTATTACGTTTAAAATTTAAGTTTAATTAGAGAAGATGAATGCAAATTGTATTATTAAATATTTTATCCTGTTTGAACATCAATGAAATAAATACTTAACACTCATTAATGGAGTCAGTCCGTTTGGCTGATAAATGCTGTTGTCCGTTGTATTGTGATTTGATTGTTGAAAGTCGCGACGATAATCATCACCTAACGTTGATGTAGCATTTTTTAAACCGGCCATGCTCTCAGAGTATTGATAGAAGTTCGATAAACGATTTATGAATTCACTCATTATTTTTAAAGTAATCCAAAACTAAATAAACGTCAAATATAGTTTAAAATAATAATACTTTATGTAATATGACATCAGCTGATATAAAACGAAATTTATCGTTTAACGATTGTCTTAATTTATAAAATGTTTAATGTTCATTTTATAATATTATTGAAATTAAGTATAAATGAATATAAAATGTGATTTTCTTTTTTATTAGTTTATATTGTAACATTTTTTACCGAATTAAAACTGTGTATAATCGATTAATATAAAGTATTTGCATCATTTAAATTTGTTACTTTTTATAAATATCATTCATTTAGCATATTAACTTATAATTACAAATATGATTAAAATGTTTAGGAATAATATTCAAATGTTAATTTATGATAATATTAAGCGTTGACTTACGATGTTAAAAACATAAATACAACTAATACCAGCACGTATAGAACAACATCCGAAACATGATTCAGGCATGACAATATAACTATTATTTTAATATATATTAAAGTACTATATATAAAAAAAAAAAACTAGTATTAATACAATTGCCTATTAAATTTTGTTTATCACTATTAAAACTTGTTGTAGAGGAACAGTTCAAATTTTGTTTTACTATGGTAATAATAAAAAACATAACCAAATATATTTTAATAGTTATTACATTTTAACGATTCTATTAAGAATTATAAGGTAGAATAATATTATATATACTACGCGTTGTAACTTGAAATTTGAACCTTAGTCTGAATTTTAGTAACACAGTTATAGTACACAGATAATAACTCTGATTAGATTAGACCGAAATAAATAGAAAATAAAATAAAACTGTACGTATATTATAATTTATAAAATGATAAATGAGAAACATATGCATTTGCATCACTTATCTAATTTTATATTACAAGGAAACGAAATAAAACAACATGTAATAAAAAAATCATAAATAAATCAATTTTCATATTCATTACTACATTCGTTTTTTACTCATTATTGAATACAAGTATTTAAGATAATATTTTAACTATAACAATAAATTAGGCAATGATGTATAGAAGGTATTTATTTATTTTTTTTTAAAAATAACTTAACGTGATTGTAAAAATATGAAATATTAATCCTTTAATATTATAATAATAATATATTCTATAATATTATGCTAAAACAGCATAGGTACCTAGTAGAAAATAAAGTTAAATTAGTTAATAAATTATGTTTAAAATTTAAATGCATATTATATACTTAACGACTTTTAAATACGTTTATATAATTATGATAATATTAGGTAAATTTACGACAGCCGAATGATATAAATCATTATTTTAATATATTTAAATTTAAAATTTAAAACATAATATATCATTTTAACTTTTACATAATACAACTATAATTGTTTATATAAAGGTTGCGTATCGTTAAATGCGTATTTATTGAAATTACTAAAAAAGTATTATATATCTAATGTGAAATAAAATAAAATATTAAATTAAATTATTACGAAGTCTTGTAAAGTCTTTGAGATTCAAGGTTTTAACTCATTATCTTAGATTTTAATTCATAATATGTAGAAGGAAAATCGTCATATTTAGACACGTATTTACATTTAACTGTAAGTTGTATGAAATCATTATATATAAGCATTGCGTTTTACATAAAAAATATATAAGGTACATTAGTGAATGAGATAAATTCGTACAAATACATTTATAATTCATAAAATCAAAATAATATTGAAATATTTGTAAATATAATTTTAATTTTGATGTTTGTTGACATTTTGGAAAATTATTATTACACAATACATTATACTTCTTATCTAGATATTTAAAACCTAACATAACTAAAAAACAAAGTTTTCTATTACATGTCTACATATAAAGAAACATGTTAGAACTTATTTTCCATAAGATATTCAAAAGTATTGCTATATGTGTATACGTTAAAATAAATAAACGAACACAATCAATTATATTATAACCAATTAAACGAATACGATTTTTCATAATGAATTAAGTATTTTTCGTTTTATATTTAATTCAGATTGATTAATAAATTACTGTGAATGTTTATTATAAGTTATATTATCATCACTCAGAGTGGGGTCTCATTTAATTTATAAATAGATTCTTTACAAACATATCTCTATGAAATTATTAATTTAAAGTTTTGTTACACAATATCAATACGAAAATTGCGTACTTATTATAAACATAACTTTCTTAATGATTTTTTTAAATTACTAAATTGTTTTTTTATGTGTCTAAATGAATAACACGTAATAGAATATACGAAAATAGGATAATATGTATTTAGGTTAAATTGGATAAACAATATTTTGGTTAAGTAAAACAGAATAAATACAGTATAATATAAGTAGGTATTAAATATTTTTAGGATATTTATAATATGTAATAAGATAAAGCTATTAATTCTGTAATATATTGGTTATGTATGGGGGTATTCTAGATCCATCTACGGTTTGGCATGATGTTTCAGCGTTGAAAGTAGCCGCAGAAGGAAAATCAACACCCCTAGAGACGACATTCCCTTTAGACACGTATTTCCATTTCAGTTGTATAAAATCGTTGAGTAGAGCGTTTTTTTCAACAATGTAGTACGAATGGATAACAAAAATTTCCACAATAATGATCACTATGTATACCAATTTCTAAAATTATAAAAATAATTATTTATATAATTAATGTTTTACAGATAGTAAATTACTTATTATTATGACGATACTTGACGATTACATATTTACATCATACTAAGAGTAATATTGGAAAACTGATATAATTTTAGTTTTAGGTTTAGTTTTTCACCATAAAATCGGAGTTAATTTTTTATATGTAAAGCGCAGACCATTTTTAAGGTATATGTTTGTGTCCAATAGTCACGAGAGAATATAGATATTACTTAGGAACTGTGTTTTCAGATTTTGTTGATATTTTAAAAATATCAATTATATAAATTAATATAAAGTTTGCATTAATGATTAAACTAAATTATATAAATTGTAGTTTTTTTTTTGTATTTTGTTAAATTCACAAAGGTAACAAAATGTATATTATTACCTATATAATCGTGATTTTATTTGTAAATATTTTAGATAGAAAAATGAATTTAAAATATAGGTAATTATTTTTTTTATAAATTTAACATACATCATATTATACTGATTGTTTGATAAAGGTCAAGGGATAATGTAGGATTTTATTTTAAATGAAAGAGTAGTGAACACGTAGTAGATATTCACTAAAAAATGGCTTGGTGAAGCGAAGAAAACACACACATAATATTATTTCTTACATGAAAGATTTCTTGTGATAATTAAAATTTTTTGTTTTGAAAACAGACATCTGTTAGTCGTTAGGATTTTGAGTAAGTAAACTGTACTATTTTAGTAGGTATATAATATTATAATAGTCATATACAGTGATGTATTGAAAATTCGAAGTGTAATATTTTTCGTTTTTCAATTGTATTTAATAGTTTGTTTATTCATTTTCTTAAGTTAACATTTTAATTTTACAGGTTTAAAGTTATTAGTTTTGATTTAAATTATATTTGTTCGGATGATTATTATTTAAATTTAAAAATATTAATTTTACGACTAATTATTGTTATATTTAATATCATACGTACAGCAATCAAATGTCCAAATAGTTGATTTTCTATGGTAAATAATATCTGTTTTATTTGTGTATACCTTATCAGCGATATTATATAATGAATTACATGAAATATCATAAATAAAATATTGCCATAATAAACTACCAGCCAAACGTAGATTTTGTGAGTAGAGTGCTGTAAATTTTATGAGAATAAATTAAAATAAATAATTAAATAAATAAATAAATAAATAATAATTATACATTACTCGTACTTTAAAGGTGGATTGTTTAAGAAAGAAATTCGAGATAAATTCCAAAACGATCCAACCGATAGTAACAATGAATAAATAGTCCATGAATATTCCTATAAATCCAAAATAAATAGAATAATAAATGTTAATAAAAATCAATAATCCGTCAGAGAAACATTATATTTTAATATTCTTTAAATAATAAATATAGGTTACCTACCACTCATTATGGGGATATCTTCAATCTCTGACCAGTAATCGACATCACCTTCTGTTGTGTTATCAGCGATATTAATCGTATCGTTATTTTTGAGAATCGGCTTCCAATAAACTCTATTATAACTTTCATAACGATGAAAACTGTGTTTCATTATCTCTAATATATTCCAAATCTAAAAAGACAAAATTCATTTGTTCAACAATCATTTTTATATCGTCTAAAACTTGGACTGATGCATTATTTAATGTAACTAGCGTTAGTGCGTTACGTTATGTAATTTCTACAAAATAGATAATTTGGGCATGATTATGTTAATCGAGTAGATTAGGTAGTAAAAGAAAAATTTATTATAATAATTTTATGAATACTAAGTATATTTTTATATTTTCTGTACTACAATTACAGAAAATAATAATTGTAATATTTAACCAAACGTTATAAGAAGATAAATATGCACCGGAAAGTATAATTAATAATAATATTGTGAAGATCATTGTTGCAGTGGCGTCATTTGTGTGGGGAGGGGGGCACTCATACATTTGCCGTAGTCTAAAATTATTCAAATCCTAAGTCGACAGATTTCAAAAATTAAAACCCCTAAATACAACCTCTTAATTGATTACCGCTTACAATAAAATAAAATACCCACCAAAAAAAAAAAATTACCTCTCCCACTCCTGTTCTTAAAAACAGTCGGCAAATTTATGGTTATGTCCATAATTTTATGCATTTCAAACATTTTCGTTTTATAAAATCATATTAGCTACTACTTTTTATTAAGATGCTTAGTCTATTTCATTACATTTAACTAAATATTATAACAAATAATTTTATTTATCCATACAGACTCGTACCTACAGTAATATGATGTATAGTATTACTATTAAATATCTATAAAGAAAATATTATATCGATTAACGAAATTTGAATCGGTGGTAATTACTTCATTACGTATAGTATAATTATTATGTTATTTTAGTTTAAAATTATAATATATTAGTACTCACGAACACGGTATACATGTTAACTGCTAAGTATTTGAATAATTTTTTTTTTGTATTCTAAACCATTACTAATTAATGTACATTATTTTAAATAACCGAATAATTAATGAACATCATTCAAGTTAATAATATGATGATACGTCCACATTTAACATTCATTAGATAATATTTTAACCTTGTCCGGATGGGACACGGTATGTGAACAGTGGCCTGGAGCAGTGAGAATGGACCTTTACAACAATTTTAAATATTATTTAATTGTTATAGACTGAATTATTCTTAAGTATTCAGAATGCTTAAAAAATATTTATATTTGTATTTAAATACATTTATGAGAATGTATTTGAATACGTATTTAGTATTCAATAATTGCTCTACGTACCTATATGAAATATAAAATAAAAGTATTCTTAACACGTACATATGCGAACCTTTTATTATTTTATTGCAATGTAAGTTTTATATTTTATTAAAATACTTGTGTTATTGCATTAATTAGGTAAGTACCTATTTAATTATAACAAGACAATATTATTAGATGAATAGTATATTTATAAATTACCCAATTATTGACATAGTACCTACTTGAAGAAAATTCTATTGGGAAGAGATCGCTAGGAAGACCACGTCTGAGGTGGGAGGACGTAGTAAAGAAGGATGTGGAAGCGTTAGGAGGAGGTCTAGATTGGAGAATACAATGATCGGATAGGGAAAATTAGATACAAGGTAGACTAGAAGCAAGATCGTGTGTCGGGATGGGTCCAGTGGCCGATTTACTTAATAATAAGAAGAGTACAAATTTCTAAATGGATAACAATTGCTAGTTGATATTTTAATTTCAATTTATATAATATTATATATTATTATTTTGAATGGATTAAAAATACTAGTGAAATCAAAAGTCATTTTTACTTAAAACTTTCTTTCCGTATAAATTTTTACTACGGTATTATTAATTTGGTAAACAGTTATGGAATTTCGGAATTCGATTAGGTAGCATACACGTTTCATTTAAAATAATTTATTGTAGTTCAATAATGTAGCAAAAAGTCAACAAAATTATGATATTATCGATAGGTATACATATATTTTTCATGTAAATAAATACTAAATTATTTACACTAGTTTTTGAATCACTAATTATGTAAATACTAAATATTAAAATACACAGTTTAGGTTTATTATAATGTAAATTATTGATAATACATTATATTTATTTTTAAATCATACATCTATAACGTCATGAGTTATAGTTTGAATTGCAAGCGTAAAGTACAAATTAATTAATACTTACCTATTATTTTGTATATATTATATAATTTATCAATTTAATAGAACATATTATAAGAGAATCGTTTAGTAATGTATAATATTATAAATTTATAAGTATTTTATGTTTAAAAAATAAATAAATTGCATTCTTAGTTTTGGATTTTTATCAAGTATTACTGTAGTAATTCGCAGTATATGAAGATTTATTTATGTATTTACTAATTAATTAAATAATAATATACTTACCAATAATATTCGATAAAATAATAACCGATAAGACTTAAAATTATAGTAAATTCAGTTTTAAATTTCAAAAGATTAAGCTTAGTTATTAAAAAATGAAAATTAATATTTTGATAGAATTTGTTTTTAATGTATAATATTACAAACGCATAAAATAATATATATATATATAACATATTTTAAAATATGTTGTTATTTTATTAAACAAATTTATGCATAACATTATGGAATACGTTTGTGCCAAATATCAAAACAAATATTTTGTACAATAATAATATCACTTACTATATTGATAATTGCAATCCCGCTGACGCCATGGCGTAGTGAACAACATCCAAAACAAGTTTTTAACATAGTATTTCAATTCAAAAAAATTAAATTAATAAAACTTAATAAAAATAACTAAATATAGGTAGTTTGGTTATATTATTATATTATATGATTTTATTATTAACTCAACTTGAATGGACAACGACTAATATGTTAATGAAGAAATATAAAATAGATAACAATTGTTTCTATATATTATTAATTATTATAGAGTAGAGACGTATGTTATATAAATATATATATATTACATATTTATAGCATTGATAATAATATTACAGTTCTAAATTCGAAATAAAATGATAAACAATCATTGGTTCAACGTTCTAACTATTCTGATATCTACATATAATATTTATTGATCTACTCTGTCCGGTTGATATACCTACGTATAAAACAATAGGTTTGATATGCCAAACATCGAAAGATAAGATTTTTACTATTAAATTATTCAGAATTAGGAAAATTTATCTTGTTTTCAATAAAATGAACATATAGAAGTATCATAATATGACCCAAGGCTAAGCAAGTTAATGAAACTTTTTAACTGTGTTAAATTAAGTTAATCAACATAAAATGGAAAAAAAGTTTACAGTTAATAGTTGATGAAATATTTTATGAGTTCAGTTCAAGTTATTTTTAAGTCTAAAAAAAATAACTTATTAACATTTTTTTTTTTTTTAAATTTTTTTAAACGATTGTATTTAATTAATTAGGCTTAGGTAGTATGCGTTTAAAAAAGACACATTATATATATATTTAAATCAATAATATAATACAAATAGCAATACTGATTATTATTATAAATATTATTGTGATTTTGTAATTAAAGATTTTCTAGGTATAATACACCTATAATATATATATATCCAAAATATATTAATTATTTTCATAAAATTGTGGGTTTTAAAATGTTTCAATAAAAGTATAAAATAAATGACATTTAGAAAACGAAAACAAGATAATTATTTGTTATTTTATTACCTATATAGTAACATTACAATAGTCAATAACTCAACAACAGAAATTTAAAATATTATTATTAGTATTTAACATAAAAAATAAACTTGTTTTGTTGAATCGCCTGAATATAATAAGTGGCATACGAAAAAAAAACCAAATTTATTTATGATAAAAATAAATTTTTGTATATATATATATATATTGAACTTAAAATGTGTATAAAAATATATTAACTTAACTTGAATTATAAGAAAATCAACTCGTTATTTATTAAGTTAATACGTAATAAAAAAGTTAATGCACAAGTTAAGTTTACGAATATTTAGATATAAAAAGTTAAGTTAAAAAGTTAATATTAACTTAACTTTTAACTTTTTAACTCGTTAATGTCCAGTATTAATATGACCTATGTGATTATTCACAATTAACAATAAATAAATATTGTATTACTCAATTTGAACAACAAATATGTACGAATCATTTCACCAACAATTAAATTTTTTAAATTTTTAAAAATTAACATTTGTAATACAAAATATTACCACATTTTTTTACACATGACTCTAGGCAAAGAGACAAATATACTTTGAATAATAATTTTCAATAAGTTTACTTATTTGGCCGCATTCTGTTCATTGTTGTCCCATATAGCAAATATTATATTATATACATAATATTGTTTATTTTAATCAAAAGTAGAATTGATTAAAATTCACCATAGCGTAAGGAACCTAAGAATAATGAGGTCATTTACCTTAGTATAGCTTAATACAATAAAGTCAAAATTTTGGATAAAAATATATCATATATTACTAACGAATTCGTAATTTTTTTTAATGACAATTCAAAAATTTGGTTACCTTATTTAAGTCCCTTTATAACTATATTTTATTTACTGGTGATAGGATTATAATAATAAAAAAAGTTTTAAAGGGACTTTACTTTTTTACTACTTTTAGAATTGTGGTTACAAAAAATGATGAATTTTTTATATAGGTATTTATTAAAAATGATGACCCTGTTTAAAATAATAATGTTTTGGTCTGATTTGATGTGACGAATTGTTAAATCTTAATATAGTGACTGTTGTGATTAATAAGTTACTAATCATTATTTTTTAAATGTAATTAAGTTAAATAGTACTTGATAGGTAGATAATTGGTTCTGATCAGTTAGTGAGTATTGATTACTAAAATTTAACATTACGTCTTCATTCGATTATTAATGATAAGATCAACTAGATGTACATTACATTGAACAATTTTTGTATAATAATTTTAATTTAGCAGTAATAATAATAAATATCATAATAATAATACCTAATAATAATATTAATAATAATAATAATAATAATAATAATAATAATAATAATAATAATAATAATAATAATAATAATAATAATAATAATAATAATAATAATAATAATAATAATAATAATAATAATAATAATAATAACAATTTGACTATATATAAAAAGTAAAAAAAAAAAAAAAAATACTTTTAGTATGTAAGATGTAACACGTTTTGTAAAATGTATTATTCATAAAATGACTTACAATAGTAAGTTAGAATATTATATATGTAGTAGTAGTAATTTTTCATATTTGATTATAAGACAAGAACCAATTTTACTATTGTGAACATGCCAATTACGAATATATTAAAATATTCTAAGATATTTAAGATAATTTAAAAATACATTATTTTATGATATTTTAGTAGATAGGTACCCGTTACGGTAAATAATTATGTGGTTTTTAGAGCTTAAAATAATTTTTTACGTTGTCACTTATTAGTTAACATAATCAAAATTTGTATATAAATGTTTAGTACTAATTAATTTTTTAATGCTTAATAGTTGAAAACAATGTAAAAAAATAAAACATCGATTACGTTTATCACAATTTTAGGTAACAATTTAGTGTCATTAATTTTAATGGTATAAAAAATTAATAATAATATTATTAATTAGTGTTAATTTTGTATTAATAATATTTTATATTTTATAGGTAATTATTAATAGTACATCAAAATCAAAACAATACCTTTATGTTCATATTATTCCATTTATACGAACGATTCGTTTAGTACCACCAATATTACCAAATTTTACATTTTTTATTAGTTGGATTCATTGTCGTACCCTTTTTACACTGCCACACATCGCTAAATTCTTCCGAATTAGTTAGTGCTGCGATTACTCGCACGTTATTAGGACTGTGTTCGTCGAGTATGCTATTATATAACGACGAATTCGTTGTTGTTTCACACCAATTCTAAACATATGATATTGGTAAAACGTATTAATTAGTAAAATAAAATCATATTAAACGTTATATCTTCTTACATTCGCAAAGGCTAAATAATAAATTTGCTCATTGTTAAATTGTTCTAGTCCGGGCAGTTTAAGTTCTTCGCCATGATTAGCTACGAATTTTCTATAAGCCAATAGCGCTTCTCTTATTCCACCGTTGTCGGCGATATTTTCATCTAATGTTAAATTACCATTTACCTATAATTTATTAGATTTGGGTCAAAACAAATATTATATAAGAAAAATATGTGAATGAAAAAGGTTAATAATAAGTCTAGGTTTACAAGGTTAATAAAAAATTAAAGAATCGAGTTCTTTATCAAATTAAACGTATATTATTATTAAATATAAATATTTTTTTTATATAAGTTGATTTATTAAATTTTAATAAAAATTTACAAATTTAAAAAACAGATTTTAGATATAATTTTTATGTTTTAATTAAATACTCATTTATGCAATGGCAATTAATATAGTTAGAAAGAGAGGAAGAGAAAGAACTATGAAAAAGTGGATAGATGGTAAAATAGATGATATGATGAGAAGCTATGTTAAGGGTAACCGGAGAAATTATTAAGAGGTCGGAACTTGAGTCCTATGAAAATATAGACATAGGACATAAAAGGCCAATCTTGAATAGTTTAAGTTGAAGTAGATGTTAGAATTTATTAGTAGGTATCCAGTAAATATCATTAGTTTCATCAATAATAATAATGTTTTTGGTATACCAACATCGAATAATCAATAGAATTTTCGTTTTTATTTTTAATTTTTTTTATTATATACATATATAATTTTAATGATTATTTATTTATTAGTTAAATTACGACAAAATAAATATAATTTTACTCAGAAATTAGAATTTATATTAAAAGCGTTTAAGGATTTATTTTGTGAATAAATACAAAATTATAAAAGTAAAGTTAAGTGGGAATGTTGATTGTGGACATTCCTCCTTCGTCCCTTCAGTCCTCGGAGAAATTAGTGGTTTATTATACTTAAGATTTGAATGCAATGATTTTGCATTAGAAAATACGATTCTGAGCGAAACTCAATATATTACAATATGCTATACTGATAATCAATTCCAAAATTTTACCACGTGTGTAAAATACGAATGTAAATATTAAAAATAAATTTCAATTTCCTATGATATAAACTTATTTAGTTATCAAGAAATAAAATAATGAAACTGTAATTTTGCCCATTTTCAAGAACTCTTACTTTAAAAGCCTATAAGAAAAAAATTGTCAGTTACGATTTTGAAAATATTTTGTAAAAAGATTAAGTTGTATATGATTAGACTTTGATAACATTTTCAAATCGAAAAACAATAAATTACAGGAAATATTAAACATTTTTGGAAAAAAGTTAAAATACTTAGTCAGAAATTTAACCAATCGTTTCAAAATTTTTTTCTATAATGTAGAACACTTATGTTGACATTCAAAATAAGTTTCAAATCTTTACGATCAATACTCAATTAGTTATCACGAAATTAAAAAAATTAAAATAATGAAACCGTTATTTTACCGATTTTCGGGAATTTTGACTTCAAAAGCCTATAAAAAAAATTGTCAATTACGATTTTCAAAATATTTTGTAAAACGATTAAGTAGTATATGATTAGACTTCGATAAATCAAAAATTGCCGGAAATATTAAGCATTTTTGGATAAAAGTTGAAAGTTCTATACTGGGCCAAATAATCAACCAATTCATTCCAAAATTGTACAACATATGTATATTATCTATGTTAATACTCTAAAAAATTTTCAAGTCCCTAAGATCAAAACTCAATTAGTTATCACGAAAATAAAAAATTTAAAATAACAGAAACCGTAATTTTGCCGATTTTCCGCCATTTTTTGGTAGTTTTTCCCTCCCAAGGAATAACTTTCGAGAAATTCGAAAAATGAGTTAAATAAAGTACCAACTAGACACGATTTGCTACCAATAGTATACCCTATTTGTGGTAATCGGACCATTATTTCTACCCAAAAAAGTGTCTTCATACATATATAAAAAAAAAAAAAATTCTTTGTAAAACCAATACATTCTTCGCTTCGCTCAGAATCTAAAATAAATACTGTTATATTTTTTAAATATAGAAGATATTTAACAATATAATGTTGTATAGTTAAATAATAATATTATATTCTATATAAATCTTTATGGTTGTCATTAAAGTTACGTAAACAACTAACAATAATAATAAATTAATTATGTTGTTTGAAAAATATTATTCATACATAAATTATATAGAAGGTATACTATATAAATATACCTATTGCCATATTATCATTAACTATTTACTTATTACTATATTAATAAATCACGATAAATTGATTAAATGATGCTTTGAGACAAACATTTTAAAAATACCTTGTACTCTATGTCGGGAACTAAATAAGTCTCGTAATGTTGAATAAAACAATTGGTACGAGTTTCATATTCGTTTATAGTTTTATTAGTCCACCACATATTAGCATTACCGTCTTCATCGAATTTTCTGCCCGTGTTGTCGAAACCATGTGTCAACTCGTGTCCCAAAATAGAACCAAGGAATCCATAGTTGAGAACTCTTAAATAATTACACAAATTAATGATAAAATTACAGAAATATTTATGTTAATGTTTTAAAATTTGTAAGCCTCATTTTTACTCACTGTAAATCATGACCGAAGAAGGGAAATTGTAACATTCCGGCTGGTGCAGCTATAGACAAATTAACATATATACAATAATTTATTTTATATTATGGCAAACTCAATGAAATAATTTTTAATTGTACTTATTTACTTATTGCATTGGCTTGAATCCAATTATACGCATTAGCTTCCAGAGGATCATACACCCATCTAAAATATTAGTTGTTATTTTCATTTTATAAATTGAATTTATTGGTTACTTACGAATTAATAGAGTAATCGTTTTGTCTTACGAGATCTGCCAAAGTCTCGTTCCAGTCTCGTTGCAAAAAACTTATGACATTGGCAAAATAATCATTATCTACTACTATGAACTAAAAATTGTTAGTAAAATTATAATTAGACATTTATAGATTTGAAATAAATTCGATTCAGTGTAGAGCACATACGTCGGCGTAGTATTCGTCAAGAGATGTTTTATTATTTATAAACTCAGGATAACCGAAGAATGTTTTCATTTTCTGTGATTTATACAGTGTTTTTATTTTGGTTATATCATCCATCCATTCCAATTCTTTAACTATTTTTTCAAACGCCCAATGTATGTTTGCCATCATTTCTTCTGCCTAAAAATTATCATGTATAGTATAGGTAATATTTATTTATTGAAATCTATTGAAAACACATTGTACCATTTCTATATTACGCTCAATTTTTTGTTTTATATCCACTAATAAATAGGAAACTGCCTTTCCCATCATTTTGTTCACAGCGTTTGCACAATAAATTGATCTGGAAGGTTCGTACTCAAAACCATATGATTCGTAGTTGAATGTACCTTGAATGGCTCGCATATGATTAGTAGTATATGGCAAAAGAGTAGTCACGATTTTCCACCATATATTTGTTGAAATTTCTAAAAATATTTATACATACAGATATATAAAAATAAAAACGATTTGAAATGAATAGTGAGAAATCATTTGGTCATAAATTGATTTGGTAGTGACCAATGGGTTAAATTAGACGAAAGTATTATAATTTTTTATATTTTAATGAAATAGGAACTATTTAATAGCAATTTAAAAAATAGCAACTCAAAAAAATAGATATAATATTATTAGGTACGTAAATTATTTATTAGTTACACAGGTAATAATAAAAAAATAATTCTAATTATTTTTTTAAAAAAGTATACACAAATTTGACAAATGGTTTATTAAATATTTAAAAACAAATTATCTCGTTATTATCTTCCTATGTAAACTTTATAATAATAGATATTACACAGGTGATTAGAATTTCATGTTAAAAAAATAATGAAGATAATATTGAAAACGTATAAAAAAAATTGTAAAACTATATTATTATAGTAAGTTAGGACTTATAAGAAATAGTACTTTTATAATTCTCAAATAAACGAAATTAAAAAAATAAAATGTTAATTATTGTTCATTTATATATTGTTCTATATTTTGTATTTGAATTAGATGTTATTTGAGCAATTTTTAATCGATTTAACTATTTATCTTTTTGTAGTAACATATATATTCTGAATATTTAGATGAATATAATTTCAAATAGAATTCAAACTATTATGCCATTCTATAACTACGTTATTGATGAAATTAATTTGCGATCAAATGACAATATACATTTAATTTTTATGTGTTACTTACCGCTTTTACTAGCAACGGCTAGCAATTCGAATAGAGCTTTGAAATATTCAATATTGCTAATTTGGATGAGATCAGTTTCAAAGTTAAATTGAAGGTCATTTACATCTTTAAGCAAAATTGAAAAGTACTTCTTCCAGTCAAACTAATAAGTATTTATAAAAATATTGATTTTATTTTAAAATATATATATATTTTTTAAATTGTTTATTTAAATTAATTTGTTTAACACTTTGTGTGCTTGTGATAAGGTAAAATATATAATTAAATACTCACAATACTATTTTGTATTTGAGATGCATTTTTTGTTATGTTATCAGTATAATTTTGGAATTCTGTGACAGTCATAACTTTTGGAAGTTCAGAATCTGATGGGTATACTTCATTTTTTATCTAAAATGATTATTTTTCAGAAATCAAAATATTAAAAAAAATTACCATAATTATTGTCAATTGAATATTTACAAACGTATATTCATAAGTAAATTTTATTATTTCGTTTGTTGTTGAAATAATTTGCTGAATAGAAGGACTAGAGTCATTTGATTGAAATTTTAGAAGCTCTGACCAAACACTTTTAACATATTTTCTATACGATATCATTTCTTCCGAAGGGCCATCTTCTTCATTTACTTTTTCTTCTGAAGCTAATGTTTCTCGTATTTTCCTTAAATTCTTTTGCCTGATATTGTATGCTGTTGTGTGACTAAATAATTAGATATAATTCAAATAATTGAAAAAACAATGTTAATATTAAGTAATCATATTTGTAATACTTACACTTCAAATATATTTGATGCTTGTGGTTTACCGAGCGTAATTCGATTATTGGTCCGATTTTTTGGGTCAGGTTCAATATTTGTTTGAAATAAATAGTCAAAGTTAATATGTTTTTTTATATTAGCTAAAGTTGACGATAAACTGTGATCGATATTTTTTATAGAATTTTTAGGAGTCTGATCAATTAAGATTGGCAAACCAATACTGTCTAAAATATCTACTAATGATTTAAGTCCCACTTGGTCCATTTCATCTATGTATTAAGTATTACAATTAATTAAGCACGTTGTAAAACAAAATATTACAATATAGGTATATCATATAATATTATTATATACTATTGATGAAGATTATACCTGTTGCCAAGCAAGAACGATATAGTTGTCTTGATTGTATTACAGAAAAGGGTTCATTTATACTATCTTCTTTTTCCAAGAAATCTAAAAAAAGAAAATAACCTTCAATAAAATACATTTATAAACGATTGCAAATTGCAATATAGGTATTATTATAAATATACCTTTGATGGATATAGTCATAGAATCATGTAATTCAGCAAATCGATCAGATAATTTTGTAATTCGGTGAAATTTACCATAATTTCCACAAGCAAATTGATAAAAATCTGTACAAGGGTCTACAGATGTATTCATTGTTTCAACAAATAGCGTAGCTACAAAACGTATAAACACATTGAATGTTAACATTGCACTTATTATTAGTCAAACCAAGTCTGATGTATAATGTATTTAATAAAAAAATATATATTTACCTGTTCTTAAACAGTCTTCTGTTACACATATTCTTTTATCTTGATATTGATTGACAGCTTTTATGTCTATTAAAAATACATATTACAAAACATGGAACAAAATATAAAAACACAATGAAAAATATTTATCACAAATTCACAAGATTAATTCAATACTTACATGCATACGATAGTACAATAACAGCTATTATGAGCACTGCAAATATCAACATTAACAATGTTAAAACCACGTAGTATGATCTTCGATTTTCCATTTTGTTTTTGAACCTGTTTTACGTATTAAATTAATTTTAATTGTTAGGAAAATTCACTGTTTTTCTTCCTTTTTTGCGAATGCTAAAGAGAAATATATCACATTGAGCTTGACACAAACATGTGATAATTTTACTTCAAGGCAACATTTTCTATCTTCTGTTTATTCTATTACAACTAAATGGTTTATCGATTTTTATTAAACATGCTATATTCTATATACTATATTATAATAAATTATATATATTGACAAGACATATTTAATACAAATATTCTGTACCTATTTAAAAATTGTATTAATATTGAAAATTGGATAAATTTAAGATAATAGTTTTAAAATATTATTTTATTTATAAAATATAAGACATATATATATTAAATATCGCAAGTGAAATTATTATTTTTAAATAAATAAGTCAATTGTAAAATAATTAAATTTAACATATTTTTCGTATACGAATAGTTTAATAGTTAATTATCATAAGGTTAGGTTAAGTATAATTTAAATATTATCTATTATTAAAAATTTTGGTATTTATACTTACAATGTAGAATAGATAAATTTCGGTTCGTTGTTGGATCTATTGCTATTCAGTCTACTCGTCGGTAACTCTTCGTCGTCACCTGTTGAATTCAAAAATTTAAATTTAACTTTGGTTTACATTAAAATAAAATTTAATTTTTCTAGAGATATCATACAAAAAAATTTAAATAGTTAAATTATACCCATATTAATTTTATTAATAAATAAATAAATATCAATCTTTGTTATAATTATTGTGCAAAGCTTTACGACAGAATTAAATATAGATAGTTGTCATTGATAGTCCGTAAATGAAGAGTGTCTATTTATTTGATTGTTAACATTATTATTTCATTCATATAACCTTGTATTGTATGCCATTGAATACCGTTTATTTTGTCACAAAGAAGTTAAAAATTATTTGTAGGTATAGTTTTCATTATTTTTGTTCGAACTTGAGTTTGTAATTAGTTAATACCTAATCAAGATAATTATTTTGACGAGAACCTATTGATTGTGTTTTTGTATTCAAGGTTATAAATAATGAAGTGTTCCCAAGATTTATCTTCAGGAACAATAATCATAAAAGACGTTTCTTTTTCACTATCGTTTGATTCGTACATCTTAAGAGCTGGTCATTTAAATATACATAAATAAAAAATGATTAACTTTATATTAAACATTTGAATTAAAGATTTAAAGGCTCTAAGAATGAAAATTCGATTAGAAATTTAAAAATAGTTATGAGATAAAATACATTACTTGTTTACAGACCTTGATTTCATATATTGATCTGTTAACAGTTTCGGTTTTGTTTTATTTGTATATAAATAAATTGCATTATTTTATTTTATTGAGTCGACCGTTGCCAATTTCCGTATAAATAAATATCCAAACTCAATAAATATACGAAACAAAATGAACGTCATCGCCACATCGATAATTCCAATGTCAATTTTATATTAAATAATTAAATACCCAATTAAATAACACTTAAATAACACTAACTACGTGTTATGTAATAATATGAATATCTACCAAGTACCAATTTTATATTAAATATTTTTTTTTTTTATAAATATAAATATTGTAATTTTTTGGACAAGTTAGAATATCCTTTATAGAGATTTTCTCGACTGTTCCGTCGTTTAGGTCTGTGTACGTGATTGCATAGTGATTATAGGTATATTATAGTTTGAACTAATCATATTTGGATATAATTTTGAATTGCACTTCCTTTGTCTAACGAACTCGCAACTATAAATATTAAAAATAATACGATTCGAATATTAACACTGGCGACTCTCAGAGTATAATATATGGTATTTTGCAGAGAAAAAAAATTAATAAACCTGATATTATTAATAATTTAAGATCCCGCTTTAAATTATCTATGGTGCCTACTTACATTTTTTTTTTTTTGTACTCACGTTTAAGATTTAGATTATAGCCTAGCGAAAATAAAAAAAAACGGAAAGGTCGAATTTTAACGTACCTTCTTCGTCCCTTCGGTCCTCGGAGAAATTAGTAATTTATTATAATTAAGATTTGAATGTAATGATATTGCATTCGAAAATACGATTCTGAGTGAAACTCAATAATATAATGCAATATATATATTATTATAATAATAATTCTAAAACTTTACCACTTGTGTAAACTGCATATGAGAATACTAAAAAAAATTTCATGTACCTACGTTCAATATTACATTAGTTATCATGAACAATTTTAAATCAATTTCGTCAAAATTACGATTTCTGACCATTTTTCCGTCATTATTTGGTAGTTTTTCTTTTCTCAAGAAAATATTTTTGAGAAATTCAAAAAAATGAGCTAAATAAAGTACTAATTAGATGTAATTTTTTATAGAAAACATACTCTGGTTGTAGTAATTGGACAGTTATTTCTACTCGATAGAGTGTCTTCAGACTTTTAAAAACATAAAAATCAAACATCAATGTAAAATGTTTGATGACCAATAATAAAAAAATATACTTTCGATTTTCAAAATATTTTGTAAATAAGTTAAGTAATATATGATTATGCTTCCATACAATTTTTAAACCGTTGAACCCAAAATTGAGGATATTATTACACATATTTGGAAAAAAGTTCAAAGCTCTATATTTAGTCAGAACATCAACCAATCCGTTCCAAAATTTTACCACGCATATAAATTACCTATGTATGTACTAAAAACGATTTCCATTACCTACGATTAAAAATTAATTAATTATCATTAAAATAAATCAAACCGTAATTTTGCTGATTTTTGCCATTTTTTTGTAGTTTTTCTACTCCTAAAGAAAAATTTTAGGAAATTATAAAAATAAGCGAAATAAAGTACCAATTAGATGCAATTTGCTATCGAAAACATATCCTATTCGTGATAATCAGACCATTAATTCTATCCGAATAGTGTTTTCAGACATAAAAAAAAAACATTGTAAAACCAATACATTTCTTGCTTCGCTCATAATCACAATAAAATAAGAAAAATATAATATTTAATTTTAATTAATGTTAGCTGATATCAAACATATGATTAAAAGCTAAGTTAGATTACTATAAACACGTTGACCAAATATAGAAGTTGCTTTCGTGTCCTCGATCACGCTAGAATTAGATAAATGATGGTTACTTTACTTAAATAACTTAGATTATATTCACGAATATGATGCAATTTTTATCGTGTACAAAAATTATTTGCGGGTTCAGTCGTTTTATGAAGGGGGTAGGGTGGATCACACCCCACTTGGGCTCTGTTTTTAAATATTATTATTATTTAAAATATTTCTAAATAATAAGATAGATATTTTTAGTAAATGTCAAAATTAGTATATCCAAATATTCATCAATTGTTAATAATTACTTGTTCTTGTTTTTCGAATTTTTCAAGTTTTTTCTTGAGAGAAGAAAAACTACCAAAAATGATGGAAAAACGGCAAAATTTATGGAAATCGTAATTTTGACATAATTATTATTTTAGATTTTTCATGGTAACTAATGCAGTTTTGAATGTAGGGACTCGAAAGTTTTTTAAATATTCGTATAGATATAATATGCCCACGTGATAAAATTTTGGAGCGGATTATCAGTATAATATATTATATATCTGACTGAATTTTGCTCAGAATCGTATTTTCGAATACAATATCATTGCATTCATATCTCAATTATAATATAACGACGGAAGAAAAATGTCCGGAATCGACCTGCCCACTTTTTATATATTCTTTTTTTAATGATTGTTTGCTATTTGGTTTAGATGTATACCTATAATGTAATATGTTAAATATTATTACAAACTGATATATTATTAGGTATCAATAGTAGTTTTTGCTTATCGTAAAGATAAATAATTATATGTAAACTATTATTTTAATTCTAATTAATGATATTATGTATTATTTCATTATACTATGTATGTGTTTTGCTTATTTAACTTAGATTGAAACTATGGTTGAGAGCAACAAATGGCGAGAACACTTAAATGCATGTCCACAAAAATTCTTTTATTAATATAGATAGTATAATTTTACGCTTTGCTAAGCAAAAAAAAGATATAATATGCTTTTTAATTGCAATTGTAATTTTTTTGTAATTATATTATAATTTTATTGGGTGTTTATTAATTTACAATTGGAGTTGTATATTAAACATTGACAATCCGATAAAAATACGATAGGTTGTTTGAAATAGATTTTTTTTTTGTAGTAGGAGTACAGTATAGAAGATAATTTTATACTAGGGTAGTACGGTGTGGTGGAATAATTTCGACCCTCCCCTTTGTGCATCAAGTATAACTATCACTGATTGGTTGTTGGTTTCCGTTCCAACAACCCTTTGAAAATTAGGATTTTTTTTTTTATAAAAGCTCTCAAGTATCAAATTAGAACAACGTTTTAAATAACTTTATTTTTATTCTTAAAATAATCTTTCGAGAATATAATTTTTTTTGCGTATTCAAAATACAGCATCACCCGTATGCACAATATTCGTAGGTTTATGGTTTTGCATATTGTAGAAAAATATACATACTTACGATAGGTGTCGTTTATATTTTGTATAACCGTTATAGTTATATAGATATTGTTTTATGTCTTTTAAATTTTGTATAGTTACTAAAATGATACACGCGAGTTTAGATCTAAAATATATTATAAGTATAACCGTATTAATGATTCCAAATAATTTGTATTATTTTAGAGCTGTTTAATACATAATTAAATATTAATATTAATACGTGTAATGTCAATTTACTTTAAAAAAATTAATAAAAATTAATAAAGCATAATAAATCATATCAATCATCAATCATTTGTTTTATGGATAGTCGTCAATGTAAATTAAATATATGTTTTATAAGAATTAGAAGAAAACGATTTTTATTTATACATTCGGTTTATTGTTTTATACAACATTAATTGGTTGTATTTTTTTACAGTTTTATTGAATTCGTCGAAAAATCAACATTATTTTAATTTTGAATACAAAATTAAAATATAGCAATATTAATTGGGTATATGTTTTAATTAGGTATAAGTGAGAAGTTAAAAAATGTTTTATTTTTTATCACAATTATTAAGTACGTCGACTTGGGTCAATAATCATAGTTCAAATAATTTTGTAATAAACTGTGCCATTTTTCTGTAAAGTTTAGACTCTAATTACCCACAATTAAATTAATTAAACAATATCTGCAGTGTAATATTTAAGCATTAGGTACCTATCACATACCATGAATAATATTGATAGATTGAAATAAACTAAGCAAACAAAAATATTAAACAATATAGTGTATTATAACTAAGAGTTAGTTTAACTAACGTGTTTTACTTGGAATTCAAATATATTTATATATAAATACTAATAACCGTCATTCGAAGGATAATAGTGTTGTTCTGAAGAGCACACTATTTGAAAATTTCTATTAAAAGGAACATTAATTGGTGGTGTAAAAAAGTGTAAACTTATTTTTAGAATACGACAAAAGAGCACGAATTGATTTGTTTAAATAATAGTTAAGAGTATACTGATAAAACATTGTTTAATTTTATATTAATATAAAAGCTACCTATTATCTCTAAAATATTATTTTTCTTACATTGGTAATAGATAGTGATATCTAATCTCTATTTCTAAGTTAATATTATTTATTTAATATTAGTGTTCAGAGGCGCAGGAACTATTTTTTTTGTGGGGGGGGGGGGGGCCCCCCAAAAATTTAAGGAAAATCATGATATTAAAATAAAATACAAATACTTATTGATTTTTGTAAAATAGGTTTAATTACTATTTTGTAGATTAAACTAATAGTCTTATTTATCTAATTTAATTTTGAATATAAAATTAAAAACAATTTTAATGCTTTACATTTTTTAATTTTATTTGTTATACAACATTTCAAAATTAATTTTATTACATAAATATTAAAAATAATAAAAATGTAATTTAAATTTAAACTATAACTTTAAAATGTTTAAGTATTAAGAGTATAACCATGATGACAAATTTTCAGGGGGGGCAAAATAAAATTTGCTCCCTGACATATTTAACGGGGGGTCGAATGCCCCCCCTCCCCCCCCCCCCCCAGCTCCGGCGCCACTGTTTGTGTTATTATTATTTATGTAACAAATACATTTTAAAATTTCGTAAAATTGTCCTAAATTTGCTCTTTCAATTAGTAGCTTGGACTGTGCTCATTTGCGCTCATTTTAGCCACATGTGCTCTATTAGATTACATTATTGCAGGAAGATAAATGAAAAAATGTGCTTTGTAAAATTAATACTATCAATATTTGAATATTAGATAATATGATAAGTAAATGATACATACATAGTTGTTATAATAATTTAAAGTTGTAGCAACGAGATCGATAATAGTTTCTCGAGAAATATTCATAACTGTTAATAATAATAATAGTAATAATAGTAATAATAATATATTAATAATAATTTTCTTTTCCACAATATAATAAATTATATGGGTAATTACAAAAAATTACGTCAGAAATAAGATTTTTCCAATAAATAAAACAAAATTCTAAAAATCATGATAAAATTAGGAAGTCGACTATTATACAAATTACAATAATTATTAGTTTAAATTTTTTTAATTAGACATTTTTTTCATAAAGTTTTCATAATATTTTATGGATATTATATTATAATATAGAGACCAGTTCGTTTTGTTTGGCTATGGTAATTGTGGTGGCAGATTGAATGATATGATTATCTGAAGCGGTGAAAATATACTTCCAAAAGATATAAAATATATTTTTAGGATCACATCTATTCATTTTAAAAGCTCAAGTAGTAAATATACTAACAATTATATTTTAATTTAAAATAAATTTCGATAAACCTTTTAGGACGTTAAACTTACGTGCGTTGTCTTTGTCTTACACGATTTAGCAAAACATAGCAAATTTACATTTAAAATGACGAATTCTTTTTACAGTTTATTTATAAAGATAAGATTAATGCATTTTTAATTTTAAATAATTTAAGACTGTTTTCTTTCCTAACGGAGCATATTAATTTTACAAATTTATGTTAATAATAAATTATAATATTGCAAACATATTTTATTTTATCGCAGCTATCGGACTATTTATGTTTTATGGTTGGCGTCGAATTAAATATTTCATTAACTTATGTCTTTTATAGCTCTAACAGATACAGAGTGATATATTGTCTTTAAATAATTGTAATATCTTGGTGAAAAATGAAGATTTTTATATGCCATTTTTTATAATTAATTTTCATATTATAGCTAATATACCTAAGGAATTAAATTTATTGGCTATATTTTATGTACATTTCATAATTTAAATTTAACTAATATAAGTTTACAAGTTTTGATTTTAAGGAATTATTTTAAAATTTACTTATTATTTTATTATATTATATGTATATTATTGTATTTATCTGAATTCCTTTATGTTCATTAAACACGATATTATGTAAAGAAATATAATAATATAATTAATATATACAAAGTGTAAATTTTTCAGCAAATTCATATATTTTTTTTTTAAAATACAATTTTAATTAAATTAAGAATTTTACACGTACTATTCAGTAAATTAAATTATTTTTATTGGCTATCATAAAATTTTAAATTTTTCTATGAACTAAACAATTTCTAATCCTAATTATTTTATCTTATGTTATATTTTTAGAAATATATCATAAGATAAAATAATTTAAAAATTTTAATTTTTCACTGAAATATTACAATAATATTAGTATAAGTTAAATAATAATAGTCTGTAGGTATATACTATTATTTCACCACATTAAAATTTTAATAGGTACTATTATTTCATTAACACGTAATCGAAATAATGTCAAAAAAGGTAAATTAAAATATAATGATGTCGATAACCAAAATTTTTTTAAAATTTTTTTTTATAAACAATGTAATTTTAACGAAGTTATACTTTAAGGTTAATTAAATTATCAATGTGTTTAAAATACGAATGGCAAAACTATATTCATTATTCGGATTTAGTAGAAGATTATGAAAATGATGTACTTTTATATTGTTATTACAATTTTTTTTACAAACTAGGACTGCTAAAAATATAAAATTCAGGTTGAAAAGTATGTCGAATTCATAAAAGAAGTATTGACCAGAATAAAACTATATATAATTCAATTATATATATTTGTTTTGGTGTCACTATATTTGTCGTTTCTACAACATTAATATTTAATACTATTTAAACACTTATGCTGTTATTCGTATTATAGTTTTTAATTAATGATACGTATCGAAATCAAATTCCAATATTTTGTGATATTCAATATTTAATGGCGTAACATAATATCAAATGATATTATTGACGTGTATAATATTATGAATTATTATTTTTCCGAGTTATCCGAACACTCGAATGTGTTGTTATATTAGACTGGGCCGTTTTAAATATTCGTTAAATTCGATATGATTATTTTATGTTAGTTAGTTACACGCGTGTTGTTAAACCACAAATATTATGATCGATACGCATTAAAGTCTTTTATATTATTCACTATCACTATCGAAGGATACCGCTCGTGTAACCGGTAATATCGGTATACTACGAGTTTTATTATCATAAAAAAAAAAAAAAAAAAAAAAAAAAAATTAAAATTAAAAAAAAAAAACAACAAAAAAATGGTTTTCAAAAGTGATACTATTATTGAACATTCGTAATGTAGTGTATTAATTATTATAAAAATAAATATGCGAAATTATTATTCGCGCACGACGGTAACACACGACTTACTCATTTTGATCTAAACTCGGTCCTTTTGCGCGGTCTGTTCCCGCGCAATGCAACGCAACGTGTATTACAATTATTTGCACTAACAGTGATTTTCATCCGGAACGGTGACGTCGATGAGTTACGTCGACGGCCGTCGTGGACGCGTGCTGACTTATGACTATTCATCGTCCTTCGTCCAACTGAAATGTCCGATCATTTTTGTTATTATAATGTTTATGTATACACACGACGTATAGTAGTGTGTATACAATATTATGTCGTTTTTCGCTTTCGTGTTTACAGTTCTGCCAACAAACGTGTAGCAGCGCCACAATCGAATCCGGCCGAAGAAAAAATGTGAACGTTCTTTGTATATTTTTTATGTACAGAGTGTGTACGAATACAGGCCATTTGGGGTTTAATGTTTAAACAATTTTCTAACGGTTTTTATTATTTTTAATGTTAATTTTTCAATTATTTTTTATTTAAAATACTGGATTGTAAAAAAAAAGTCGAATTGTTTAAATATATTAATATTATCGTTTATTTTTTAATACTAAAAGACTAAATAAATAAATAGGTACAAAGACATGTCTTAATATTGTGTTCGATTAATGTAATTCAAATAATTATTATTAATTTATTATTACATATATTTGCTGAGACTTTCATTTATGTATATTATCTATTTTAAATGTAATTTTAATGTTATTATTATTATCTAATAATCATAGTCGTGTCTACGGCGGGAAAATTAATAAAAAAGTGAATGAATTTTTTTCTCCGACAAAATGTTTTCATCACGATAAATAATAACATTACTTCATCAAGTAATTACTTGATGAACATAGTTCTTTTTTAAAATTTAAAGATAAACTTTGATATCTGCTGGAGTCTAACAAAATATTTTAAATCCCTTATTATTCTTTAGTAGTTGGGACATTTGATTTTTCACCAATTCTACTACTCTTTTATTATAATATGTTGACGGTTTATTTTTTAACTTTATGAGTCGTTTATTAATTTAGATATTTAAATTGATTACGTTTTGTTAAACTTACAGTTACTAAAATAAAATTATACAATAGAGATAAGTATATTAGATAGTACATTTATAACAATATAATAATAACTATGAATTTCAAGTTTATAATCAGTTATTAATTTATTTGATTATTTATTTAGTTATTTAGTTGAACTTATAAATAATATATAGTATTAAAACGTCTAAACAAAAAATTTGTGATAAACACATGTTTTTAAACAATGCTCATTATTTTTAAAATTAATCGAAACAACTTGTTTTAAATTTAACAATAACTCTGGTCGATAGTATCTATGCCTAGACAACCTATACCTATATACAAATACTCAAATTAAAAAAAAAAATCACCTCTTCCATTATCATAAATATTACACCTGCAAACACGTTAGTCACATACTTTTTTGTCCGTTTTTCAAATAAAAAAATAAAATGTATGTCATGGTCTTAAAAAACAACAATAAAGATAATGAATGTACCTATTTAATTTTTAAACCATAAAAATAATAAACACTTTGGTACGCCTTATATGTTTATAAAAACATAACACGGTTTGACCGTGTGGTTAAAAAGTCTAATGGTTATGGTCTAATGATTTTAAAAAAGCCACACGTGTGTATTTGTCGTAAATGTGTATGTGCGAAATTCGTTTTCCTTCTCTACATAGTTTTTACCCCACTACAAACTTTCCGTTGGAAATAGCGGAACAATACTAGGTACTTTATGATTACGAATTTTGAATAATTCATTAATATTATTTGTTTTGTTTTAATTAATAATAATGCCATCTTGAAAAATAAAAAGTTAGGTACGTGTAGGAACTAAAAAAAAATACTCATAAAAATGTGTTTTTAATTGTGTGTTCTCTAAATTATATTTTTATTACATAATAACGATGACTATGAAAATATATCTCGCAGGAAGTTCCAATCGATAACCGTCATTTTGTCCATCTGACACTATCTTCCAGAATTTCCCTAAATTAAATAACACTTCCACAACCATGTTTTCATAAAAGCAAACTAATTTAATGTTGTAAGTAAACTAATACCACAAGGTGGTTGGTCGACAGTAATTTGTGTTAGAAAAACGGTAGGAATTGCGTTATAATAAAATAATTATTGTCTTATACATTTTTTTACTACGAATTGTTGATTGCATCCTGAGCCACATTTTAATAAACCAATATTTGTTAAATACAAACAATTGTCAACACGTGTTTAATAATATTTTCATTGTACTGTTTGAGCATCCAACATTCCGAATTCGTCCAACACTTGAAATTCATAACCTTAAATAATTCGGATGCAATATCTTTAAATTATTTTATTGTCGTGATTTTTCAGTATACCTAATATATAAAATAATACATCCGTTACGACCTTATCTCAGCCCTCCACTTTAAAAATTTAAATTTATAATGTAAAAAATTTAAATTTATTATTATAAACAGAGCCGTGTTTAAGGTGTGCAAAGGGGGCAATTGCCCCGCAGGCGTCATTATTGTTATAATATCGGTGTTAAAATATTTTCAATATCAAATCAGTAATAGATGACTGTAGGTAGATTACTTGTGAAATACCGTAACCGCGGTTCATAGCTTAGGTATCTAACTAAGTTATGACTGTTGTAATTATTTTAATTTAATTTAAAATAGTTTAGAAATAAAATAAAATGTCATTTGGTTGAAGATTAAACAATTTTTTGCTACTAAACGCTATCAAACAGATAAAAATAATGGTTCGATGACTTCAAATTGGGTAGGTTTCCGGCAACTAATTTTATCTGATTAACTAATACTTTATTAATGATTTTTGTTACAGTTTTTTTTTAAGAAGATGGAAAAAATAACTGCGAAATTGAATAAAAAACGATAAATATTAATATTGTTATTTTACGATAATCAATAAATATATTAGCAAATATAATAATGAAACAAATGATTAAACATATGCCTATTTATTAATTTGTTATACATTATGACGTATTAAATGTATAAAATAATTAATTTAATAAATTATAAAGTAGTAGAATGAAAAAAATTAGTATTTAGAGCGACTAAAATAGCTAAAATATAAAATAAATCAATTTAAAAGTACAGCGTTGGCGTCGTGGCATATGATTTACTCACTCAATCATACTCAGTGGCGCCGAATAGGCAATTAAGATATTAAAGTTATGAGGTGCATGGGAACCATTTCGATCGAATTTGGCACCACTATTTATAGTATACTAACACGTGCAGTAATACGCAGACTACATCGCTCTATGCACCGACTGAAGATAGTTCATTATTTTCTATCTACTTAATTATATTATTTTATAAAAAATCAATGGCTCTCTATAATAATATTCTAAGTGAAACAACGAATAATTTCTATAATTCCAATATTTAATGGACAATTCTCATACATTTTGTCTTTGGAATTATGAATAGTATAATAATTTGTTTCAATCATAAACCGATGTATACATTTTAAGAAAATTTAATAAATTTTTTTAATAAGTACAACACACAAAATTAGTCAGAAATGTAAATAAGATATAAAATTGCAATAAAAACAATCGTAACAAGTAGTAATTCCGTGATTACATAGCACTTTAAATTTATTTTCTTATTCGCCGAAAACGTATTTGAATTTCTATTGTTTAAACTTTTAAGTGAATATATGTAAGATAAGAAATTATAACAAATATGAAATAATATTTAAATTCTTTAAAATATAATTTATAGATTGTGACGTAAATTTTTAACTTCTTTAAAAGTAATTTGAATACATTAATAATTGTGTTTTTTTTTTACTCGATTAATATAATGTCTCATTGATGACTCATCAAATAAAACATGTAGGTAGGTACAATTCACTGTATTTAAATTAAATTAAAATATATTATTGTTTAACTACATTATATTACTGTCATATATTTCCATAATAAATTATAAATTCGCGTATTGTGTTAGCAATAATCGCGTATACAGTAATAACCAGTAGTAATACATCAAACTGTATGGGTTATAAAATTATAAATCATAATAGTTATATTATACGGCCTGTATAAAACTCTGTGTTCACACAGAGTCGTGAATTGGGCGAGGGCACTACTACTTGACCAGCTAGTCGTGATTATTACCTAGTGTGAACTAGTGGTCGTGATAATGGGAGTCGTAAACGACCGAAAATGGATAGGTCGTGATCATTCAGGAATGTTGGAGTGAACACGACCAGTATAGTCATAAAACACCTACCTTTAGTAAAGGTTTTTGCGTATTTTTTTTGTTTTTTAATAATCTGTAATTATTTTTTAAATAAATGTATGCATTTTATTTTTTTATATAATAATAGCATTTCCTGCGTCAACGTAATGTCGTCAGTGTACAAAATGAATGTAACACCAACAATTCGATTTGCTGAATTGTATCACGACGCAGAATGTTTGTGGAAAATAAATTCTGAAATGTACAATGATAGAAATGCAAGAGATGGAGCCTTACAAAAAATATGCTATGAAATGGGCATGAATAGTTAAGGTATTCGTGAAGTAGCCCAAAAAATTAAAACTATTAGACCAGCTTATTATCAAGAAGTAAAAAACGCTTTAGGTTCAGACACCTATCGCCTATGTCGTCGAATAAAGTATTAGCTTCGTGTGAACTGGAGGTCGTATATTTTCGGTCGTGCAAATCAAGCGGTCGTGAGACATGATGCGCAGAATGAGTAGTGCTCTCACCCAGTTCACGACTCGTTTGAACCCGGCTTAATGGTTAACGATAAAAGTAGGTAATCTGGTTTGACACACCATAGGTAGTTTCAAACTACCTAAATGATTGAATTAATGTCCACGATCAGAAAAAAATATGATGTGTAACTAAAGACAAACACATATTATGACGGAAGAGCATTGTGAAAGACTATAAGTATAAAATAAAGTATTGCATAATAATTAATATAACTCAGTGTGACTCCATAGTTATGAGGAGTTATGACTCTTTTGTAAATGACGGCAGTAGGAGCCTGGTATTAATTGGAAATGAGAATACATTTTCTCCAGGTAATTTTTTAAACCCAATAAAATGTATAATTAATTAATTATAAATAAAAAGAAGAATTTAAAAGAACCATTTTTAGCAGTAGCGTAGCTAGCGGGTAGTTCGGGTAGGCATGGGCCAACCAATTTCTTTCAAAAATTATATCCCTGTAGTTATATCTAATATCTGTGTAGTTAAAAAATTAAAAAACAAGTTTTTCTAGGTGGGTGATATCCCAGCAACTGGATTTCGTAATAATACACTATAGAGATTTCAAAGTCAAACAAATTCTTTAGTAACCAATGCATAACCATTCGTTATCACAAATTTGGAATTTGTAACTTAATTTTAGTCCCAGAAAAACAGGTTTTTCTAGGTGGGTACTGGAGTAATGTTATAATAAAAGTAACACAATATATAATTCAATACTATTCAACAACTAATTTCTCCGTGGACCTAATGGACGATGGAGGAACGCACAGATTCAGCTGGCCTGTTTTTTAATATTATACAAAAAATAGACTATACACATATAAATTATAAATATATTTTGATATATTTTATAATACAAAATCATTTCTATGAATTCAATTGTCTAAATTTCATGCAAGCATCAAGGTGAGTAATATATATAGCATAAACTAATGTTTCATTTCATTTGCCAATGTGTTTTGGCAAATATTCAGAGTAGCTAAAATTAGTTATCAGGAGGACATTTGGGTGTACAATAGTTATTTTTATTTCAAAATTATGATTTTTTTTTAATATTCATATCTATTTCGACTTTTTTAATATCAGTTTAATATATATATATATATAGTTTACGATAGAAATTTGATTACAATTAATACTTTTTTAAAATTAATTCTATCGAAGATGATTGCCTCAAATTAAATATGTTACTTATAAATTTATAATATTTACATAGTTATGGATCCTAGAAATATTAAATTATACTAAAATTAAATTAAATTAAATATATTCTCATAATTATAAACGTATTTAAATCTAAGACATATTGTAAATCCCGCGAATGTATAATCAAAAAATATTAATTTTATATAAAATACGCATATATTATAATATATTAAATTACTAAAATAATCAAAATATAAATTATAACTAAACATAATAAATACTAAAATATTATAATCGTAAATTGACAATATAAATTCCATGTTAAACCACAATAACAGGAAATTGAGTTAATGCAGGAAGTACACAGGAAGAATAGTACTTATAAATGATAGATTGAGATTCAAAGCAGATAAACGACCGAACACCTCTAAGACAGACATCTAGAGTTAAATTACTAACTAAACAACCACGTCCATGTCACTCGTTTTACTTCGTAAACAATTAATATTTCAGATTTATTTCTTATGTACTTATTCAGGTTATTATTATATTATTTATATTATTATTTTATAATAATAACTATTTTTTTTTTACTTTTTTAGTTCACATGTTTAACCTTGTGATATATTAATAATTTATTTTATTGTTAGCATGCTTTTGTAATAACTGTAATTGGAAAACGGAAATATTATAGTTGAAGGTGAACGTTGCATTTACCACAATTTAGGTACATAAAATAATATTGTACGATGAATTAGGTAAGTACTATAGTAAAATAATATTAAACATAATTATCCGTTAGTAATATCATCAAAAATTCATCCAATTCAATCTGTTATAATTATTATTGTATTATTATTCTTTATTGTTAACATCAAATATGTTTGGTATACGTACATACTTATAAAGTTACTTATTGAATAAATTGTATAAATTATTTAACAAATTATAAATTAATATACTCAATTAATTTTTAGTATTTTATTTGTATATACGAATAAATAATAATAATAATAATAAAAATAAAAAAATTCATCTAAGTGAGTACCTAAAGATATTTTTTAATTTATTTGTGATTTTTTTTTTTATGTAAGTAATAAACTTAAAAAATACGCAGTCATTAAAATTTATAGCACCAATTTTAGTTTTTTAGTTAAAATTTACAAAAAAAAAACTTTATTTAAATATATAAAAAAATACTTTACTGATTATATATGTATATATATATTTTTTTCAATTTAAAACTTATTTCACAAAATATAACGTTTTTATGAAACTAAAATTTTAATTTTAAATGTTTTCTCTCTAAATGTTTAATTGACTGTACGATTATTAGAAAAATCAATTACAAGTAGATTAGTGGTATTATATTTTTTTATGCCTATACATATTATACAGATATTGATAGCCATAATTATTTAATTTTGTTATTTTGAGTTAGGTTAGATTAGAACGTTGGTATAAGGCATAACATTATAAGAACCTTAAGAATACACAAATTATAATATATATTTATCTGTTAAATAACTGTAAAAAGAGATATACGAGATAAAGAGATAAATAGATATTGTATATATAATTAAAATATATTGTTATATATTATTCATATTAGGGTGGTAATTATGCAAAAATGATAAACTTTCAAATATTTTACTTTAATAAATAAAAATATTATTATTCAGTCAAAAGGTAGATAATAAAATTGTTGAACGGTTTTTATGAAATTCAATAACATGGTACTTATAATATATTTATTGTTTATAAGTTTTTTATAGATACCTAATAATATGTTCTTGAAATTTGAAAACAAAACAATATTACTTAATTATTTTATACTAAATCAATGACAATTTGATTATGTATACTAATTACGAATAAGTAATATATGTACAATTGCACATTATACACTTAAAATGTCAATATTAAATATTATATCTATAGGAAATAAATAAATATTATTGTCAAAAAAATTACCAAATTTGGTAATTACAATCTTTTATTGGATTCATAGGACTACCCAATGGACAAGACCATGTTTTGGCGAATTCTTGAGAAAGTGATAATACTCCTTTAACTCGAACTTTAAATGGACTGTGAGTGTCTGTGTCGTCTTCAGTCGTGATATATTGACAAAATTGCTAAACCATACATGTATATATCAATTAAGATTAATATTTATATTAATATATTAAACATTTTGTATTATTTAAAATATAATATTATAACGTTAATAATGTAACTAATTGAAAGTATTTATATAATTATACAAATTATTGTTGGTGTAATACTAAAAACTGGTACCTATCTCAAAAAAATAATTTTATGCAAATAATTATAACTATAATTAAAGTTAATATTTGTATAACAATGTCATTTATTGATTTCTCGAAAGTTTATTTTTGGGATAAGAAAAACTACTAAAAACGGGTTGAAAAACTACAAATTCACGAAAACTGTAATTTTGACGTTGATGAAAAGTACTTATGTACTTTAATTTCAGTATTTTCTGATAATTAATTTTTATGTTGTACATTATTTGTTAAATAAATCAAATTTATAAAAAGAAATATTATCATTGTATTGTATAATTGACTAAGTTATGTTCAGTATAGTATTTATGAATGCTATTGCATTGCATTAAAATCTTAATTATGAAATAATACAATAACATTCTTCCACTAACTTCTCTGAGGATCAATGGGACGTAAGAGGAACGTTCGGAATCGAATACCCAGTTATTTTTATATATTTTTTTATGAGGCGTTTATAACTGAAAAATAATAAAATGGGTAATATTATAACCCATTACCTAAATAATAATTTTAATAAAACAGCACTCAACAATTTTAAATGTTTGCGAAGATATTGCAAATAGTAAATAAATTTGGGACTCTCTGTATATACTAATACATTAAACATTTTGTATTATTTAAAATATAATATAATAAAGTTAATAATTGCATAACTATGGGTGGGGGGTAAAGTGGGGGAACTTACCCCCTTAGTTTTATCTTGGAGGGACAAAAGAATCGTTTTGCCCTACCAGATAAGTCAACAGTTCATTACTAACAAATTAAAAATGTGTTTAAATATAGTTGACAGTGATTTTTTATACTTATTATTTTTAACACATTATTTATTATCATTATTAGTATTATTTTAATATTAGCATTTTGTGGTGAGCGCCCGCGAATATTCTAGAGCGGTCGCGCTGTGTGGCGCGTACTGCATGATCGCCGTCGAAATGTTCTGGAAGGTTTGTGCGGCGTGCCTATTGGCGCACGGAGAATGATCAAGAATATTCTTTAGCTCATATAAAACGCACCACCACCGGACAGTCAAGACAGTTACAGTTAAACAATCAACTAGTCACACACGGTTATTCATTTTTTCTCTCACCGCCTCGAGTCTTGTTCATTAGTGTACTAAATTCATTTATTTTATTGTATATTTGGTGTTACAATTTAAATTTTGTTACTGATGTAAATTATTATAATGTAAATAGATGATGTAAATAAAAAATTGTTAGAATTGTACAAATTTCAAATTTCATTTTATTTTTCTCTAAAATCGGTTCCATAGTTAATTCTCGTTTCATCGTACCAAGGAAAAACTAGTCCTATTTTTTTTTAACTGATACCTCGAATTTTTTCAATCATTTAGGTATATTATGATTTATGATCAATATTTTTCCGTTTTTAGTTAGCGTACTACATTTTGTTTTTTTTCAATTTTTATTGGTATTGACTTATTTATGGATTTTGTTTTTTCATGTACTTTTATATTCCAAACGAATTGAGTTATTTTATTAAATTGTCGATTTTTAATAATTTCTATAATTTAATGAAATTATCCATTACACTTATTTTATTAAGTACTTTAATGTAAACCAATATTATTTAGTTTTTTAAATAATCTATATCAAGACACAACGAATGTTCGAAAAATTAACCCATTATCAATTATCTTAAAAATTTTAAAAGAAAATTGTAATTTTTATCGGATACTTTTTTTAGACCAAATAAATTATTAAAATACTTACGTTTGCATATCCTATGAAGAACAATTGTTCTTGGTTATATTTCTCCATACCGATCAATCTGGGTTCCTGTCCATGTTTGTCAACATAGTGTTGATAAGCAAAATACGCCTCTTTTAAACCGGCAATATCTGCAATATTTTCGTCTAGTGTCTTTATACCATTGACTCGAAACTATAAACAATTTCCATCGTACATAATAATATTTGTTTATTATTTTATTTCAGTAATAACAGGAATGCGTATTTACGATAATATTATTATTGCTACGCACTTTATTTTTATTTGTGGTAATTTCAATGTTGTCATAGTATTTCACCAAACAGTTGGTTCTTTTCGTATATTCATCAATGCTTTTTTTCGTCCACCATTGTTCTTTATTTCCCTGATCGTTGTATAGTCTGCCAGTGTTATCATAACTATGTGATAATTCGTGTCCTATGGTAAATCCAGTGATACCGTAATTCAGTGCTCTGCACGAAAACAAATTGTCAAAGTGCGATTTAACAGCATATTTAAAACAAAAGTCTATCTACTTCTAACTATAAGAGTATATAATTAAAGATTTCAATTTAAGGTTCAAGTTTTTAACAAAAATATTCTCAGGAAAATAAAAAGATTAGTTTTAAACAATGTAAACAGTGTTAAATGAAACTTAGAAAAAAAAACAAGATTTCTGCGTTTAATATTTTGTTTTTATATATTTGCACTAAATGTTAGATTTTATCGACTTTTGTTTATAAAAGTTCCAAAACTCAAAAACATAATGTATGTTAGTTTAAGAATAACATTTTAAGTTGTAGCTTGATTATTATCAAGTAAACTTTTTATGAAATTTAATTCCATTTTCAGAATAATTTTTATCGGATTACAACAGCGATCGGATTAAGTAAAGTTAAATAGTTTTGGATTTAGATCAAAAACTTGTGACTAACAAATTTAGATTTTTAAATCATAAGAAATTGTCGAGTGTATAAAAAAAAAAAAACTGATAATAAAATGAGCTTTGCTACAAATTTACAGTTCTATTTATAATTAATAAAAAAACAATTATTCCTTTTATTTGGTTTAATTTAAATACTCGTAAATGGTTAGGTTATGTTATTTGTTTTCATTTATGTACCTACTTATAAATATATAGTGTTTTTTTTCGTTGCGTTCATTCATCTGTCTGTAGTTAGATACTATAGAAGCACAAGAACGATTTGGTTTATAGGTAGATAGATATTATTTCATTTTGTTGTTTTATTGTATTTTAATTTGAACTTAAAATCTAATCAGTGAAAATAGTTACTTTAAAAATTATATAATAAATAATGAAATCATAGTTTATTGTTTAAAATACATGATTGATGATATTATGAGGAAATTATCTCACTTTCGTAATTTGTATAAAATTAACTAAACAAATTGCATTTTTATTTTATTAACTGTCAAATTTAATCAATGACCCTCTTGAATCTTGACTTGTTTAAATAATTTTTATTAAATATTTGCACATATTTGATTTTAAGGTGTTACTTACTGTATTCCGTTGTAATACAACGGATATTGCAAGATTGCAACTGGCATAACTGAAAAAATTATTTATTTCATAATAATTAGCTAAAATAAACAATAAAAAAATATATTTAATTTAATATGCATTTCTGTAACTTACAAAATGTATTTATTGGAAAATCATTGTATGCATTCACTTCACCTGGTCCTATTAACCACCTAAAATTTAAGTATATTATGATGTAATTTACTTTAAACATGTAATAATTCTATTAATGAATTAAAATACGGCTCACTGTATGTTTTTCCTGTCTAAATTTTCTGTTAATTGTTTCCATTCACGTTTTACTTCAAATTTTGATATCAGTATCAAGTTGTCTATATGATTGTTCGTTAAACTTAGCTAAAGTGTATATTCGATTATATATAAATTATAGACCAAACGTTATTTATAATAATATTCGCGTATAAATAAATTTTAAATATATAGATAATATTCAAATATTTCTTACGTTTTGATAAAAATAATCTATTGTACTAGCATAATTATCTGGATACCCGATGTTAGTTTTCGTATTAGCTAATTTCCGTAAAGTATAATTTTTTGTTTCATTGTCCATCCAGTCAACCGCATTGATCATTTTACGCAAAGCCCATATTATATCATCGTTCATTTCGGTTAACTAAAGGCATTAAAAATATTAAATACTGAATTAAATATATTATATTATTGGTTTGAAAATACAGAATATTTCTATAAAAGATAAAACAAATGCTATATATATATAATATAACGTAAGGTGAAAATAATATTTTCTATAACCATTCTTTTTGTAAATATTTATTAACTTTGGTTTTATAGTTATGGTATTTTAAATTTTTATACATGCAAGAAAAAAATAAAAGTTCATTTTAAATTTTTGTAAAAATAAAAAATAGTTTTTTTTATAGATTATTAAATATTAAAAAGAAAATATTGTCTGTTAAAAATTGTTTTAATATTTAATTGTTAATTTTCAAATATTTTTTTGTAATTGTTTAAGTTATTATCTCTCACTTTCTTGGTTATACCACTGGTCAGAATTTTCAGAGATTGTATACATTTTTGTATTATTTTGTAGTATACAATAATTAATACGAGATTAATGTGTGATGTTGCAAAATATGATATAAGGTATAAATGTATTAAATTTCTTAGAACGTTTGCATACTACTACAATATATGTCATTTTGTTTATTTATATTATTGAAACTTAATAAATAGAAAAATTATAAAATTATAAAATTAGTGGAGTTGCTATGGTATACTTGCTGCGGATTTAGTTGAGTTATCCAACGTATTAACCAGAGAATATCCGGTCGCCATTCCAAAGGTGTTAATAGTTTTCAAAAAACAATATCTATAATAAATATAATATATTACATTTGATTATATAATTTATAAAGTTAGATTAAATAAATTCAGATATAAAAAGAGGACGAATATTGTTCTCATAATAACTTACTGAGATTCTTCATTTTTTACAGTTGAAAAATCATTTTCCAGATGGATTGCTGTATTCGTTAATATTGCCATTTCTGTACAAATTTTAATTTATAAAAAATATATTAAATGTAAGATATTAGTTACTTAATAAATAATTTGATTAATGAATTACTTAATATTTTCGTTTGAGTTTCTGACAGCAATTTAAACAAATTATATATATAATCTGTGCTGCTTATTAATAATTCATAATCATTTATATTTTCGGATGTTAATAATAATTGTTGATATGCATTTGAATCAACATCACGAAATAACTCGCTCAGATATAATGTCCAATTAAACTATATATTATTTAATATCATGTAAATTAATTAGAATATACATATTTAATATTAGTAGATATTTCATTATTTACATAAAAATTTGTTACATCTCCAATTGAATCTGTTATATTTTGAAGATTTCCTAGTGTAATTATTGTTGGAATAGGATCGATATCCATCATATTACTTTCATTTTGTGAAATCTAAAAAAATTACAAATTATTTAACAATTTAAAAAAAAAATAATGATGTTATATCTTCATATACACAGCGTGTCCCAAAATTTGTAAGACTGTGCTTCTATAACTAATACTTTAAGCGCTATATTCACGATATTTTAAGAGGTGGTAGGTACAACCATCACGTCCCACAATACCATGTTTCAAGTCAATTTTATCATTTTTAACAGTTCAGTGTCAATTAACGTGAAGTGTTATATGCGCACGTAATCATAATTTGCATACGGAGAAAAATTCCGAACAACGTGTTGCCATTATATTCTATTTTAAAGTCGGTAAAAGTTCAACGGAAACCTTTAAAATATTAAAAGTGGCTTATGGTGAATCTGTAATATCTTGTGTTATTATGTTTCGTTGGTATAACTATTTTCGGTTGGGTAGAGAATCGATTGAAGACGAGACTGCGATCGATGAAATTGCGTTTTCAGAAATCGAAAGTGAAGACGATGTTGATCGTTTTTTTGATTTCGAAGGAATTGTGCAACGAGAGTTTGTTCCTCAGGAAACTATAGTTAATAGAGCACTTTATCAATCTGTGCAGAACCGCCTCTGTAAAAGAATTGCGCGTGTTAGGCCGAAATTTTAGAAAGATCGATCATTTTGCCTTTTGCACGTCAATGCGCCGGCTCACACCATGGCGATCAACACTTAGTTTTTGGCCAGAAAAATGGTTTCGGTCCTCAACCTTCCCTCTTACTCGACAGATTTGAGTCCACCCGACTATTTTTTATTTCTAAAGATGAAGATAGAGTTGAAAGTAGACCATTTTTCTTTGACTGAAGAAATTCAAGTGACGAGCAAATTAAACAAGATTCCAAAAGTAGGTTTTTCACGGGCTATGGAAAAGCTAGAAGAACGTGCCATTACATTCAATAGTTGTATTGAATGTAATGGAAGTTATTTTGAATAAAAATTTTTTTTAAAAAATGTTTACACTTTTTTTTATGTTCTGTAGCTATAGCCTTAAAACGTATGGGACGCACTGTATTTATATATATATATTTTAAATGTAGACTATAAAATATTATTTTAATTTGAAAAAATGACTAATATTTTATTTAATTATATATACTTAGAGATATGGATTAATGATTTAGTTAAATACGATTACCGAATTGATTTAAGAATTTAATTTTAAACAATTATTTGTATAAAGGTATATTAATACTCATTAAGAAATAAAATAATTTTCTAACTTATTAAATTATAATAATATTAATTAATTGAACAAAATTTTAAATTGTAGGTACATTTTAGATTCTGAGCGAAGCAAGGAGTGAATTAGTTTTACAAAGATTTTTTTTATGTATGAAGACACTTTCACGGGTAGAAATAATGGTTCGACTACCACAAATAGGGGTATGCTTCGATATAAAATTGCATCTATTTGGTACTTTACATTGCTTATTTTTAGAAGGGTATCCTTTCAGTAGCCAATCGCGTCTAGATAGTACTTTATTCAGCTCATTTTTTGAATTTCTCAAAAGTTTTTCCACGGGAGAAGAAAAAGACTAAAAAAATGGCGGAAAATAGGCAAAATTACGGTTTCTGTTTTATTTCATTATAAATAAATAAGTTTCTATCTTAAGGACTTGAACATTTTTTTGAGTATTTAAATAGGTGTTCTAAATTAGAAAAAAAAAGTTGAAACAATTGGTTGTTTTTTTGACCCAGTATAGAGATTTGAAATTGTTTCCAAAAATGTTTAAGATTACCTTTATATTTAGGTTTAACGGTTGGAAAATTGATTGAAGCATTCTAATATACTAATTAATCTATTTGACTATTTCTAAAATATTTTTAAAATCGTAAAAATTTTTTTTTTTTTTTAATTTGAATAATTTTGTAGAATTGAACAGTATGATATTTTTTTTTTTTGTCTGACGACACTTTTTATGGGTAGAAATAATGGTCCGATTAGTATAAATAGGATATGATTTCGGTAGAAAATTGTTTCTAGTTTGTACTTTATTTAGTTCATTTTTCGAATTTCTCAAAAGTTTTTTCTTGAGAGAAGATAAACTATCAAAAAATGACAGAAAAACGTCAAAATTTAGGGTAATCGTAATTTTGATGAAATTGATTTTAGATTTTATGTTAACTAATGTAATTTTGAATGTAGGTTTCTTCATTTAAATAACAATAAAATATTACAAGAAATACTACTTAGAATAATATTATTTATATTTATTATTTAAAAATAATTTTCTATATAATTACCTTTAAAAAATTCTCGTTAAAAGTTACAAGTTCTTCTGTCGTATTTGTGAGGTCGTCAGAAAAAATATCTTTGTGTTTGGTTTGATTTTGGTTTAATAGTCTGTCAATCACTACATTGAAATACTGTATAAATTGTGGTAAATATTCTTCGGCTGTTGTATTCATAAGGCTTTAATAAAATAAAAATGTAAATTATCATTATTTCTTTGTAACATATTTTATACGTGGCCTTACTTTTTTTTAAAATTTTGTTGTAAACTGACTGGATTGATGTATAAAATAAAGTGTGATGACGTATTTCTAGGATCATAAGTAGGATAAACGTCAAAAAATATACCTCTATTCAAATAAACTTTTACTCTTGCCGACATTTTTTCGATTTCTAGGGGGAAAGATTCATTTAGGTAATTTTCATCTAGACCTAATTCTTTCGAAGTATTCCTTAAAAAATCATAATTCGTTAAGATATCGTCTGTAAAATCATATTATAATTAAAATTACTGGTACATTCAGATATAAATATTATAACGTTTTGAAAACGGTATTTTTAATTACAATAATTTCAAACCTGCCGTATATTCCAAGCAAGTATTATAAAATTGTCGAGTTTTGTGGACTGCCAATGGTTCATATTCTTTGTTTTCTTGATCAAGGAATTCTGTTGGGAAAACGTTATGAAAAAAAATGCACATCAAGTAGTCGTTCGAAATTTATTTACGTACTCACTTTTCACTATATAATTTATTTTTGATGAGATCATTGTAGTCCAACTATTTTCTTGGCTACTATAATACGAACCGTAATTATTTTCAAACATACCACAAGCAAATTCATAAAAGTCTTCACATGGATCAACACTTTCATTCATACTATTGATTAACGATACAGCTAAAATATTTGTTTATTTTAATAATTTAATAATTAATATACATATTATTATATTAAATCTATCAACTGTGTCTCAGATGTATTTATCAATTGCAATACCTTACAATAAATTAAGGAATTTAAAAAAGGCAACGGGCTATATTATTACCTTTTAATATTTTTTTAATTTTAAACGTTCAGTTAAAAAATAAAAAGTGAGAACATCAATTTAGGATATTCCTCCTTCATCCCTTCGGTCCTCGGAGAATTTAGTGGTTTATTACAATTATTAAGATTTGAATTTAATTATATTGCATTAGAAAATATAATTCTGATCGAATCTCAATATATTAAAATATATTAAACTGATAATCCACTCCAAAATTTTACCACGAGTATATATTACACATGTATACATTTTAAATAAATTTCAAATTCTTATGATCAAAATTCAAGGAGATATCATTTCATGATAAAAATTGTCAGGCATGATTTTTAAAATATCTTGTAAATAGATTAAATAGTATATGATTAGGTTTTTACAAAGATTTCAAACCGTTAAATTAAAAATTGCAGGTTATATTATACATTTTTAGAAAAAAAATGTCTGTCACGATTTCCAAACTATTTTATAAAAAAGATTAAGTAGTATATTATAAGGCCTCTACAAAATTTTCAAAACGATAGATGGACCCGAGTACCAAAAATCGACAATCGACGGATAGACTCGAGCCGCGTCGGGCCATATCCATCCCACAACTCGTTTGTTGTACCCATGGCTAAATATATAGGTATGTCAACAACTTTGTAAAATGTTGTTATAGTTTGCGCATGTATTATTATTCCATATTATGGAATTATGAAAATTATGAAAGAAAATCTCAGATGGTAATGATCCATAGAGTAGATTATTATTACCTTCTTAAATCATGCCCTGCTTAATATTCACCAGTTATTTGATCAAGCTACATTGACCAGCTATTACTGTTATTTGTAAATGATAATAATTGATAATAAATTCACTGCCAGTGGCCGCCATGACACCTGCGTATCACAAAGTTCCTGACATACCTATATATATATATATAGCCATGTTTGTACCGAGCTATACCGAACCACGAGCCCCGAGCATCATAGGATCCCGGCTTAAAATTTTTGCGAAGATATTACAATTAATAAATATATCTGGACACTCTGTTTAATGTTTATTAAAATCAATAATTGATTAATGATGGTTGGAATTAAATAATAAAAAAAAATGTTTTTTTATATTTTAAATAACTAAAAATGAATGAAAATATAAATATTTAAATCATAGTTCTTAAATTTTTCTAAATTAATTTTAGAGCTTACTGGATTTTAAACATGACTTTGTATTGCATATTGTATACGTTGTTTTCATATCTGAAACATGTTATTTATTTTCAATGTAATTTATGTACTTAGTTATTTTTGTTGTTTTAAAATAATATAATTATAGCGAGTAAATAATTGGTGAGCATGTCGATAATTTTTTTTGATATATAATGTCATAAACAATATTTAAATAAATACAAACATATTATATATATTATGTTAAATACGTACAAAATATTTTAATACCTGAAGGTTATTAGAAAATAATAAATACTTAACATTTTTATATTTTTGCATGACTTACAAGAATAATAGACGAACATTGAGGCAAAACATACAGCAATCATTGTCATTATAATAATGACGATATTCTTTTTTCTATAACTTTTTTTGAATGTGGCTCTAAAAAAATAAAATTTCAATAAGTTCAGACAAATTAAATACAACCAGGGAGTGAAAACGGGTTAAATATTTTTCGGTTTTGAATTTAGGGTTGTAAATAGATTTTAAGTATTTTAGGTTTTGGTTTTCGGGTTAAGACTAGGTTCATATTTAATCAGGCTTTAGTTTTCAGGTTAAAACTAGGTTTTATTATTATTTGGGTTATATATTTAATTATCATTTTTATTTATAATGCCAATTATTTAGGCATATTTTGTTGAAAAATTATTTTAGTTTCAATTTTTTGTTCACAAGTCCATTTCTATAGATTAAAAAAGAAGTAATGCTGTTAGGTAGTATTTATAATCAATGATAATATTACGTATCAACGTACAACTATCTATGTGAACATACGTATAAAAATAAAATAAATTATATTAGTAAAATAATAAATACCAAAATAATCTCATATATATTAAAAATACTAAGAGATAATTAAGTGTCGACAATGACATTAATGGAAAATAGAAATAAATCGATGATTCTGATTTTATAATGCATAACGATCGAACCACTCAAATTATTGAAATCTCCAGATAAACATTTTACAAATATAAACTATACAAATCAGTCCAATAGTAGATACTTTATATAGCTCATTTTTCGAATTTCTCAAAAGCTTTTTCTTAAGACAAGTAAAATTACCAAAGAATTGAGGAAAATTGGCAAAATTATGGTTTCTGTTATTCATTTTTTTTTATTTCGTGATAACTAATTAAGTATTTAATCGTAGAGACTTGACAATTTTTTTGAGTATTAACGTAGATAGTAGCGGTCAAAAAACCTTTGTCATGGGGGGTTATGATTATGATTTTTCAACATAAACTTGGCAATTGTAAATATCAGTTATAATTTAGTGATATAGTATAGTATAAAGTACATACTGAAAAAAATAAGTTTAATGGATAGATAATATTAATAACATTGTAATAGAATTATTAAATTATTAAATCAATTATTGTTTTTTTTTTTTTGCTAGTTCATCCATTACTTCATCTAGTGTTATATTTATGAATCTACGATGAACAGCTACTATATTTAAGCTATTATGATGACTCTAAAATAAGATAATTAATAAACAATTGATAAATATTAAAGTATTATGTCGAACATAATTTTAATTTACATTTGAAATATTTACACAAGCATAATCATAATGTACAACTTAATCTATTTCCAAAATATTTTGGAATTAATCGTAATTTAGAATTATAAGGTATGTTCTCGGTAAAAAATTAAAAAATTAAAAAATTTTTTTAAAATTTATTTTTCGAAATTCTCAAAAGTTTTTTCTTGGGAGATGAAAAGCTACCAAAAAATGGTGGAAAATTGTAAGTCATAATTTTTTTTATGAGCTTCTAAAATTTTAATATTTTTAGTTAAATTGAATATTGTAATTTTGTTTTTTTTGTATGAAGACCCTTTTTTGGGTAGAAATAATGGTCTGATTACCACAAATAGGATATGCTTCGATATAGAATTGCATCTATTTGGTTCTTTACATTGCTCATTTTTCGAATTTCTCAAATGTTTTTCCTTTATACACACGTGGTAAATCTAACGACCAATCAGTAATATATATTGTATTATATTGAATTTTACTCAATAGTGTATTTTCTAATGCAATATTATTATTTTCAAATCTTAATTATAATAAACTACTAATTTCGACTAATTTAGGAATCTCCTAAATAGACCTTCTCGTTTTTTTTTTATTATATAAATAAATAGGTAATAAACGATAAATTGTTAAAAATAATAAAAAATAACAAATATGTCATAGGCGATATATCCCCCCATGCCCCTGTTTTACCGTAACTGAATGTGGGTAATATATAAGTGTGATAAACATTTGGAATGGATAGGTTGAGTTTTTGGCTAAATATAGAGCTTAGGTAGGGCTCTAGGCCAATTTAATGAGGCCCTTTACTGGAGTTTCGGACCGGCTTTCATTGTAGTTTTTTTGGCACTGGTTCAACCACGTTTTGACACCCTGCTTACAACTAAAAGTTGTTTAAGATTTACTTTATAATACAATTAGCTTGATATAAAAAGTGTAAAGACAGGTTTAATTAGTTTAAAGTTTTAAAATAAAAGTAATATTTATACAGGGTGATTAGTCAATATTTGAATAAAATCATTATTTTATGAAAAGGTTTTTAATAAATTGTTATGGAAAAATGTTTTAATAAATTTATATTTGTATCATACGAGTAATAATAATGATAGTTATATTTATATTATCGTATAGCATGTATAGAGTTATGTCATCGACAATCCAATTTTGGTATTGTTTATAATAGTTCCATTTATTGTTCTATACATTTAAAGTTATTTAATATAGTGTATACTACACGGAGAGTTAGTCATTTTTTTTTAAACATTGTCTTATTTTAAATAAAATTATAAAATTTCATTTATAAATAAGTCCAAGTATATTTTTATGTTGATGACTCGTATTATTGTAATATAATAAATTATTTTCAAATGGAATATACAGTATAATATGTATAATTTAAATCGTTAAATTATTTGTATTTTTTAAAAATATATTTAACCTATATATAAGTATGTTGTAAGTCATAGAACTGGCTGTATTAAGTTAACAAGAGAATTCAGATAATTATTCTAATAAATTATAATTAAAATAATATTCATTATAAGTTATATGGATCTCATGTTAATGAAATTCATATTAAAATATTTAATGAATTATAATTTATATATATTATTAATTTTAGATGTTTGAATTTTATGTATACCTATTTAAGATTACAAAAGTTAAACAATTTGTTTGTTAAGAAAGATACAATAAATTAGTTTATTACTAAATATCCGGTACAAATATTTAAATTTCCTATTATTTTATTTATTTCACTCAGAAAGCAGAAAATAAAATACTTATACAAATTGAATTAATTTTAAAATATTAAATAGCTTGATTTCCAAAAAATGTTATATATTAAGTTATAAATAATAATAAAAAAGTGGGAAATGCCGATTGTGGACGTTCCTTCGGTCCACGGAGAAATTAGTGGTTTATTTTAATTATTAAGATTTGAATGCAATGATATTTCATTAGAAAATACGATTCTGAGCGAATCTCAATATATTGCAATATATTATACTGATAATCCATTCCAAAATTTACTACGAATGTAAATTACATATGGTAAATATGCAAAATAAATTTTAAATTCCTACGAACAATATTAAAGGAGTTATCATTTCATGATAAAAATTGTCAGTCACGATTTTCAAATATTTTGTGAATAGATTAAATAGTATATGAGTAGGCTTTTATAAAAATTTCATACCTTTAAACTAAAAACTGCAGGTAATATTAAACATCTTTGAAAAAAATTCAAAGCTCTAAATTTAGCAAAAAAAAAAAAAACCAATCCGTTTCAATATTTTACTAAACGTAAATATTATCTATATTAATACTCAATAATTTTTTTAAGTTCCTACGATCAAAACTTAATTAATAATAAAAAAATTTAAAAATTTAAAATAACGGAAACCGTAATTTTATCAATTTTCCTTTTCTCAAGGAAAAACTTTTGGGCAATTCAAAAAATGAGCTAAATAAAGTACCAATTAGATGAAATTCGGTATAGATAAGGTACCCTATTTGTGGTTATCGGATCATTATTTCTACACAAAAAAGGTTTTTACGCATCAAAAAAAAAAAAACAAAAACAAAAAATAATAAAAAATTGCCGATTTTTCGCTTTTCAAGGAAAAACTTTTGGTAAATTCAAAAAGTGAATTAAATAAAGTACCAACTAGATGAAATTTAGTACGAAAAAGATACCCTATTTGTGGTAATCTGACCATCATTTCTACCCGAAAAAATGTTTTCATATATCAGAAAAAAAAATTGTCAGTCACAATTTTCAAAATATTTTTTAAAAAGTTTAAGTAGAACACTATTAGGCTTCTGTATAATTTTCAAATCGATTAACCCAAAATTATAGGTTATATTAATTTTTTTTTGGAAAAAAATCTAAAGATTTATATTTTCCCAAAAAATCCACTAATTCCTTCCACACTTGGATATTAACAATGTAAGTACTTAAAAAAAATTTCAAGTCCCTACGATCAAAACTCAATTAGTTATCAAGAAATAAAAAATAAAAAATAATGAAAATCGTAATTTTGACAATTTTTTGGTAGTTTTTCTTCTTCTAGGGAAAAACTATGGATAAATTCGAAAAATGAGCTAAATAAAGTACCTAGGACATGATTTTCTACCGAAAGCATACCCCACTTGTGATAATCGGACAATTATTTCTATCCGAAAAAGTATTTTCATACATAAAAAAAAAAAAACATCTTTGTAGAAACAATACATTCCTCACTCCGCTCAGAAACTAAAATTGTTAAAAAATTATTCGTCATCTATTTGATTCTTTGTTTTGGTTTTTTTTAGTAGCTCATATATATTATTAATTTATAAAATTATATGAGATACTAAAATATTTTTTAAGTGGGTAAAGGTGTATATAATTTCTGAGGTGTGCCGAAGAGAGATTTTTTGATGCCTTGGTGTATATTTGTAGATAATTAGTCTGTGGGTGGCTCAGTGGTTGTCTTCAGGGTTGAATTATGGTTTTAAGGGACGTTCATAATATAAATAAATACAATTTAATACGCCGTTTTCATATCTTTACAAATTATTATATCTATGAAATTTTCGAGTAAAACACTATTCTTGATAGTTATATATTAATAACTAACTGATCACGCTATCGTAATAGCATTTATAAATTGATATAAAGTTCTATTTTAGTAGAATATTTTTAGAAAACTTAATTGAATTTGGATTAATAAAATGATTGATTCAAATAACAAGGTAACAATTAAATTAAAAAACATAATATTAGATATATTATATGTCATAAAGTCATAGCTATGAAAACAAATACTTTTATTTTATTTAAAAAATATCATATTAATTTTCTGTAGCAAGTGCCTATTTTTTAGCCTACTCATTAATTCGACACTGGTTGTCGTAGGAACTAGGAAGTGAGTGGTCTAGAAATGGGAATATTCCAGGTGGCCTGAATCATAATATGATGGGTCGTAATCTGGTGACTAATTGGATTTTTACAGTTTTATATGATAATTAATTCCCTTATAATTTGAATGTATTAAATTCCATAAGTATATTTATATGACCAACATTAATTTTGTTATCTAAATATTTTGTCATTTAGATATAATGTTCTATTGTATAGCCAAAATATCACTAAACTTAGGTCAGGTTTACAATACATGTGAACAACATCATAATAGACAAAAATGTCATAAATATGTTCAATTTTTAATTAACGTGTTACCAATGTACATTACACTAGACACGATTTGACACTGTAGTGTGTAGCTATTACTGTGACGATGGACGTTAAATGATAAAATATTGGTAAAAACCAAAGGATTGATGAATATGTAGTATCAAAATTTAAAATATACATAATAATTAAATTTCATTTATAGTTTTGTTATTGTTTTTATTAAATAAGTTTAATTGACGTGATCTAAATAAAATGACATGACATCAGCTCTTTATAACAATACTGTATTAATATATTTAATTGAAATCGAGTATAGGTCAGATAAAATGGATCGGTTTAATAAAATTATTTAATTATACTATGTTTTACACATTTATAATAAAACTAATATAACTTTAGATAATATATGTATAATATTAAAAAGTCATAGTTTAAAGGTATTACATACTTTCCATTCTGTGAAATTGTGAACGAAGAAATTCTTCCTCCGTCAATATGTTCTTGGAAACCTATAAATAATAATACTTAATTAGTATTCATTTTTTACAGAATAGAAGAAATTAAAAATTAAGATTATTTTTCAATCAGATAATAGGGGATGATATAAAAATTTGAAATTTACGTATATACCTATAAAATGCATTATTCGTTTTTATTTTTTTTATTAAAATGATCAAATTATGAGATTATCTGTTATAACCAAGTCCAAATACTAACTTTGTTATCTAAATACTAAAAAAGGTGGGAAGGTCGATTGTAGACGTTCCTCTTTCGTCTTTTCGGTCCTCGGAGAAATTAGTGGTTTATTATACTTAAGATTTGAATGCAATGATATTGCATTAGAAAATACAATTCTGAGCGAAACTTAATATATTACAATATGTTATACTGATAATTCATTCTAAAATTTTACCATGTGTGTAAATTATAAATATAAATATTTAAAATTTCAAGTTCTTACAATCTAAACTTAATTAGTTATCAAGAAATAAAATAATGAAACCGTAATTTTGCCGATTTTCAATAACTTTTACTTTAAAATCTTATGAAAAAAAATTGTCAGTCACAATTATCAAAATATTTTTTAGAAAGATTAAGTATTATATGATTAGACTTCGATACAATTTTAAATTTGATAAACTAAAAATTGTCGGAAATATTAAACATTTTTGAAATAAAGTTCAAAGTTGTATACTTTGCCAAATAATCAACTAATCCGTTTTAAAATTATACCAGACTTGTATATTACCTATACGAATATTAAAAAAATGTTTCAAGTCCCTATGATCAAAAATCAATTAGTTATCATAAAATTAAAAAATTTATATTAACAGAAACCGTAATTTTGCCGATTTTCCGCCATTTTTTGGTAGTTTTTCCTCTTCCAAGGAAAAACTTTTGAGAAATTCGAAAAATGAGCTAAATAATATACCAACTAGAAGCGACTTTCTACCGAAAGCATACCTTACTGATGATAATCGTAAATCAGTAAAAGTGTCTTCATACATAAAAAAAAATCACAACATTCTTTGCTTCGTTTAGAATTTAAAAAGGCTAAAGAGAATATTATTTTTGAGTTCTTTTTTTCTAAATGTTACGGAATGAATATGCACTAAAAGAGGTAAATCGTTATAATATACGAACGAAAATATGTAACTTATGTGTTAAAATATTCAACTATCAGTATGATAAATTTCTAACGTTAACTTTTCGTGAATAATCGTAATACTTAGGTATTACTTAGATTTTTTTGTTTCAAATAATGGAATTACTGGCAAATTCGATAAATAACATTAAAGAAGTTTATAACCTCGTTACACAAACAACGTTATTTTATTTATACAATTATTCTGAATTGTTATGTCCGGATAAGTGTCATAGTAAGAATATTGTACATAATTAAAAATTTTAAAGTGGCTATTATGCTTATACTAATGTGACAAACACAATATTTACGGTTTATTGTACATGGACAATTAACTCTGCGATTGCATTCGTATATTAATTATACCAGATAATGTACCATAAAGTCGTAGAACAATTACTTTATTATTCGTATAATTACAGACTACGTAATTATTTGTTATTAAAATGTTGATCAGAAAAATTATTGTGTAACTATTAAAAAATTATGTTAATGTAAATTATTAATTATTTTAAATGGGTACTAATATTTATATCTATATATATATATTAATAATAATAAATTCATTGAAAAATTTACAATCATTATTTCATACACTAATTAATGAAAACGTTAATAATATTGATAACCTTGCAAAATTTGATAAAATTAAAATCATTCTACGTTACAAGAAGGTCTTTTATGGCAAAACATAAACGAAACTATTGGTTAAAAGTGAAATTCAACCAAAATAATTTTGCGGTTAAATATTTAAAGTGTATTTTTAAATTGATAAAATATTTTCAAAATGTATTTAAATATCATAAATATTACACATGTTAATTATAATTTTTAAACATTCTATTGAATATGTTTTAAAAAATATGATGATAAAACCAGTAAAATACCAGTGGCGTGTACATGTGTACATGTGTGCAATGTGTGCAATGTGTGCAAATTCCATAGGCTCTTGGCTAAAGAGGACTCATTATTCGTCCAATGTTAAAAAAAAAAATTAACAAATAAATGTGTTGTCTAATACAGCTAATACCTAATAATTGTTATAAAAGTAAAAATTATGCATATTATATAACGATTATCAATTTTTGTGGGTATAATAATTATTATATCAATAATAATTGTATTATAACTTTTATTTTGATGAAAATACTAGCATTTATAAACGATTTTATTAATTTAGAATTAAAATAAGTTTAAATAAGTTTTATGTAATATTGTATTTAAATGATAAAGGGGTCCATTTTTTTTTTTGTACACAAGCCTGCGTTTGAGATGACTCGTCACTGCGAAATACAAAATGTATTTGGAGTTTAAGTTAAAAAGAAAATAATTTGAAAAATATATATTATTTAATAGTATATATTTTAAAAATAGTTCGTTATTATGTTAAAACATACAAAATTGAGGAAATCAAGAGACGTCAAATTCAAATTATAACTATAAGTTTATAATTTTCAAAAATATAAATGGAACTACCCGAATTATCAGATAATTAGTGCATAGACCAATATATAGTGATGCTGCCACACGGAATCGTGTAACGTGTAAATATAGAATATTTATAATATATTTTTTGTATGAACATTTTTTAAAATAAATTAAATATTATTATATGTTTAAAATTATATAAAAATAATTTTAAGAGTTCATGTACTTACCCATAATTTAAATCTAATAAAAAAAAAAAAGAAAATTGTAAACAGGAGAATCGTTTAAATAATGGTTATATGTTATATGTTTAGGTTGAATGAGTGCGAACGACTGAATGGTATATATTCAACGCTAGTAACAACTGAGTATCATTGTGTTGGGGAGCCCTTGAATGCCTAAAAATCAAGGTTGATTAGATATTTTAATGGTCATAAACTAAATGAAATCATACAGAATAGTATATTGTTATCGCGTTCCAATAAATCAGGGAGTAAACAAATATTTATCATATAGACAATAGATAAGTAAATAATTGATTTCCGAAATTTCTTTGTCAATAATTAAATTGTAAGTTTTTAATTGAATAGTATCAAGTAAGTAAGTTTTTTTCTCTTAAAAGTCAAAAGACGATCGAAATAATCACTCAAATATTTTTAAAATTTGGGTTTACCTTTAATAAGGTAATCATATTAAAAACATTGTTATTCATTGAATAAATGTATAAATTTTATATAATTCATGGATATACACAACAGTACCTATTAGGTTGATTACTCTACTAATAATAGTATTACCGGAAGTGTTTTGGTAGTTTTATGTTATTTCAAAATTGAATCGTTTTACATTTATTTAAAATAATTTACGTTATTTTTAAAATAGTAAGTATATGTCCAGAGAAATTTCAATTTTTAAACAATTTTTATAAGTTTCTGATTATACCTTGGGTTTTAATTAATTCAGTATTGATGTTATTATAGTTCTAGTCTTAAATTATATGTTTTAATATAATTTTGAAGAAACGTAATTATTTAATAAAAAGTGATTCAAGTTTAAAAAAAAAAAAAATACTTAATATTGAATATCGATATACAGTAACTATTATTAATAATAATCACAAATTAATAAACAAGAAATCATGATTATTTATATTCAAATTTAAAATTTGTGTTTTTTTTAATACATACTATTACTAAATATGTACTTGCCTTTACATATACATATTTTGTATTCTTTATTATATCTTTTATATCCAGATAATATGTAACTAATAATTATCATTGATCACAAATATATATATTGAATGTTCATATTATTTAATATACGTATACAAGTGTTGTGGTATTAAGTACTGATTAAGTAAATATTTAAGTATGGCTGATTGTTGGTCAAACTATTATTATTAATAAGTTCATATTTAGTTAATTTGTTATATAAATTTTGTCGTTAGTCAGGAAATTATTTTGTATTCTTCAAAATTCCGGTCGAACTTTTTAGTTTTCATTAAAGAAAAAAAAATATAATTAATAATAATTTTAGAAAAAATTAAAAATTATCCAAGATTTAAAGTTATACCTATAATAATCTAACAATTATTTTTGATTACAATGTTATTATAATTGATAGATTATATATTTAACAATATAGTGTTTTATGTGGTTTACTGATAATACAAAATTATTAAGTATATACATTTTATGTTACATTTACTAATTACATTGTATTAATTTGTTATTTACACATCAATATAACATTATTTAGCTTTATTATTTAATTAACTTATTTAATAATTAATTTAATTATATAAACTTGTATAAGACATATGACTGCAATATCTAAATACTACAATCCAAATTTGACATTAAAGGAAAAAAAACTGATGTAACAATATGTTCAGAATAAATAATACAATGGTAAATAACTGTATAGAAATTTAAATAAAAATATATAATTTATAGATAAATTTACATTTTTATACTTAGGAACAGATTGAAAATTTTTTAAATTAATAGAATTATTGAGAAAAATATAAATTTTCATTACTTTTATCATTTTAACTTATAACAATGGTTAATTTTTATAAGTTTTTAAGTTCTAGGAATTTCTTAATTAGTTTATCTGAATTTCGATGTCAATAGTATAATTGAGACTAAAATATTTGTACTAGGAAGAATGCTAAAAATATTTTATTTCCATAGACTTAATTTTGAAAACTTCTACTCAATTGTCACAAACAAACAAAATTTCTCGACTAAAACGATAACAAATTATATATTTACCAGATGAGTGGGGTAGTTTAGTGATCCTTTAAATATGTGCTTGTTTTAGTGCCTTATCATTAAGGGCAGATAAATGTGATTTTATTGAAGTCTATAATTGCATAATCATACGACACTTATCATACGACGTCACCAGCAGCTAATATTATTTGTGGATTTTATTAATAAACATATTCATCATGATTATTAATTTAGAATTCAGAACTTATATAATTTAACTGTTAGTTAATTTGTTACTAAAAATTTATGTTAACTATAATCAAGTTGTAATTTATGTATTATTTTTATCCGTATAATAATATAAAATTTCTTAATAGATAATTTCAATAAGAAAATACCAGTTAAGTAGTTTTCATTTAACTACTTTTTTATTCTAATTTAATACATTTTTTTATCATAAGATTTTGTACGTATAGAAAAATAGAATATTATAAGATAATAAATAATTATAATAATGACAATCAATAAGGTAAAATATATAATACAAAAAATTATATTTTTAAAATTTGTTTTGTTAGGTGTGTATAATACGTACTATTATAGTGGTTTATTAATACTTTAAATATCTATTTAACTTAATATGATAACTTTTTAATATTATAATTTAAATTTATTTTATTTTATCCTTTTTTTTAAATAAACCTGCAAAAATAAAAATTACTATACTTAAATCCTATTGATGTTTTAATTCAACTAAATGTTAATTAACTACCAAACTTTCCCTGCAGTCGTTTGTTTTACTAATGTATGTGTTAATTACTTAGTGGATATCTACAGTAATGCAGCAATAGCTTTGCCTATTAGGATATATTTAAAAGAAACGGTTAAAATTTATAAAAAAATTCAGTTCAAGGCTAAGGCTATGATATAATATTTTCAATAAAATTTAACAATGAATTAGTAAACTTCCATTATACATGTTATACGTATACAGTTCTATCACACTTTATGATAGTATAAACCTAATTGTCCGTACAGCCATCACCTTTTTCTAAACATCAGAAATGAAATTCGAACCGCGACGGATAGGATAAAATAAGGTAAAATTGTGTTAATTAATTAGTCACAATCAATCGAAGCATTTTGTTCAAAACGAAATATATCACGAGATCAAGGTTGTGTCTTCCATTAGACAAGTTTTCATTTTTTTAGCTGGTTTTCTTATACGAATGTCAAATCATTAGTAAAAGACCTTATATAGGTCTTTATATATTAACGAGAAAAAAAAGAGGGTCATTGTTGTAAATATATACGATTATACGTTAAAAAAACAAAATTGAAATACAATATAATATAATATGATCATATAATATAGATAATCAATTTTTATAGTTTGTAAATGATAACTTGTTAGATTTAAAATATATAACGATGTAACTGTAGTATTTAAAAATATATTAAATACACGTCATTTATATTAGCGTGAAAATAATTAACGTAGCTACGCTGCTTTTAATAAATCTATTGACTTATTTTGGTTAATTTCGTTTAATGATTTATTTTTCAATATTTTAAATATTGTAAACAATTTTAATAATGAAATAACAATAATAATTTTTTATTATATTTTTACAGGCTATTAAAATAAAAATCCATCGAATTAAATTATTTAAAATTTTAAAGTTATCTTTAAGATAGATTTCAAAGTCAATAATAAGTAGCTATTTATTTATTCTGCAGTTCGTTTAAATATTTTTTAGCTATTTATATTTTATAATACTTATTTCTATTTAAAATTATTTATGTTACAGTAATATATAATATTTAAACATATTTTAACAAAATTACTTTGCCATATTATCGAAAGCTTTTAAATTAAATTAAAAACAATTAATTTTTCATCGTATTGAATAATAAAACGATAATTTTTTTACGATTTGTATCATCCATTATGAATACAAAACAATATTAAAATTGAAAAATGTAATTAAAGTTATACAAGAAAATTATGGTTACTCGAAGTCGATCATTTAAAATAAAATTAATAATTATAATGTAAAACTACAATTTAAACATTAAATTTTTCATTTTTTATTGAAATATTTTATCTTATCGAAATTTATCGTACTATAACGATTTATAAATATACATATTTACACATCCAATGATAGGTTTAATTCATATGTCATTATTATGTATAATGAATTAATAAAATAATTAATACTTAGGTATTAAACAGATTTATTAAAATAACTGATTCAATGAAACGTTTTCACATTAAAAACATATAAACTCATTAAATTTAATCTTATAAAATATAATAATTTGCATACATCCAATCACATAATTGATGGAAGATAATTAAACCTATTACAATGTTTGAGTTTACAAACGGAATATACATTAGTACCTGTTATATTATATATCACTGTGTTTTAATAATTTTAAAATCGTATGTTATCCTATTTTTTTAGAATCAATGACGTGAAATAGCTGCGATAATTATTATAAAAATAATTGTATGCCCTCTGTATAACTCTGCCTCTAACGCTCTGTAAAACAATAAATGTGGTGTTTTTAGTGAGTTAGTCAGTAAGTTAAACAGCAGGTAACATCGACTCTTGCGTATCAAAATTGTATGTTTGATACTTTGGATGTAAAAAATTTTGAGACTAAATTACACGTATTTTTATACGTATTAATTGTTTTATTGTTATTTTATACCTTAGTAATCTGGGAGTTTCTGTGTTTATATTATAAATTCACGGAACAACGTATACATTCAATACAACATTACTTAAGTTATAATAATATTATTTCTTATAATATCAATTATTTTTACTCCTATAAATAAAATCGATTTAAATATTTCAAAACGAAAAGGCGTGATAAATATTTATAAAATTATAAAAGATTGATAACGATTTTGTTTGCGAAATAATAGTCTGTAACATGTTTAATTACAATAATTATCAATATGTGTTCGTATTATATAGAGTATAATATATATTAATATAGAGCACGAAAAACAAAACGATTGCTTCGCATAACATTCTTTCTATAATTATTTTGGAAATCACATGTTCAATATTATCGTAAATGTGACTATTGCTTTTCATCACCGTATTCGTAAGACGCTATTATTTATTTTGTTTTAATTAATAATATTGACATCATGAAATATAAAAAGTTAGGTACGTGTAGGAATTAATAAAAATACTTATAAAAAAGTGTCTTTAATTGTGTGTTCTCTAAATTATATTTTTATTACATAATAACGATGATTAAGAAAACATGTCTCTCAGGAAGTTCCAATCGATAACCGTCATTTTGTCTATCTTACACTATCTTTTAGAATGTCCCTAGACATATAATTTTTGTATTCGCCTGAAAATGGATAGGTCGTGATCACTCCTGAATGTTGGAGTGAAGACGACCGGTATAGTCATAAAACACCTACCTTTAGTAAAGGTTGTTGTGTATTATTTTGATTTTTAATAATCTGTAATTTTTTTTAAAATAAATGTATGCATTTTATTTTTATATAATAATAGCATTTGCTGCGTCAACGTAATGTCGTCAGTGTACAAAATGAATGTAACACAAACAATTCGATTTGTTGAATTGTATCACGACGCAGAATGTTTGTGGAAAATAAATTTTGAAATGTACAATGACAGAAATGCAAGAGATGGAGCCTTACAAAAAATATGTTATGAAATGGGCATGCATGGTTAAGGTATTCGTGAAGTAGCCCAAAAAATTAAAACTATTAGACCAGCTTATTATCAAGAAGTAAAAAACGCTTTAGGTTCAGACACCTATCGCCTATGTCATCGAATAAAGTATTAGCTTCGTGTGAACTGGAGGTCGTATATTTTCGGTCGTGCAAATCAAGCGGTCGTGAGACATGATGCGCAGAATGAGTAGTGCTCTCACCCAGTTCACGACTCGTGTGAACCCGGCTTAATGGTTAACGATAAAAGTAGGTAATCTGGTTTAACACACCATAGGTAGTTTCAAACTACCTGAATGATTGAATTAATGTCTACGATCAAAAAAAAATATGATGTGTAACTAAAGACAAACACATATTATGACGGAAGAGCATTGTGAAAGACTATAAGTATAAAATAAAGTATTGCATAATAATTAATATAACTCAGTGTGACTCCATAGTTATGAGGAGTTATGACTCTTTTGTAAATGACGGCAGTAGGAGTCTGGTATTAATTGGAAATGAGAATAAATTTTTTCCAGGTAATTTTTTAAACCCAATAAAATGTATAATTAATTAATTATAAATAAAAAGAAGAATTTAAAAGAACCAATTTTAGCAGTAGCGTAGCTAGCGGGTAATTCGGGTAGGCCTGGGCCAACAAATTTCTTTCAAAAATTATATCCCTGTAGTTATATTTAATATTTATGTAATTAAAAATTTTAAAAAATCAGGGTTTTCTAGGTGGGTGATACCCCAGCAACTAGATTTCAGAATAATACATTATAGAGATTTTAAAGTCACGCAATTCTTTAGTAACCAATGCATAACCATTCGTAATTACAAATTTGGAATTCGTAACTTAATTTTAATCCCAGAAAAACAGGTTTTTCTAAGTGGTTGCTTGGGTAACGTTATAATAAAAGTAACACAATATATAATTCAATACTATTCAACAACTAATATCTCAGTGGATCGAAGGGACGAAGGAGGAACGCCTAAAATCAACAATCCCACTTTTTTTTTAATATTATACGCAAAATATATTATACATATATAAATTATAAATATATTTTCATATATTTTATAATACATAATCATTTCTATGAATTTATTTATATGAATTTCATGCATGAATCAAGGTGAGTATATATATAGCATAAACTAATGTTTCATTTCATATTCAATGTGTTTTGGCAAATATTCAGAGTAGCTAAAATTAGTTATCAGGAGAACGTTTGGATGTACAACAGTTATTTTTATTTCAAAATCATGATTTTTTTTAATATTCGTATTTATTTCGACTTTTTTAATATCAGTATAATATATAAATATAGTTTACGATAGAAATGTTATTACAATTTAACTTTTTTTAAATGAATTCTATTAAAGATGATTGGCTCAAATTAAATACGTTACTACAACAATAACAGATCCTAGAAATTTTAAATTATATTAAAATAAAATTACATTAAATATATTCTCATAATTATAAGCTTATTTATATCTAAGACATATTGTAAATCAATTTAAATTTCAGGTTTATTTCTTACGTACTTATTCAGGTTATTATTATATTATTTATATTATTATTTTATAATAATAACTATTTTTTTTTACTTTTTCAGTTCACATGTTTAACCTTGTGATACATTAATAATTTATTTTATTGTTAGCATGCTTTTGTAATAACTGTAATTGGAAAACGGAAATATTACAGATGAAGGTGAATGTTGCATTTACTACAATTTAAGTACATAAAATAATATTGTACGATGAATTATTAGGTAAGTACTATAATTAAATAATATTAAACATAATTATCCGCTAGTAATATCATCAAAAATTCATCCAATTCAATGTGTTATAATTAATAAATTAATAATAATTAATACATTTATTATTGTACTATTATTATTTATTGTTTAAATCTAATATGTTTGGTATACATATCTAATAACGTACATACTTATAAAAAGTTACTTATTGAATAAATTGTATAAATTATTTTACAAATTATAAATAATTATACTCGATTAATTTTTAGTATTTTATTTGTATATACGAATTAATAATAATAATAAAATTCATTTAAGTGGGTACTCAAAGATATTTTTAAATTTATTAATATTTTTTGTTTTTTGTGTATGAAAAAACTTATAAAATACGCAAAGTCATTAAAATTTATAGCACCTATTTTAGGTTTTTAATTAAAATTTACAAAAAAAAAACTACTTAAATATATAAAAAATACTTTACTGATTATATATATATTTTCCATTTAAAACTTATTTCACAAAATATGATATTTTTATGTAACTTAAATTTTAATTTAAAATGTTTTCTCTCTTAATGTTTAATTAAATGTACGATTTTTATAAAAATTTAATAAAATTAAATTAGTGGTAGTATAGTTTTTCATGTCTATATAAAATTTGTTATTTTGAGTTAGGTTAGAATAGAACGTGTATATGTTGGTATAAGGCATTCCATTATAACAAACTTAAAAATACATAAATTATAATATATATCTACCTGATAAATAACTGTAAAAGGAAATGTAAGAGATAAAGAAATATCGTACATATCATCAAAATATATTGTTGTATATTATTCATATTTGGTTGGTAATTATTTCAAAAATCATAAACTTTCAAATATTTTACTTAAATAAATAAAAATATTATTGTTCAGTCAAAAGGTAGATAACAAAATTGTTGAACGGTTTTTATGAAATTCAATAACATGGTACTTATAATATATTTATTGTTTATAAGTTTTTTATAGATACCTAATAATATGTTCTTGAAATTTGAAAACAACAATATTACTTAATTATTTCATACTAAATCAATGACAATTTGATTATGTATACTAATTACGAATAAGTAATATAAGTACAAATGCACATTATACACTTAAAATGTCAATATTAAATATTATATCTATTGGAAATAAATAAATATTATTGTTAAAAAAATTACCAAATTTGGTAATTACAATCTTTTATTGGATTCATAGGACTACCCAATGGACAAGACCATGTTTTGGCGAATTCTTGAGAAAGTGATAATACTCCTTTAACTCGAACTTTAAATGGACTGTGAGTGTCTGTGTCGTCTTCAGTCGTGATATATTGACAAAATTGCTAAACCACACAGGCATATATAAATTAAGATTAATATATATATATATATATATATTAATATATTAAACATTTTGTATTACTTAGAATATAATATTATAACATAAATAATGTAAATAATTAAAAGTGTTTATAAAATTATACAAATTATTGTTAGTATATACTAAAAACGTGGCACCTATCTAAAAAAATAATTTTATGCAAATAATTATAACTATAATTGAATTAAATACTTTTATAACCTTGTCATTTCTTTAATATGTCGATAAAATGTATTTTTTTTTATATATTTAAGATAAATTACGAAAAAATATGTAATATTACATATAATATAACATACCACCTTGTTATTTTCAATTTTATGTTAATAAATTATTGGGAATATAAATATTAATTAAAGTGTCAGGAAGTTTGTGAAAACGTCAATCAAAAAATGCAGAAATTACCAAAATGAAGTAATCATAAACATAATTATGTTTATTAATAACTATTCCCATAAATTCATTGGATTTTAGGGCTACGAAAGAGTGTTATTTCAGGAAATGTTAGATTATATAATTTTATAACATTTACTGATTTTAATATGGATAGTAAAAGTATTAGTTACTGATGTAAATTATTATAATGTAAATAGATGATGTAAATAAAAAATTGTTAGAATTGTACAAATTTCAAATTTCATTTTATTTTTCTCTAAAATCGGTTCCATAGTTAATTCTCGTTTCATCGTACCAAGGAAAAACTAGTCCTATTTTTTTTTAACTGATACCTCGAATTTTTTAATTCATTTAGGTATATTATGATTCGATATTTTTCCGTTTTCAGTTAGCGCACTACATTTTGTTTCTTTTAATTTTTATTGGTATTGACTTATTTATGGATTTTGTTTTTTTCATTAAGGATATACAATATACTTTTATATTCCAAACAAATTGAGTTATTTTATCAAGTTGTCGATTTTTAATAATTTTTATGATTTACTGAAATTACCCAATACAGTTATTTTATTAAGTACTTTAATGTAAACCAATATTATTTAGTTATTTAAATAATCTACATCAAGACAAATAAGATATTCGAAAAAGTATACCGTTTATCAATTATCTTAAAAATTGTAATTTTTATCTGATTCTTTTTTAGACCAAATAAATTATTGAAATACTTACTTTCGCAAATCCTATGAAGAACAATTGTTCTTGGTTATATTTCTCCATACCGATTAATCTGGGTTCCTGTCCATGTTTGTAGACATAGTGTTGATAAGCAAAATACGCCTCTTTTAAACCGGCAATATCTGCAATATTTTCGTCTAGTGTCTTTATACCATTGACTCGAAACTATAAACAATTTCCATCGTACATAATAATATTTGTTTATTATTTTATTTCAGTAATAACAGGAATGCGTATTTACGATAATATTATTATTGCTACGCACTTTATTTTTATTTGTGGTAATTTCAATGTTGTCATAGTATTTCACCAAACAGTTGGTTCTTTTCGTAAATTCGTCAATGCTTTTTTTCGTCCACCATTGTTCTTTATTTCCCTGATCGTTGTATAGTCTGCCGGTGTTATCATAACTGTGTGATAATTCGTGTCCTGTGATATATCCAATGCTAGCGTAATTAAGTGCTCTGCACAAAAACAAATCGTCAAAGTGAAATTAAAAATCGTATTTAAAACAAAAGTTTATTTACTCCTCACTATAACAGTATATAATTAAATACTTTAAGTTAAGGTTCAAGTTTCTAACGCAAATAATCTAAAGAAAATAAAAATATTAGTTTTAAACAATGTAAACAGTGTTAAATGAAACTTAGAAGAAAAAAACAAGATTTCTGCGTTTAATATTTTGTTTTTATATAATTTGCACTAAAAGATTTTTGTTAAGAAGTTCCAAAACTCAAAAACATAATGTATGTTTATTTATGAATAACATTTCAAGTTGAAGCTTGATTATTATCAAGTAAACTTTTTATGAAATCTAATTCTAATTTTAGAATTATTGTTATCGGATTTCTACAGCGATTGGATTAAGTTCACTAAAGTAGAATAAAATTTGGATGGAAAACCTCTAACTAACAAATTTAGATTTTCATATCATATGAAATCATCGAGTGTATAAAAAAAAAAAAAAACTTATAAAAAAATGAGCATTGCTACAAATTCACAGTTCTATTTATAATTAATAAAAAACAATTATTCCTTTTATTTGGTTTCATTTAAATACTCGTAAATGGTTAGGTTAGATTATTTGGTTTCATTTATGTACCTACTCATAAATGTATAGTGTTTTTTTTTCGTTGCGTTCATTCATCTGTCTGTAGTTAGATACTATAGAAGCACAGTTACGAGGGACGATTTGGTTTATAGGTAGATAGATATTATTTCGTCTTGTTATTTTATCGTATTTTAATTTGAACATAAATTCTAATCAGTGAAAATAGTTACTTTAAAAATTATATAATAAATAATAAAATTATAGTTTATTGTTTAAAATCCATGATTGATGATATTGTGAGGAAATTATCTCACTTTCGTAATTTGCATAAAATTAACTAAACAAATTGCATTTTTATTTTATTAACTGTCAAATTTAATCAATGACCCTCTTGAATTTTGACTTGTTTAAATAATTTTCATTAAATATTTGCTCATATTTGTTTTTAAGGTGTTACTTACTGTATTCCGTTGTAATATAACGGATATTGTAAGATTCCAACTGGCATAACTGAAAAAATTGTTTATAATAATTAGCTAAAATAAACAATAAAAAAATTAATTAAATTCAATATGCATTTGTGTAACTTACATAATGTATTTATTGCATAAACATTGTATGCATTCACGTCACCTGGTGATTCTGACCACCTACAATTAAAGTATATTATGATGTAATTTATATAGAACACGTAATAACTCTATTAACAACTAAAAAAAAACGTCTCACTGTATGTTTTTCCTGTCTAAATTTTCTGTTAATTTTCTCCATTCACGTTTTACTTCAAATTTCGATATCAGTATCAAGTTGTCTATATGATTGTTCGTTAAACTTAACTAAAATGTATATTTGATTATATATAAGTTATAGATCAAACGTTATTTATAATAATATTCGCGTATAAATAGATTTTAAATATATTGATAATATTTAAATATTTCTTACGTTTTGATAAAAATAATCTATTGTACTATCATAATTATCTGGATACCCGATGTAAGTTTTTGTATTAGCTAACTTCTGTAAAGTATAATTTTTTGTTTCATTGTCCATCCAGTCGACCGCATTGATTATTTTACGCAAAGCCCATATTATATCATTGTTCATTTCGGTTAACTAAAAGGTTTTTATTTCAAGTTTATTATAAATTTTTGTAAAAATAAAAAAAATTGTTCGTAGATTATTGAATATTAAAAAAAATAAAATTGTCTCTAAAATATTGTTTTAATATTCGATCGGTAATTTTCTTTTTTTAGATACTCAGTGGAGCGCGAGGAATGTATTGTTTCTACAAAGATTTTTTTTTATTTTTTTTTATGCATGAAAACATTTTTTCGGGTAGAAATAATTGTGCGATTACCATAAGCGGGGCAAGTTTTCGGTAGCAAATCGTATCATATTGATACTTTATAAGCTTATTTATCCATTTTCTCCAAAAATTACAAAAAATTGGTAAAATTACGATTTCCGTGAAAATTAATTGAGTTTTGATCGTAGGGTCTTGAAATTTTACTAAAATTAGTAATAAAATAGTAACTAAAATAGTATTAAAATAGTACTAAAATTGGTAATATACAAGTGTGGTAAAATTTTGGAAAATATTTGTTGATTATTTGGCTAAATATAGAGCTACTTAATTAAATATATAATTTTATAAGTTTGAAAATACAGAATATCTCTATAAAAGATAAGACAAATGCTATAACATAAGGTGAAAATAATATTTTCTATAACTATTTTTTTCCTAAATACTTATTAACTTTGGTTCTATAGTTATGGTATTTTAAATTTATAAACACGCAAGAAAAAAAGTTAAATTTATTTAAATTTTTGTATAAAAAAAAAACATAGTTTTTTCGTAGATTATTGAATATTAAAAAAAGCATTTTGCCTATAAAAAATTGTTTTAATATTTTTATTTGTTATTAATTGTTAGTTTTCTTATTTTTTTTTTTTCATGTACTAACTATTCAAAAAAATTTCAAATATTTCGGGGAGGTTATACCTTATTATCCCTACTTTCTTGCTTATACCAATGGTCAGTTTTTTCCGAGACTGTATACATTTTTGGATTATTTTGTACTATACAATAATTAATATGAGATTAGTGCATGACAATGCAAAACAATATATGTCATTTTGTTTATTTATATTATTGAAACTTAATAAATAGAAAAATTATAAAATTATAAAATTAGTGGAGTTGGTATGGTATACTTGCTGCAGATTTAGTTGAGTTATCCAACGTATTAACCAGAGAATATCCGGTCGCCATTCCAAAGGTGTTAACAGTTTTCGTAAAACAATATCTTTAATAAATATATTATATTACATTTGATAATATAAATTATAATGTTAGACTATTTAAATTTCGATATAAAAAGCGGAGAAATATTGTTCTTATAATAACTTACTGAGATAATTTATTTTTATTTTTTACGGTAGAAAAATCATTTTCCAGATGGATTGCTGTATTCGTTAATATTGCCATTTCTGTACAAATTTTAATTTATAAAAAATATATTAATAAATGTAAGATATTAGATATTTGATAAATAATTTGATTAATGAATTACTTAATATTTTCGTTTGAGTTTCTGACAACAATTTAAACAAATTATATATATAATCTGTGCTGCTTATTAATAATTCATAATCATTTATATTTTCGGATGTTAATAATAATTGTTGATATGCATTTGAATCAACATCACGAAATAACTCACTCAGATATAATGTCCAATTAAACTATATATTATTTAATATCATGTAAATTAATTAGAATATACATATTTAATATTAGTAGATATTTCATTATTTACATAAAAATTTGTTACATCTCCAATTGAATTTGTTATATTTTGAAGATTTCCTAGTGTAATTATTGTTGGAATAGGATCGATATCTTTCATATTACTTTTATTTTGTGAAATCTAAAAATATTTAATAGTTTAAAAAAAAGCAATGATGTTATATCTATATATATTTTTAACATGTAGACTATAAAATATTATTTTAATTTGAAAAAATGGTTTGTATTTTATTTAATTATATATACGAAGAGATATGGATTAGATATTTAGTTAAATACGATTACCAAATTGATTTAGGAGTTTAATTATAAACAATTATTTGTATATAAGTATATTAATATTCTTTAAGAAATAAAATAATTTTTTAACTTATTATATTATTTTTAATTATATTTTAATAATATTAATTGTTTGAACATAATTTTAAATTGTAGGTACATTTTAGTTTCTGAGTAAAGCAAGGATATATTGGTTTTACAAAGATTTTTTTTTTATGTATGAAGACGTTTTTTTGGGTAGAAATAATGGTCTGATTACCACAAATCAGGTATGCTTTCGATAGCCAATCGCGTCTAGTAGGTACTTTATTCATCCCATAGGTAAAATTACGGTTTCTGTTATTTTAAATTTTTTGATTGCGTAATAACTAATTGAGTTTTGATCGTAGGGATTTGAATTTTTTTCGAGTATTATGATAGGTGTTATACAAGTGTTATATATAATACTTAATCTTTTTACAAAATATTTTGAAAATCGTGACTGAAAATTTTTTTTTTATTAGCTTTTAAATATAAAATTCCCAAAAATTGGCAAAATAACGGTTTCATTATTTTAAATTGATTTATTTCATAAAACTAATTGATTTTCGTTCTTAGGGATTTGAAATTTTTTTTTGAGTATTTATAAAGGTGTTCTAAATTAGAAAAATTGAAAAATTGAGACTAAGTTTTTTTGATCTAGTATAGAGGTTTGAAATTGTTTCCAAAAATGTTTAAGATTGCCTGCATATTTAGGTTTAACAGTTTGAAAATTTTATAGAAGCTAACTAAAATACTAATTAATCTATTTCCAAAATACTTTTGAAATCGTAAAAAATCGTTTTTTAAAATTTGATTAATTTTGTAGAATTGAACAGTATGATATTTTTTTTTGTCTGAAGACACATTTTATGGGTAGAAATAATGGTCCAATTACTACAAAAGGGATATAATTTCAGTAGAAAATTGCTTCTAGTTGGTACTTTATTTAATTCATTTTTCGAATTCCTCAAAAGTTTTTTCTTGAAAAAAGGTAAACTATCAAAAAATGACAGAAAAACGTCATAATTTACGGAAATCGTAATTTTGATGAAATTGATTTTAGTTTTTTTATGATAACTAATGCAATTATAACGTTGGTAATTTAAATTTTTTTTCAGTTTTCTCAAAGGTAGTTTACATACGTGGTAAACTTATGGAATAATATTTCAGTATATTCTATTGTATTATATTTAGTTTCACTCAGAATTGTATTTGAAAATGCATTATCATTGCATTCAAATCTTAATTATAATAAACCACTAATTTCTCCAAGGACCGAAGGGACGAAGAAGGATCATCCAATATCCAAAAATGGTCGATACCTTACCATTTTTTTTTATAACTCTATTAATAGAACGGTTAACTGATTTAGGTTTCTTAATTTAAATAACAATAAAATACTATAAGAAAAACTATATAGAATAATATTATTTAAAAATAATTTTCTATAAAATTACCTTTCTAAAATTCTCGTCAAAAGTTACAAGTTCTTCTGATGTATTTATGAGGTCATTAGAAAAAATATCTTTGTGTTTGGTTTGATTTTGGTTTAATAGTCTGTCAATCACTACATTGAAATACTGTATAAATTGTGGTAAATATTCTTCGGCTGTTGTATTCATAAGGCTTTAATAAAATAAAAATATAAATTATCATTATTTCTTTGTAACATATTTATACGTGGCTTTACTTTTTTTTTAAATTTTGTTGTACACTGACTGGAAAGATGGATAAAATTCTGTGTGATGACGTATTTCTTGGATCATAAGTAGGATAAACGTCAAAAAATATACCTCTATTCAAATGAACTCTTACTCTTGCCAACATTTTTTCAATTTCTAGGGGGAAAGAGTCATTTAGGTAATTTTCATCTAGACCTAATTCTTTCAAAGTATTCCTTAAAAAATCATAATTCTTTAAGATATCGTCTGTAAAATCATATTATTATTAATATTACTGGTACATTTAGATATAAATATTATAACGTTTTGAAAACGGTATTTTTAATTATATCCATTTCAAACCTGCCCTATACTTTAAACAAGTATTATAAAATTGTCGTGTTTTGTGTATTGCTAATGGTTCATATTCTTTATTTTCTTGATCGAGGAATTCTGTTGGGAAAACGTTTTAAAAAAAATTCATATAAAGTAGTTGTTCGAAATTTATTTGTGTACTTACTTTTTACTATATAATCTACTTTTGATGAGATCATTGTAGTCCAACTATTTTCTTGGTAATTATCATACGAAGCGTAATTATTTTCAAACATACCACAAGCAAATTCATAAAAGTCTTCACATGGATTAACACTTTCATTCATATTATTGATTAACAATACAGCTAAAAAATTTGTTTATTATAATATTTTAGTAATTAATATACATATTATTATATTATATCTATAAATTGTGTCTCAGATGTATTTACCAATTGCAATATTATACAATAAATTAAAAAAATTAAAAAAGGTAACGGGCTATAATATTACATTTTTATATTTTTTTAATTTTAAACAATTAGTTCAAAAATAAAAAATGTGAACGACAATTTATGATGTTCCTCCTTCGTTCCTTCGGTCCTCCAAGAAATTAGTGGTTTATTATAATTATAAAGATTTGAATTCAATTATAGTGCATTAGAAAATACGATTCTGAGCAAATCTTAATAAATTAATATATATTATACTGATAAACCATTCCCAGATTTTACCACGAGTGAAAATTACACATGTATATATTCAAAATAAATTTTAAGTCCTTACGATCAAAACTCAAATAGTTATCACGAAATAAAAAAACGAAAATCGTAATTTTGCCGGTTTTTGGTAGTTTTTCTTCTTTTAGGGAAAAACTTTGGATAAATCAAAAAATGAGCTTTATAAAGTATTAAGATGATACGATTTCCTACCGAAAGTATACCTTACTTGTCGTAATCGGACAATTATTTTTACCCGAAAAAATGTTTTCATACATAAAAAAAAAAATCTTTGTAGAAACAATATATTCCTCGCTCCACTCAGAATGTAATAAAAATATTTTATTTTGTTTTTTTTAAGGTATGTGAAATTTGAAGATAGCTAGTTTAATGAGTAAATTATTTGTATGAATATTTTGATGTCTCAACTTCATAATTTAATTAAATAAATCAAAATTATAACGTAAAATTTTTTTTGATTATCCTAATTATCTGCAATATTTAATATAATGATAAGTTAATGATACATAAGATAGTTGTAGCTAAAAGAACGATAATAATTTCTCAAAAAAAATATTTATAACTGATAATAATAATAATAATATATTTATAATTATGTTGTATTCCACGATTAATGCACTAAATAATTACAAAAAAAGACGTCAGAAATATAATTCTTTTATAAACAAAGAATTCCTAAAAATCTAATTAATTTTTTCAAGACGTTTAAACGTTATAACTAAAAAATAAGTAGAGGTAGTATTATAACCCATTGCCTAAATAATAATTTAAAAAATAATACGTTCAAAAATTAAAACTTTTGCGAAGAAATTACAATTAATAAATATATTTGGGACACTCTGTATAAGGTTTTTTAAAATCAATAATTGATTAACGATATTTGGAATTATACAATAAAAAAATGGTTTTTTATATTTTAAATAACTATAAATGAATGAAAATATAAATATTTAAATCATAGTTCTTAAATTTTTCTAAATAAATTTTAGAGCTTACTGGATTTTAAACATGACTTTGTATTGCATACTGTATACGTTGTTTTCATATCTGAAACATGTTATTTATTTTTAATGTAATATATGTATTTAGTTATTTTTATTGTTTTAAAATAATAATAATTATAGTGAGTAAATAATTGATGTGCATGTCGATAATTTTTTTTTACATATATATAATGTTATAAACAATATTTAAATAAATATAAACATATTATATATATTATGTTAAATACGTACAAAATATTTTAATACCTGAAGGTTATTGGAAAATAATAAATACTTAAAATTTTTATATTTTTGCATGACTTACAAGAATAATAGATGAACATTGAGGCTAAGCACACAGCAATCATTGTCATTATAGTAATGACGATATACTTTTTCTTATAACTCTTTTCGATTGTGGCACTAAACAAATAAAATTGCTATAAATTCAGACAAATTACATACTTACAACCAGGGAGTCAAAACGGATTAAATATTTTCGAATTTCTGGTTACAAATGGATTTTAAGAATTTTGGATTTCAGTTTATGGGTTAAGACTAGGTTCATATTTAATCGGGCTTTAGTTTTCTGGTTAAAACTAGGTTTTATTATTATTTGGGTTATATATTTCATTATCATTTTTATTTTTAATACAAATTATTTAAGCATATTTTCTTGAAAAATCACTTAAGTTTCAATTTTTTGTTCACAAGTCCATTTCTATAGATTAAAAACTAAGTAATGCTGTTAGCTAGTAGTATACCCTAATAATTGAAATCTTCAGATAAACATTATAAAAATATTAACTATACAAAGCAATTCAATAGTAAACTCTAATTGGTATTAAATGTATCAATTTTAGATTCTGAGCGAACATTATTTTAATTTACATTTGAAATATTTACACAAGCATAATCATAATGTACAACTTAATCTATTTCCAAAATATTTTGGAATTAATCATAATTTACAATTATAGGCAATTATAGTATATGTTTTCGGTAAAAAATTGTATCTAGTTCGTATTTTTAAAATTTATCTTTCGAATTTCTCAAAAGTTTTTCCTTGGGAGATGAAAAGCTACCAAAAAATGGTGAAAAATGAAAAATTTTTCATAAGAAAAAAAATATGGAAATTATCGGTTAATTTTCTGACTAAGTATTTGAAATTTTTTCCAAAAATGTTTATGATTACTTGCAATTTTAGGTTTAGCGGTTTGAAAATTTTATAGAAGCTTACCCATTTAATACTTTATTTATTTCCAAAATATGTTAAAAATTGTAAATCATATTTTTTTTATAAGTTTCTAAAATTTGAATATTTTTAGTAAAATTGAATATTGTGATTTTTTTTTATGTATGAAGAGAGAATTTTGGGTAAAAATAATGGTCTGATTACTACAAATAGGATATGCTTCGATATAAAATTGCATCTATTAGCACTTTACATTGCTCATTTTTCGAATTTCTTAAAAGTTTTTCCTTTTTACACACGTGGTAAATCTATGGAATGACCAATCAGTAAAATATATTGTATTACATTGAAATTTAATTAGAATCGTATTTTCTAATGCAATATTATTGCATTCAAATCTTATTAATAATAAATTACTAATTTCGACTAGTTTAGGAATGTTCTAAATAAACCTTCCCGCTTTTTTTTTATTATGTAAATAAATAGATTATAAACGATATATTGTTAAAAATAATACATAATAACAAAAATGTTACGGGGTCCCCTCAAATATATCCCCTTTATTTCCACCGGTTGACCGCCACTAAACGTAGGTAATGTATAAGTGTGGTAAATATTTGGAATGGATAGGTTGAGTTTTTGGCCAAGTATAGAGCTTTTTTAGAGCTATTTCCTGATTTTCAGGGCCACAGATACAATAAATTAAAGGGGCCCTATAAGGCATATACAAGTAATATTTTTTCCTATAAAGCCCATAACTCGTAAATTATTCAAATATATTGATAATGGTTAGAATTCTGTAAATCTAGTGTAAAGAACACCTACCATCCAGTGTTTTGTTATTAAAAAATATCTAAAAACTTATTAGTTTTTTTGATTACATTATGCCTATTAATGGAAAAATAGTATTACAAAACATATAGATCAGTTAAGTTTATATATTGTAATTATAATAATAATAATAATAATTGTATACAATATTTATTTAATTTAAATATGAGAACATAATGCAATGACTCAGATAGAGGTAGGGTCTTCCCTTCATAGAGGCCCATTCCCGTCATTTCGCACCGGTTTTTGTGACACTGGTTCAACCCCGTTTTGACTCCCTGCTTACAACTTGTTGTTACCAAGTTGTTCAAGATTCACATTATAATACAATTAGCTTGATACAAAAAGTGTAAAGACAGATTTAATTTGGTTGAAGTTTTAAAATGCAAGTAAAGTGTAGTTAATATTTGAATAAAATCATTATTTTATGAAAAGGTTTTTAATAAATTGTTTTGGCAAAATCGTTTTAATCAATCTATATTTGTATCACTCGTGTAATAATAATGATTAATATACTTATATTATTGTATAGTTTGTATAGAGTTAGGTCATCGACAATCCAATTTTAGTATTGTTTAGATTAAGTCAATTTAAGGTTCTATACATTTTAAGTTAATATAGTATTAAATAAATTTAATATAATGTATACTACATGGAGAGTTAATCAATTTTTTAAACATTGACTTATTCTAAATAATAATATCAAATTTTATTTATAGAAAAGTCTAAGTATATTTTCATGTTGATGACTCGTATTAGTGTTACATAATAAATTGTATTATTATCCGGTACAAATATTTGAATTTCCTATTATTTTATTTATTTCACTCAGAAAGAAAATAAAATACTTATACAAATTGAAAATATTAAATAGCATGATTTCCAAAAAGAGTAATATATTATTAACTATAACTATTACTGTGACGATAGACGTTAAATGATAAAATGTTGGTAAAAACCAAATAATTGATGAATATGCAGTATCAAAATTTAAAATATACATAATAATTAAATTTCATTTATAGTTTTGTTATTGTTTTTATTAAATAAGTTTAATTGACGTGATCTAAATAAAATGACAAGACATCAGCTCTTTATAACAATACTGTATTAATATATTTAATTGAAATCGAGTATAGGTCAGATAAAATGGATTGGTTTAATAAAATTATTTAATTATACTATGTTTTATACATTTATAATAAAGCTAATATAACTATAGATAATATATGTATGTATAATATTAAAAAGTCATAGTTTAAAGTTATTACATACTTTCCATTCTGTGAAATTGTAAAGGATGACATTCTTTCTTCATCAATATGTTCTTGGAAACCTATACATAATAATACTTAATTAGTATTTATTTTTTAAGGAATAGAAGAAATTAAAAATTTAGATTATTTTTCAATCAGATAATAGGGGATGATATAAAAATTTGAAATTTAAGTATATATCTATAAAATACAATATTCGTTTTTATTTTTTTATTAAAATGATCAAATTATGAGATTATCCGTTATAACCGAGTGCTAATACTCACTTTGTTATCTTAATACTTAAAAGTGGAAAGGTCAACTGTGGACATTTCTCCTTCATTATTTTGGTCCTCAGAAAAATTAGTGGTTTATTATACTTAAGATTTGAATGCTTTAGAAAATCCAATCCGATTTTGAGCGAAACTCAATATATTTAAATATGTTATACTGATAATCCATTCCAAAATTTTACCACGTGTGTAAATTAGGAATGTAAATATTTTAAATAAATTTCAAGTTCCTACGATCTAAACTTAATTAGTTATCAAGAAATAAAATAATGAAATCCTAATTTTGCCGAATTTTAAGAACATTTACTTTATATGTTTATGAAAAAAAATTGTTGATCACAATTTTCAAAATATTTTGTGAAAAGATTACGTTGTATATGTCTATTGTATGTGTCGTTGTATATACTTCGATAAAATTTTTAAACCAAAAACCAAAATTTGCAGGAAATATTAAACATTTTTGGAAAAAAAGACAAATCTCTATACTTAGTCTAAAAATTAACTATTCATTTCAAAATTTTTTCTTGTTATGAAGTTTACCTAAGTTAATAATCAAAAAAATGTTCATGATACTATGATTTAAACTCGATAAGTTATCACGAAATTAAAAAAATTTAAATTTCAGAAACTTTATTTTGCCGATTTTCCGCCATATTTTAGTAGTTTTTCTTCTCCCAAGGAAAATCTTTTGAGAAAGTCGAAAAATGAGCTAAATAAAGTACCAACTAGATGCAATTTTCTACTGAAAACATATCCTATTTGTGGTAATCGAACCATCATTTTTTCCCAAAAAAGTGTCTTCATACATACATAAAAACAAAAAAAATCTTAATATTAATTTCTATTAAAATTATTTAAATTTTAGAAGCTTATAAAATAAAATAGCATTTTACGAATTTCAAAATATTTTGTGAAAAGATTAAGTAGTATATAATTGGACTTTGATAAAATTTTCAAACTAATAAACCGAAAATTAAAGAAAATATTAAACATTTCTGGAAAAAATTTCAAATCTCTTTACTTAGTCAAAAAATCAATCAATCGTTTCGACATTTTTTTCTTCAATGTAGAACACTTATATTAATACGCACATAAAATTTCAAGTCTTTACGATCAAAACTCAATTAGTTATCACAAAATTAAATAATTTAAAATAATGAACCCGTTATTTTGCCGATTTTCACTTCATTTTGGAAATTTGAACTTTAAAAGCCTATAGAAAAAAATTGTAAGTCATGATTTTGAAAATATTTTGTAAAAAGATTAAGTAGTATATGATTAGACTTCGATAAAATTTTCAATGCTATAAACTAAAAATTGTCGGAAATATAAAACATATTTGGAAAAAAGTACTATACTTGGCCAAATAATCAAATAATCAGATTGCTATCTGTTTCAAAATTATACCGCACATAAAAATTACCTACCTTTGTAAATTCTCAAAAAAAGTTTTATGTCTTCACGATCAAAAATCAATTAGTTATCACGAAATTATAAAATTGAAAATAACAGAAACCATTATTTTGCGGATTTTAAAAGGAAAAACTTTTGAGAAATTCGAAAAATGAGTAAAATAAAGTACCAACTAGACGCGATTTACTACCGAATGCATACCCTTCTTGTGGTAATCAGACCATTATTTATACCCGAAAAAGTGTTTTCATACATCCGAAAAAAAAAAAAATTACAATATATAGGAACACTCGATATAGGAACATATTAAAAATTAATATTAACCTTTTTAAACTACGTTATTTTATTTACACAATTATTTTGAATTGTTATGTCCGAATAAGTGACTTTAGTAAGAATATTGTGCATAATTAAAAATTTTAATGTGGCTATTATACTTATACTAATAAGACAAACACAATATTTACATTTTATTGTACATGGTCAAGTCGTATTTTAATTATACCAGATAATGATGACCCGCCACTGTTAAACACAAAATGTATTTGGAATTTAAGTTAAAAAGAAAATAATTTGAGAAATATATATTATTTAATATAGTATATATTTTAAACATAGTTCGTTTTTATGTTAAAACATACACAATTGATGAAATCTAGAGACTTCAGTCTCAAATTTTAACTATGAGTTTATAATTTTCCAAAATATAAATGGAACTACCCGAATTATCAGATAATTAGTGCATAGACCAATATATAGTGATGCTGCACACGGAATCGTGTAATGTGTAAATATAGAATATTTATAATATATTTTTTGTATGAACATTTTTTAAAATAAATTAAATATTATTATATGTTTAAAATTATATAAAAATAATTTTAAGAGTTCATGTACTTACCCATAATTTGAATCTAGTTAAAAAAAAAAATGTAAACAAGAGAATCGTTTAAATAATGGTTATATGTTATATGTTTAGGTCACATGAGTACGAACGACTGAATGATATATATTCAACACAAGTAACAACTGTGTATCATCGTGTTTGGGAGCCTTTGAATGCCTAAAAATTAAGGTTGATTAGAGTTTTTAATGGTCATAAACTAAATGAAATCATACAGAATAGTATATTGTTATCGCGATCCAATAAATCAGGGAGTAAACAAATAATTATCACACAGCTAATAGATAAGTAAATAATTAATTTCCGAAATTTCTTCGCCAATAATTAAATTGTAAGTTTTTATTTGAATAGTATCAGGTATGTAAGTTTTTTTTCAATTCGATCAAAAGACGATCGAAAAAATTATTCAAATATTTTTAAAATTTGGGGTTACCTTTAATAAAGTAATCATATTATAAACATTGTTATTCGCCGAATAATTTATAAATTTAATATAATTCTTGGATATAAAAAACAATACCTATTAGGTTGATAATTCTACCAATAATAGTTTTACCGGAAGTGTTTTGGTAGCTTTATATTATTTCAAAATTGAATCGTTTTACATTTATTTAAAATAATTTACGTTATTTTAAAAATAGTTAGTATATGTCCAGAGAAATTTCAATTTTTAAGTAATTTTTGTAAGTTTCTGATTATACCTTGGGTTTTAATTAATTCAGTATTGATGTTATTATGGTTCTAGTCTTAAATAATATGTTTTAATATAATTATGAAAAAACGTAATTATTTAATAATAAGTAATTCAAGTTTAAAAAAAAAAAATACTTAATATTGAATATCGATATACAGTAACTATTATTAATAATAATCACAAATTAATAAACAAGAAATCATCATTATTTATATTAAAATTTGAAATATTGTGTTTTTGTTTAATACATACTATTATTAAATATATACTTGCCTTTACATGTATATATTTTGCATTCTTTATTATATATTTTATATCTAGATAACTTGTAATTAATAAATATCATTAATCACAAATATATATATATATTGCATGTTCATATTATTTATTATACGTATACCGTGTTATTGAATACTGATTAATTAGGTATTTAAGTATGCTGATTGTTGGTCCAACTCATACTATTAATGAGTACATATTTAGTTAATACGGTAATATCAATTTTGTCGTTACTCAGGAAATTATTTTGTATTCAAAATTCCAATTGAAGTATTAAATCAGTTGACATTTTAGTTTTTATGAAAGAAAAAAAAATTATAATTAATAATAATTTTAGAAAAAATTAAAAATTATCCAAGGTCAAGGTACCTATATTAATTTAACAATTATTTTTAATTACAATGTTATTGTTAATTGATGGATTATTATATTTAGCAACATAGTGTTGTATGTGGTTTACTGATAATACAAAATTATTAGGTATATACCTTTTATGTTATACTTGCTAATTAATTTGTTATTTACGCATCAATATAACATTATATAACATTGTTATATAATTAACTTCTTTAATAATTAATTTGAATCATATAAACTTGTTAAAGACTTATGATTACAACATCTAAATGCTACATTATAACTTTGACATTAAAGGAAAAAAAAACTGATGTAACAATATATTCAATTGTTATCATTATAAAATATAGTAAAATAGTAATATTCTTAAAACTATATTTGTTTAACCCCTCATCAGAATAAATAATACAATGGTAAATAAGCGTATAGGAATTTAAATAAAAATATATAATTTATAGATAAATTAACATTTTTATGTTTAGGGACAAATCGAGTATTATTTATATTAATGGAATTATTGAGAAAAATATAAATTTTCATTACTTTTAGCGTTTTAACTTATAACAATGGTTAATTTTTATAAGTTTTTAAGTTCTAGGAATTTCTTAATTAGTTTGTCTGAATTTCGATTTTAATAGTATAATTGAGACTAAAATATTTGTACTAGGAAGAATGCTAAAAATATTTTATTTCCATAGACTTAATTTTGAAAACTTCTACTCAATTTTCACAAACAAACAAAATTTCTCGACTAAAACGATAACAAATTATATATCTACCAGTTGAGTGGGGTAATTTAGTGATCCCTTAAATATGTGCTTGTTTTAGTGCCTTATCATTGAAAACAGCTTTCAAAGTTTGTTAATGACAATTTATTAGACTTAAAATATATATCGATGTGACTGTGGTATTTAAAAATATATCAAATATACGTCACCAATTTTGGACGTGAAAATAACTAATGTAGGTACGCTGTTTTTTAACAAATCTATTGACTAATTTCGTTTAATGATTTTTTTTTCAATATTTTAAATATTGTAAACAATATTAATAATGAAATAACAATAATACTTATTTATATCCATTCACATAATTGATGGAAGATAATTAAACCTATTACAATGTGTGAGTTTACAAACGGAATGTACATTAGTATTTGTTGTATTATATATCACTGTGTTTTAATAAATTTAAAATCGTATGTAAGCCTATTTTTTTAGAATCAATGACGTGAAATAGTTGCGATAATTATTATAAAAATAATTTTATGCCCTCTGTATAACTCTGCCTCTAACTTTCTGTAGAACAATAAATGTGGTCTTTTTAGTGAGCTAGTCAGTAAGTTAAATAGCACGTAACATCGACTCTTGCTTATCAAAATTATATGTTTGATACTTTGAATGTAAAATACTTTGTGACTATATTACACGTATTTATATTAATTGTTTATTTGTGTTTTTATACTTTGGTAATCTGGGAGACTCTGTGTTTATATTATAAATTCGCTGAACAACGTATACATTCAATACAACATAACTTAAGTTATAATAATATTATTTTTACTCCGATAAATAAAATCGATTTAAATATCTCAAAAAGAAAATGTGTAATAAATAATTACATACAATTACATGGATATCATTTTATTATTAACTATCTTCCTAAACCATCTGATTCTTAAAATTCTTAAATAGATAAGTGATGTACTAATGTAATTAAATAAGGGATTTAATTTTGGTGTTTTGTAAATACACATTATTGGAAATATAAAAAAACAAATTAAACGTGAAGTCATTGTTATGCGGTATTAAATATAATTCTAATATTTGATATGGTAATGAATGATTTATAATTTTTTTAGTAGTTAATAATTAAATATAAATAATGTTTTAGTTGTATTTTAAGTTAATATTTAAAAAAAATTCAATTTCAGACATTTTATTTTTTATGTCTCAAAAATATAATTTGGTTCTAACTCCAAGTTTAATAACGACAATAATAGTATAAAATAAATCATAAGTGTAAAATGTATATGCCCATAACAAATCAAATCACTGATAAAACTGAATATTATTTTGGTTTCACAGTGGTAAGTGATTCACTCAGTAAGATGTTATAAGAAGAACGATCGTAATATAATATTATTAAAATTCTTCTAGTGAATTAAATAATAATATTAATAATAAACCGATCGGTTTTCATTATTTTGTTGATATAAATTTACCGGTTTTTTTTTTTTTTTTTTTTAGTGCTGATTGAATTAGAACATATTGTTGATCTATTTAGTCCATATTTTCGTGTTTTAATTTTTGATAGCAAAATAAATATAAACGTTTTTAATTATAAATAATAATATATTATATTACTATAAAAATAAAAACAAAATAAATCGTCGAAAAATAATATAAAAATGCATATTAATTACAACTTGCGCATAACAATTTTTTTTATATATAACACGTATCAACCGTCTAGTTTTCAATGGTGCACATATATATTATAATTATATTACATAATATGTGTGAACTTAAATATATTACAAAAATAGTAATAGCGTAATATGATGATATAAGTTTTACTGTATGAGAAACAACATTATACTTGTAAAAATATTGACCAGAAATTTGTGTTCCATATAGGGAATCATATTTCGTACAGACTGTATTATTAGTAATATTAATTGCTCTTGAGTCGACGAAAACATTTATGATTATTAATAATTATAACTATTATTATGAAAAAAAAGTTAATAACTAAATCATACAGAGAGACCGCGATAAACAAAATCGTTGCCCGTCAAGGGAATTTTATACAAAATAAAACGTAAAAATCAACTGGTGGGATCGGGCAGCTAACAATAAAGTATGGCCGATAATATTAACATTACAATAAGGTATAGGTATGCTACAATGTACTTTACACGTACAAGCGAATATAATATTGTACTGAGCGAAATTTTTTATCGAAAATCACAATATTATGTACATTTTAATAAATTATTAATGTCAAACGATTGGAAACGATTTCGTTTGCGAAAGAATAGTCTGTAACATATAATTACAATAATTATTAATACCAGTTCGTAATATAGAGCGAGAAAAACAAAACAGTTGCTCTGCATAGCATAACATTACATAAATTCTTTTGGAAATCACATCAGCAGTATTATCGTAAACGTGCCTATTGCTTTTCGTCGCCGTAATCGTAAGACGCCTGGAGCGCGTGATGTTGCTGACCGCTGTATTCGGGCTCCGCCACCTGTTGCACGAATTTGTACGACGGCACGGCCACGTACTTGTACTGCACGGCCGGTTGTTCGTAATCATCTTGTTGCTGCAGCTGCTCTTGCTTGAAAGTGTTCTTTTCGTACTTGAGCGCGTACTTGAGCGAATTGGTCGGCTCCTCCGCGGCTTCCGGTTCGGTGGTCACCGTGGGTGGTTGCACGTACTTGTACGTGGGCGACGCAGCCAGGTACTTATAGCCCGGCGTCGACGGTTGTTCGTACTTACCGGCGGAAGCCTGTTGAAGGGATAGGACCGATGGTAGTGACACGTATTTGTACGCCATCAACGGTTGCTGCAGATATTCGTACTGCAATGCACATGTCAGAATAATAATATTAATTTTACACAGACGCGTTCAGAGAAGTGTTATAGGTATTGTTAGAGGCATACAATATTTTAGTGGCGCAGCAAGAAAAGTATTGTGGTTTAAAATGTTTAAATGTTTAAAACGTAAACAATTATAATTATATAATCATTTTCGAAACCTGTAATGAATGAATTGAAAAAAAAAAATTGCTTACATTTTCATTTTCTATGTAAAAGCATAAAATAATTTCCGTTTTGAATATTTATTTATCCTAATTAATTTGAGTGTTGCACATAATAATTACACCAATATATTATGTACGGTCATTTTAAATACGAGTATATTGGAAAATAAGAGACACATTTCAATAGAGTATAATTTATTGTTGTACATTATTTTTATTAGAATTGCAATTAGCTATAATTAAACAGTCAACGAGGTTAGAACGTATAGTATGTTTTTAAACAATTTGCGAAATTAAATGCCACGTATACCCACGGGCAGCGTATTTGCAACACTAGTGTTATGTTGAAACTTGAAAGTTAAAACTTAAAATCTAATCAACGATGTGTGTTATTATAATATTATTACGAATTATAGATCGTAAAAAAAAAAAACTGTATTGATATATTTACATAACCGGTTGGTTGATAAAATCTAGGTACCTATAGCTTTTCATTATACACATTGCACACCTAAATTATTATCAGTCCATTTAAACTATTTATAGGTGTGTTAACAGGAAGTTGCTTTAGAAATAAAATAGCGAATTGCCGGCCGACTACAACTATTGTACGATATAAATGAAAACGAAAATCGGATTATGATGTGTATTACAGCAGCAGTAGCAACCATTTTATTATAATTTTTTATGGAGGCCGCCGCCGGCAAGGTGTTATTCACAATTATTTTTATAATATTAAATATACGTATTATATTATAATGGCATAAAATACATAACGACAGTGTATATATATATAAGTAAATAGGTCATACTATTAAACGACATAAAATAATATAGGTAAACCAGTATACCTGTGACCGCGATTTCGGTTACCGAACCTATAAAATAATACGCGGAGGTGAGAAACACGGGAAGGGGCGTCGAACTTGGAAAGTAAGCACGTGATGATATACGTTTATATATTATATTATTAAAAGAAAAAAAACAAAAACTAGCCGTAACTCGGCAGTCGTAACTTATTGTCCCCTCCACCCCTCACACGAACTTACGTAATTCTAAGGAGAAAGGCGATCGTTTCGTGTGCACGTACAATACTCGTGCGACAGATAAACAGTATTATTCTTCCTACACGTGAGAATTATAAAATTGATTTGCTATAGATAAGAAAAGGGTTTTTTTTTTCAAATGGTCACATTTGTTGTTACTGTGTTCAGTCAGCCCAGGGTATATTTTATTGTTTATAAAAAGCTTGGAAGTAGTGATCGATGAAATATTATTGATAAGAAACTTCAATCATTTATAATACCTAGCAATAGACACATGTTTATAACATAATTATTATTACATTTAAAAATTTAAAAATTTAATTAATATTAATGTTTAATTACGTTTCCAATCTTTCTGCACATAGGTACCTGTTAGAGTATGACGCTACGGAATAAGTTTATATCATAAAATCATCATCTTTATACAATGACCGTTTTTCTTAGATTTTCCTTTTTATTCTACACAATCAATGACCTATCGGGAGGTGTAGTGGTGGGGTATCTGGGTTTGCAGTGCGAGAAGAAGAATTCATAGGCTCATACAAATTTTATGGTATAATGTTTGTAATTTTTATGGCATAAGTATGAGTTTTTACAACTTTAGCTTTTTACAGCCAGAGAATTAGAAGACTTTTATTCACAAAGATTAATACAAATTGTTAGAAACGTTCAGAAAGTTCAACAATTTATCCAGGGACCGGAAATCGAACGCGAGTTTCTCGATTGCTCTATTACTAAGCTCTACCCAACGGGTTTCTTTTATCACTAATCTGAACTAATCCTAAACTGGTCAAGGTTTAATTATTTAAAAACTCCTCTTAACTTAAGAAAAAATAAAAGTACTGAAAGTTTCTTTGACAAATGGCGACTGACAAGTTGGACATACGTTGTATATTATTTAAACTTTGATTTTTATTAGGTAGGTATGTATTTTATATTTGATTAATATTTGTTTTTCTATACTGTCCATAATTTATTAACTAAAATCCATTTTCTTCTACATCCTTCTCTAAAATCCGTTTGCATATTATAAATTTATAATCACGATGAATGACAGTTATAAATTATTATTTAATCATTATCACACGTAGTCCCTAATAAATTTCCTGATACTTTATTCAGTCAAATTATTATCGTCGAATATCCCTTTGACTAAATCCCATTTCATCGTAACACTGGGTAGGCGGATATCTGCATATAAACTCACTTTATACGGTGTCGCATATTTTGTGGGTGCTGCAGGTGGATGTTGAACTTTGATGTGCGTTGTCGAAATCGTGGCGTAAGACGTGGCCGGTGGCAATCCATGGTGGAGATCGTGATGTCCTTCGTATACGTCCTCTTGGTAGACGGGCAAAGCGGCAGAAGTCCGCACATACACGACGACGATTAAAAGAACCTGAGAATAAAATTTGTATTATTAGTCGATTATTTTGAAATTGTTCAATATTTGTTAAAGAACCGAGACTGTTGAAGAAAAAGTGTGTTATTTTATGTGTAAATAGTTAAATATAGCTCTGAAAATTAATACCATTTATCGAACTAATTTCTATTTGAATAAAAAAAGGTGAATGCAGAAAATGTACGATACCTTTTTGGAGATATTTAAATAATATTGGGAGATAGAAAAATATCAATAACTAGTGATAGGTACATATTGGAAAACGGTGGAGTTGGTTGGTTTAGCATGCAAAAACTCGGTTACGATACTAGAAAATATAAAAATTTCCTATTTATCATTAAATAAAAAAAACCGAATTTAATCAAATTTATTATGATTTAAAAGAACAAATCGATTTAAATCAAATAGGTATCAAAAATATTTTCTTAGTTACATTAGTCATCATTCCCAAGATTAAATTAGTGGAATCGACATCCTATAGACCCAGAACAACCACACTGAAGACGATAGTATAATATAATAAATATTTATATCACTTTGATTTATATGCATTATATGTGTATAATTTTTTTTTGCAACATATATCAAATAATAATTAAATTAGTGATACCATCGATTTGGGTCTTATTTGAAACAAAATGTCAAATTTTATATCCTATATAATTAATATATTTTTATTTATTTTGTGTAAACAAGCAAAAAAATATGGTATATTTTAAAATTTTTAAGAGCATTAATGCATCATATGACATGTGATCCAATAATTCCACAACCCTTAAAATAATTCAAAAGTAAAAGAAAAATTATTGAAATCGTTATTAATAATACTAATTTATTGAACGACATAAATAAAAAACATTAGTATACATACCAGTTGAATACAACAATTTTTAAGATTAAATTTAGCAAATATATAAATCTATTTAGATCTAATAGAAAATCATGTATTATGTAAAAATAAATGTTATCGTATATGGTAGGCATTCAAATATTCAATTTGATTGAATCTATAGGTATTTCATCAGATTTTTAATGCATATGAATTCTAACAATTATGGTCAAACTATAATTTATTTTCATAAAATAGCTAAAATAAAAAAAGAACGAACGATTTCGAGTTTCCATGATACATTTATGTGATTAAATATAATGTTATATTATTATATACTCACAAAATATTTCGTGTTGCAGACCATCGTGATAATGCGATATAAAATATATTTATAATATCGATCGTGGTATATATGATCTATATAATATAGTGGTCGTTCTGGACCGAATGAGATGCTGGTGGTGAGCAGATATATTAAAATATTAAAATAATATACGTAATAATGATCCGATGGTGTGCCGGAGAAAGGTGAAGTTTTTTTGACGTCTGCACAGCGTCGGCTCGCTGTTTTTATATACCTTGCAGGTTACCAGAAACGCGCCATCGAAACTTCCCCCCAACGACGCGGCTGTACCTAACCGTGGTCACGGTTACGTCACTCGGACACTCGTACCTATAAACCTACTAAGTATATATTTATGTATCATACCAGTATAATAAGTATGTTTTGGATTCGTGGTCGGCGAGCGCGGTCAGGAACACTCGGCCGTCCGTCCAAGCGCTTTCCGCCGCGTCGCGCCGCGCCGCAAAGACGGCGTGAACTTGAGGGACGCGTCTCGTTTCGCCCGACCGCGATTGACCTAGAACTGCTTTCTGATGTAATGTCCCTCGAACCACACTGTCCGACAAATTATAATAATACGTATACGTAAAAAAACGATTATTTATTTACGTTCGTTTTACCATACGTAAAAATTCGATTTCGTCGAAAGTTATTGTTACAAAATATATAGTATAGGCATACCTTTAATATTACCTAGGTATAAATAATATCAAGGCTATTTAACACTTACGAAAAAATTGTGATAAACAAACATTTCAAAGAGAGAAGTTGAGTTATTTTCGTTAAGATAATTATGATAATATAATAATATTTTGAATTTGGCATATTTTTTGTATGTTTGTTTTTGTTATTTTTTTTTTTTGTTATTATTTTTGTTATAAATTACAATTGTACAGTATTAAATATATTATTAGGTATTTTTTGAAAAATAAATTATTTGACATATACTTACAAATTGTAATTATTAAGTATTAATATCGTAAAGAAATAAATCATTACTGATTTTTTAACTTTTAACTTCTTAATACTACGTATTTTATATTATTATAGTTTTTTTTTTTTCTGTAAATATAAGTAGTGCTTCTGAGTTAATAAAATACTAGTCAATATATTACCGTTGTCCTCCAAATTTAATTAATTTTAATCATACTAGTATTTCGCAGTTTTGCAAGTTTTGAACGTTAAATAACATATAATAAATACAAATTTATATCGCGATAAAAAATTTTTACTTTTGTATAATATATATTATGTAGGTAGAAACGATTAATAATAACATATAATTATAATATGATTTGTAAATTTAAATTGTTTTTTATTTTGTAATTTTATGAATTGTATAATATTCTTATATTAATTATACATAATATATTCATAGTGTTAAATTTATGAATTAAATGATTTAAGAATAATGATTTTTAGAAAGATATTATTTATATTATTTGATATAATATATAGTTTAAACACAAATTATATTATAACAACCACGTACTATAACATGAACATACGAACAATTAAATTTCAATACTTATAATCAATGCTATAAAATATCAATGATATCGTTCGTATAGATAGTTCGATAATCAATCGATTTCGAGCGGAGATTATTATTTTGAAAACATATACAATATTTAAATCTCCTGATCTCTGGTCACTGATTCACACAAAAACCCACATTAAAATCATAAGAATAAATATATGATCCATGTTATATATTTTTAATAGACTTTCGAATTCTGTTTTTTATGCTTCATTGTATAATAGACAATAAAATAATATTAACGTCGCTTCCCTTCATACGTATGAATATATATATTATATTATGTTTATCGTTGTCGTTTATGAAATATTCTCGTTTTAGATGCCCATAATTAATGTATCTGACTTTATAATAATAATAATAATAAAATTATCATAATGGTCACAGTCCTTGGATTTTAATGAATCATAATTATTTTTAAAAATCTATTGTATAATAATAACAAACGCATTTCGTTGTCACAAATGTAAAAATAAATATTTAATATGTGTTTCATAACTTTTTTTGTTTTTTAAAAATGTTAAAAATATAATCAAGTGGAATTTATTATTAAAATTTAATTTTATAACATTTTACAAACTACAAAAACTATGTAATAATATTGACTATCTATTATACAATATCCATGTATCATAATGATTAGTATCTAGTGTTACCTATTTATTTCCAGAATTTAAATTATGTAATACAAAATTTGATTTAATCTATTAAGAAAATATAATCGTCTCATTACGAGTTAGGTTTATGATAATATTTTTCATATTATTCATCACATTTAATTTGTTTAATATTACTCATTGAACACAAATTCATTTAGTTATAAAAAAATAAAAGATAATAATTTTGTAAATTTTTTTGAAATTTATCAAACCAATTATTAATTTTCATCTAGTTCGTAATTTAGTAATAAAAGAAGTATAACATAAATATAGTGCGGCATATTATTTTTGTCTAACTAGAATAACTATATGAATATTCCAAAATATAATTAAATTTTATAAAATAAACAAATCCATAAAGTAATAGTCTAATATTTAAAATTTGAGTATTTCAAAGTTTAATTCAGTAATATTAATAATACCATTATCATTAATATTAACATTATTGTTATCATAATATATCATTATTGCTAATTTTATTAGATTAATTTTATAATTTAAGATCGTATTTTCTAATGTCGATTTATTTATATTTTAACTTTTCAAATTATACTGTATTCTTTAATTACTCCAGACTATTTGTTTTATTATTAAATAAGAATTATGCATTTAGTGTATAGAATAAACATAGGTACAAACTACAAATAAATTGTAATCTATTTTTAAAATAAAAACTGGCAATATATATATTTTTTTTACATCTGGTAGAGTAATAAAAAAAATAACTTATTTGAGGGTTCACGGAATTATATAGAACAATTATTATTGTTATGGTTAGAAGTTGAGTAAATACAAAAACGAATGTTTTATATCGTTCAAACATACGCGTGTTATGCATAATGCATATTATAAACAATATTTATAAAATTATAAATATTCATTATTGTATGTTACAAAAAATGATAATAAAAACATTGTATGCTTATATTATTTTTATTAATCCATTAAGAATATCTAACGTCTAATAATATCTGATAATATCTAACTTTCTAAATTGTTGGTTAAAATTTCATATTTATTTACTAGAATAATTATCACATACATTTCAAAATTACGTTAAACATAGAAAATACGCCTAAAATATTGAAAAATTAATTTCAATATAAATCAATTGTTATAATAAAATAAAATAATTTCCGTTAACTGTAACATATTATTATAAATATTATAAATTTACAATTAATGTATATATTAATATTTTCCATAAGCTAATTATAGCTATGATTTGAACAGCGTTCTGAGTTCTGACACTGTTTTCGGACGGCAACTGTTACTAAAATATTATTATAATGTGTTGCATAACCGAAAAAAATATACCAATGTCCGAATTGTCAGTCGTAATATCGAATTCCAACACGCTTAGATGTACCAGTTTCTCTTCACATACATTATTATACATAATTGAAACTATTATTGAAATAATATACTGTTTGTCTAATTTGATTTTTAATAATTTTTTAATTCATTTTAGATAGGAAGGGATGGGAGAAAAAAAATAATTAACTGAAATTCGATATTAAATTACACTTTCCTCGGCCGAAGTACGCGTTATAATTATTTAAATAAAAAAAACAATTTCATAAAATTATGCCTATGAGTAAACAAAAAAATTAATTTAACATTAATTTATCATGATTTTGCACAGGAATATTTTTAATAATATTTAATAATAATAATAATATTTATTCGGGTAACCGGTTAATTTAAGTTTTTCAAATGCATAATATTCTGGTTAATTGTTAATATAGGTTTCGGGTATTTGAATTTTAAGAGTTTTTAGTGGTGTTAGGTTCAGGTTGATTCGGGTGCGAAGCCCTGTTTTACACTTTACGGTATTGTCGACAAATCCAAATTTTCGGGAATGAAATAATCTTCTGACCCGTAGTCAATTGTCGACTGAGCTTTAAGCGCGCAATAATTTATTTGTCGTGCGCAGCAAGACTCGGTCACAATGACAACGAATGTCACGTTTTGAACTCCTTCAGTTACCACACTATTAGGTCAACATAATAGCGAAACAAGATCACGCGAATTTCGTTCTCAGTTGTTAAACGATCACGAACGTCTGGTTCCTGTGGTTACACATATTAGGTACAGTGAGAAAAACTCAGGAACAGAGAGGATATTTTTCAAAGAACTATAGAAAATATTACGCATTTTTCTCAGGGAAAAGTGAAATGATCGATAATATGCAGTAATTAGTAATAACTAATAATATTTATTATTTTTATTTTATTGAATAATATTCATGATATATCTTTTTTTTTTTTTTATCAGTAGTAGTCATTATACGTTATTATGGTACTTTTCTTTAATTTTAGTTAAAATTTGTTATACTTATAGTAATAATTATAATATATAATTTAGATATTTTATTATTAATAAATTATTACTATTGTTGTTGGAAATATTATTAACATTTTTAGTTATATGTATAAGGTATTGCTCATAGTGAAGTGATCTTATATATTTATCATTTCGTTTTTTTTTTTATAGAATTTATTTATAAGGCAACGAAATATTAGCAGATTGTTAGTTAGGTATAAGTAATCAAATGCAATATATTATTCATAATTTTTTTAACTTTTTAAAAACATTTTTAATGTTATAGAAAATATATAAAGTTTGACAGCTCGATCTGTCCGTCATCGCAAAATGCGTTGATTATTATCGTGAATACTAATATATGAATATGATATAATATATTGTATTAATCATATTCAAACCGTTCATATCATTTGATAACTGAACACATTTAACCACTCGTGTATTCTTGTTTATACATGTTTATTTGTACGTAATTTATTATTCCAATTTGTCTTAATACAACAGTTAACAATCGTGACATGTGTGTATATGTGTATATATATATATATATATATATACATGTCATCGAGTAGTAAACATATACTTTATTGTTTTATAATACACGTAAAAAATTATTTTATTTATTATTTTGAAATTAAATTCAAACGCACTATGAATTGATCAAAATATAATATTATCCATATAGAATTACTGAATTTGTAGTTTCGTAGTACAAGACGTAATATATTATATTGTTAAAATTGTTCAGTTGGTTAAAGCGTAGGACTTAAGTGCCAATACTCATTAAATAATAATTTATTTATCAACTCTAAGAACTTGGCTAAGAAAGGTGAAATATTAAATACAATATTCTATTAATATATATTTTACAGTATGTTTATTTTTTATTACGCATTGCGTTAATACTCTTAGAAATTAATATAAAAAATACGTTTATAAGTTATACAAGTTATACAAGTTGCAAATAAACATGTATACCTTATTTCAAGAAAACAACAAATTATTTATATTAGGTATATCTCATATTTTTTAAAGTTTTAAATTTTACTAAATTTATACGTCTTGGAGTATAATATATTAAAACTATATTATATTATTTTATACATTATAATAATTAATACTCGTTTTCCATAATAGTAATACCACGAAAATTTTTATACAAAATATAATATTATTATCATACATAATAATGTTTTATATCGATGTATTTCCGTTCTATATGAGTATGTAGAATATATACGATAGCAATTGATGACCTAAATATTCTGATCGTGTGAGTTAGTAATGTAAGAGGTTATTTTAAATTATGTAATTTCTTAGTTCTTAATACTTTTTATGCAATGATAAGATGCATGCATGCACTCTAAACTCTATTCGAAATAATCTTTACATTGTCATGTAAGGCATTGCCAAAGACAACATGGATTATTATAAACGAACAAAGTTCATGAATTTATTTTATTTAAACTGACAGAATGCTATTATTATTAAAGATTCTAATTGTTCACTGACTACTGAGCAATTGACTTATCATCGATTGTACTTATAGGTATATAGGTATACCACGTTACCACAATTAATATATAAGGTAACACTTAAAGTTTTATGAATAATTTTCATTTATGATTAGTGATTACTGATTACGGTATGTATAATAATTATTGTTAACTTGTTCTTTGGCGTGATTATGACGCAATATTTTAATTCTGGTTCGTACGCAGCTGATTTATATAAGACCGATAATTATTATTAGCTTAGATACTTTGAAATTTCAGCCTATCCATTGATTGAAATAGAAAAAAAAGATAAATTACGGTTATTAACATATACAACGATAAATTAAAGGAAAAAAAGTTTAGTTTGGTGGAAACATATAGGTATAATTATTATTATTTTTTTAAGAGAACCGTAATTAGCGCAACTAGTTAAACATTTCGAAATCGTACCTGTTTTCATATGTTTAGGTCAAATTGAACGAAGAAAAATGTAAAAAAAAAAAAACGTACCTAGTTATGAACATTAAGCAATGTAATTTAAAAAATAAAAAAACTAACTAACGAACGTGTTTGTTTAGTAGTCTGTTGATATAATCTTCAGGCGCTATACTTGCCGATTACATTTCATCGTCAAAATATTATAATATCGTAGATTAAAATATATCATAATAGATATTTTAACATTTTTAAACAAATTATATTATATAGTTTTAATCAACATTTTATTATTATTTTTTTATAAAACAAAATATATAATTTTATAAAACTTAAATAAGTAAGTATTTGAAATAGTCTTTCATTATTTCATATTATCCAATGTTACATTTTTACAAGTTATCGAATGGAATTATCATTGGTTATTAATAAAAACTAATTTTAAGGGATAACAATGTGTGTTGTGTGAGATTATTAATCTTTAATTATCTTTATTTTTTTTTTTATGATTCTGTTATTATTATCAATAAAGAAAATATTACTGTTTTTCAAGCGTTCGAAACTTTGTAGCCAAGTTACTATTATACTTGCATATTACTATTACAATATCAAAGTTAAATGTTAAAATATGGTTTTCAGTACTTATACGTTATACTATAACAAAATTGCTATTAAATAAATTATAATAATATTTTATATAAATAGTCGTTAAGATACTTTATCCAATAAGACGTATTTATCATAATTTATCATAATACTACATAAACTACGGAATTATAATTAGTTACATATTTTATATTATTTTGGTGCTTATTTCCCAAAGAATCAGTATTCAGAGTGCAAATATTGTTAACTATTTTTCCCATGTGAAACGTAGGTGTTGTCTTTTTGGCTACGATTCAGGAACGGTATACCATGCAAAATATGTACTATTATAAATACCGTATGAAAGAAATCACAATATTTCAAATATTAATCATTACATATTTTAATCAAATATTGTATATTATTTTATATATTTATAGTAGGCAAACCATGACACATTAATATACTTTTATTCCGTAATAGTGTTTATTTCTTTGTTAAAAATACATGAGTATACTACGTATTATATACCAATACGACATAATGATATGTATCTAACACTTAATTTGAATAGAATACATATACATATTACAATAATAACACGTTATTATTTATTACAGTCTCATATTGAAGACTTAGTTACTTAAGTACTTTGTAAATAATATTAAGGGTAAACTAAAAAATATGTGTCAATTTTGCACGTGTACATATATGTTTTAATATAATTTATTTATAATTTAATCTAGTGATATTATTTTATAAATATAATCTAGTACTAGTATATTACTTTAAACAATTAACTTTTCATTTTTTCTAGTATTGTAATATTCATACACGTATAGAGAACATTGATAAAAAATTATGAAATTGGTGAAATTAATGTTACCCCCATATTAATAACATGTTAATATAATAAAATAATGTTTAAAGTTATTTAGTTGTAATTAAAAAAAAAAAAAACACACAATCGTATCTCAATGATTTAGAGTTTAGACACTTAAAACTTTCACCGATTATTAATTACAATATTAAAATTATATTACATAGCAGATGTGATATAATTTTTAAAAAAAACGTAGAAAATACGTTAGATACTTTTTAATTTTTTCTAATCACTGTACCGAATAAAATAAAACTTAATATCATTTTTAATAAAGTCATATATTGTTTAAAAATAAACATTGATTTTCTAGTTTTTTTTCTGTGAATTATTTAAGTCAAAATTTCCCAGCTATATTTTAACAATGATACGATATAATCAATATAATAAAAAAAAATCTTATAAAAACTATGTATTCGTTTATCCACTTTCGACACTTCTATTATCGTTTACTTCTATACTCGTGATATTCTGATGCGATTAAACAGATATTCTCGATTGTTACGATAGCGATTTCAATAATACGGTAAATTATATTATAGTATAGTAACGAGCCATATCCAATCGGTCAATATAATATTTGCATTCGTACAATCGAACGATTATATTGTCCAATTAATCTAGATAAGTACGTACGTTATGTTTTGAATTTTAAATCAATATTACGTCCAATATTACTATGTGCACGTACAAAAGACAAAGATCTACGTTGACGATATAATATTATGAAGTGCGATTTAAATTTATTTCAGTAAAATTTAAAAACTGAATATGTTAAAAACTAACGTAAAATTAATTTTTCTTCTATGGAGGACATTTGATTACAAAATGTAGAAAAATATAATACCTATTTTGTTTGATAGTGTATAAAAATATTATTAAAAGGGAGAAATCTAAGATTTTTACTCAGCATAATTACTTCTTTCTCTTCTTCTTGTAAATAATTTTGAGATTATAATATTGATAATTAAAATTATATTATATTAGTAATGAAAATATTAGCATACAGGAGATAATATATTAAGCAAATTATTATACTTATGTTAATTTGTCACTACAAATGAATAGGTAGGTAGACAGGTAGTATTACTAAGTGTATTACGTTCCAATTTAAATGAATAACGAAAACATTATGATCAGTTTTACAAATTTAACAACATTAAGTATACATTCAATAAAATGGCAACAAAGTGAATCAATATCATTGTCCTTGGAAATTGAACGTATCTAACGAGTGTAGGAAAACAGTCTAGACATTTGAACGCCATGTTTAGATATAATGTTTATACGCAGGATTACAACGTACCTTTACGGAATATTTTATACGTACGAATTATTATTTAAATGTTTACTTATGTATATAATTCAGAGCAACATAAAATTATGCCGTCTTGCGGTATACATAACTTCTAACTTCTCAAAAATATGCAGGGTGATTTAAATGATATGCTAGAAAAATAATTTGAAAACTATCGCGATTTCCTATGTAGCGTTTTTATTGGTCACTTTGTATATTAGTCCGAACGCTGTGATCAGAGACACTATAGTACGAATATGCGATTAAAGCGAGAAATTATATTATTGAAATCTTTCTGAAAAACTTGACATAATTATTTAAAATACCGAGAAAACATTTTTTCGACAAGAAAGAAAAGTTTTTAGTAAAAAAGTGTTTGGTGAACGATAGCAATATTCGATATTAGATATTATATTTAAAATCACCTAATTAATCTTTGTGATTGTAATTTATCTTCGTATTGAATATTTTTTTATTGTAAAATATTATATTTATTTATAAACATGGTTTAAATACACAATTTATTTATATCAATAATGCACATAAACAAGTAAGAAAATTAATAAATTTTAACTTTTTAATTTAAAATTTGTATTACATTAACTAGGTAGTTGTTTTTAAAAGTTAACTTTAAATTATATTATGTATTAGTTAGGCTAATCTATATATTATATTTTAATTAAATATTATTTACATTATTAAAAATAAGTTTTAATTTTATATAATAATGCATATAAGCGTATTTTAATAACACAATCATAATATTACGAAATAATACGAATTTTTACTATTTATAAACTTTAAACGTATTGCATTTTTATCAATTGATTTAATTTAACCAAGTTAAAATATTATTTGTATTTTTAAAATTATGTAGGTACCTTCAATAATGTTATATAATACGAAATAATATATACTCTTTAAAATATAATATTTTACTGGGTATTGAGTAGATTGAGTTCATTTGGTACGTATCTATAACTGTGAATGAGTGATATGATTTATATTATATAACCTGCGATTAATATAATGATATATTATAAATGTTATTTAGCTCGTTACAAAATTAAAACTAACAAAATAGTAATTAATGTATAATGTTCTTGTAAAACGCATATACAGTATATTGTAGTTATTTGGTAAAACATATTTTATTTTATTATGAAATCAAAGAGTATTAGGATTAGAGAAACCGGTAAAAATTCAACCAAAATTGTATGTTGGACGCGTTTTATTGGAATAAATGTACGCAGTTCGCACAAATAATAAATTAATATAACACATAAAAACAGATTACCTATTATAATATTAGTATGAACAATATTTACGAAAAATAATAATAACTATTACGCATAAATAATATGACAACTACATATTACATTATAATATGTTGTTAGTTTTAAATTTTGAAATAACGCTCGTCACCAATACGCGTTTCTGCAGTTGAGCCTTCTATACATACGGTATTTATACAATATATAATATCAATATAATTATGTTATCAAATATAGTTGATTGATTTTTGTCTGTTTTCTTTTTAGTTTAATACGAATTATATAATATAAAAACGATGAAACATAAAACTTAAGCGGTGCTGATGGAAGAACCGAATGACATTTTGCTGCGAAGTGTAAAAAAAACACGTATTACAATATTATAACGTTATTTATAATCCAGATCAATACATATTATAATAAGATAGTCCCATGGCGTAATATATTATGGCAAAGTCGCCTCTATTCGACGAGATGACGTGTGATTAATATTATATATAATATATTATATACACATTATATTATATAAGACGCGTATCTGTAACAAAACGCATAAAATAAATATTATAATAAAATGTAAAAATACAGTTACTAGTATCTAATGAATTTGAACATTGTATTTTATAGATTTATAAATAATTTACATATTATAGATTTTGGAAAACTTGGTTGAATGGAAGTCAAATGAAGTATTTTTAAAATTTGTCGTAGGAAATTGCAATTTAAAATCGTGTATTTCATTATAAATATTATGGGGATTTAAAATTTAACTTAATACTGGTAATATTTTACCTAAATGTGATAAAAATAAATCATGAAAATAAACCTAATTAATGTTTCGTAACCGAAATAGTTAAAAATTCCAAAGCGCATATTATATCTGAAGTGACAGACAAAAAATTGTAAAAAATGAATTAGGCACAGGGACTTGAAATTTATTTTGAGTACTTACATAGAGGATTTTAAATACGTGTCATAATTTTAAAATTGATATGATTATGTTTAGTCTTAAATTGTTAAAAATGCCTGAAAAGTTTGGGATTTGTAATTTTTTTTATACTTGAACTTAATGATATATACAAAAAATAACGTAAAAAGTTAATTTTTCTACTTATATTAACATGTACGAAATATTGCGGACATAGCTTAAAGTCAAGTGCGCCCACAGGATAAAATCCCACCCGGAGTAAGATTATAATTATTAAAAGAACAAAGTGATATATTTACTATATAGTCGACAATTCATCATTAATGGTCACAGGTTGCAGACCTATATTAAAAAAAAAATTGTACAACTACATAAAATTTAGCACAGTATTTATTTTTTTGCTATAAACAAGTACTATATTAAAATTCCAGGAGGGGGCAATGGCCCCTTTGAAACCCCTCTTATGTGAGCGCGCTTGCTTAAAGTATACTACAGTCACACATATTACACATGTTTATATCAAACAAAAATTATATTAAATTGAAAAAATATTCTACCTCATCAATGCAGTACATTCAATGAAAATATTTTGACAGAATGAAATACGTTTTAAATATTAAACATTTTAATATCTTCACACGTTTTATCGTCTTATCGTCGTCACTCGTCACGGTTGAAAAGACGCGGACGGAATAATATAGATACTAATACATATAATAACGACGTATTTTCGATAAGCTCTTGCATAGAAAACAAACAATTTAATATAATATTATGTATGTAATAAAATATCAAATTTCACGATAAAAACATTGGACATGAACGAATTCGTTTATTGAACCGGTACGAATTCGACTATTGACGTGAGTATATTATAACACTATTATCCATTTATATTTACTACTTATATTCGAAAATAGTTGTCGTATTTATTTTATGTAATACATGATATAAATCAAATTGGTATGTATTCATACGGTGTCAATATTAATTTTCGCTTATTTTCAGACAATATTATCTTATATAATTTATGTAATAATCCGCAAAAATATAATAATACTATTCCATCAACATCGACATGTATTAACTATTGTAAACATGGTCGTATTCAGCATTAATTTTCAGGGCTCAGGAGGGTTTTTTATGAAGATGTTAATTATGTACTTACATTAAAATAGAAATCTTGTTGTTTCTTAAAATATGTATAATTTAATATGTTATTAAAGTTTGGGGGGTTTGAACTTAACCCCTCCCCCCTCCTGAATACAGCAATGATTATGTATAGATACTATTTACACGTTGTAATCAAATAAGATTATAACACTGCTGTTTTACCATCAAAAGTCTTTTGATAGTATTTTTAGAATATATTATCTCCAGATATGTGGAGATAATAAATTGATTTAACTATGCGATCGTTATTCACGTATCTATCGACTAAGTTCTGTTAATTTGTGAATATAAAGTTATTATTTTTCTATACTTATACTTTGCCGGTTAAATTTCGAAATTCATGCTCAAGGTTCAAATCGAAGATCATATACAGATAATATTAATGTACTTTTAACAATATTATTATATGGATAATACCATTAATATCCCATAAAAATAATAATTATGTCATTATATTATAATACGTACGTAATACAAATGAAGGTGCAGTCACTCGGGTGTTCACCACAGGTCGTGGTCGGAGTACAAAGGCCTGTGGTAGGGCAGTAAAGGATACGAACGACGCGGCACCTCGACCGGGTACGGTTGTGGTACCGGGACGCCGACGTGCCTGACAACGGGAACGGCGTACGGTTGCGGAACAGGCACTGGAACGGGATACGGCCTGTCCACGTGCACGGGATACGGTTTCTCGACAGCCACAGGATACGGCTTCGGCACGGCCACCGGGTATGGTCTGGGTACCTCGACAGGATACGGAGCGGCCACCGGATACGGGACGTGTTTTTCGACGGGCACTAGATACGGGTGTGGCACCGGGACGTTTTTCGTAATCGTTGTGGCCGTGTGCACGTGTGTGGGATAGTAGCGCGGTGCGTAACTGCCGCCGCTGCCGCCACTGCCGCCACTGCCGATTGTACTGCCCAGTCCGTATCCGCCTAGAGTGCCGTAGCCCAGGCCCACGTTGTCGTACCCACCGTTGTAGCCCAGGCCCCACAGATTGCGTTTCTGAGGCTTTCCGTGGCTTTTGTCCTCGGCTGCGTCATTCTGTTCTGCACAAGCCACCAACGTCGTCGACACGACTACAAAGACAAACTAAAACGACAATTTTCGGTAAATCATTATCATAATCATTTTAAAAAAATTAATTACAACTTATAATTAAGCAAAACATTTCATCGTTTAAAGCAAAGGTACTAACTATAGATAAGAAATAAATGAATAGGACTATATCTTTTCTACTTTCGAGTCGCGGTTTTTTTAGATATAAGAGAGAAAAACGGGTTTCTCTTTAACGCAGAGTTCCTTTTTGAATCCTACTGTGTTATCAAATTATTATTTAAGATAAACACAGTTTAGGCATGAAAAATATAATAGTTTAACAACGGAATGAAAAATATTTAAAAATTTATCACATTTAATAAGCTATAATAGGGTTCATCCATTCAGTGATTGGGGCATTTATGGGGTCTCAACCCCTCCCTCGAAATGTTTTAATTGTCTGATGATTATCACCCGATTATATTATTGAACAAAATATAAGTGAGATTAGTCAAATATTTTTTGGGCTCCTCCCACCCCTCCGAAATTAAATATTAGCTATGTATCTGCATCCATTCATCTATAATTAATTGTTATATAATACGCAAATATTTTATTTGTAAGATAAGAATAAATCATAAACTGCGCAGGTAAAGGTGAGAATTTAAAATAATAATAGTATAAACGCAACAAGTATGTTCTTAAATTGCCTATATGACACGCCGGCTATAGTATTTTAGAAATAAAAGTTGTAATACAGCTGTATTTAAATTTGTATATCGACATAATATTATTTAATGGAGAATAATCGCAACAACGAAGAACTTAAATTCCCACGTTTAGATTAAACTTATATTATAAAATTATCTATTACTAAATTAAAATATAAACATATTTTAGAGTCAATGTTAGTTTTTATAATTTATTATATATTTATTATTTATATTTATTTTTATATTTTTGTAAGTTTTTTATTTTCTTAATACGCTAATCCTTCTTTGTAGGATGATATTTTATAAAAATAATTTAACATTGTTTACAAAATTTACTTCTCTTTAAGTTTACTAATACTCAAGTAGATTTTTATAATTTAAGTTCAACATAATCATCACAATTTAAGTTCTGCGTTGCTATAATTTTGCTATACTCCAGTTGAATTAATAAATACAACATTAACACGATTATATCGTACTCTAATAATATTCAATAACCTATAATATTAATATAAATATGCATATTATTATGTATTGGATAATAATCGTAATAAGATTTAATATTTTAACGTTTAGATCAACATTTAAAGCATAATAATTGTTATTTAAATAAAAACATAGTTTTTCAATTATTACTATACATTCCAGATTAATACATTCTGTTACAATAGAAAATTTAAATTCAAGCATAAATATACTTATAAACATAATTTTAACGTGCAATCGTCATTTGTAAAAATTTATTTGCATGTCATGTTATATTATTATAAACGATAATATTATAATTATCATCAGAATATGCATATATGTAATAATTATTATAATAAAGGTAATATTAAAAAATTACATTTTCTTGGACGTTCAAAATAATTGTATTAACAATGTGCATTAATCATAAAAATCGATATTGTTTGGAAAAAACGGCATTGACCTCAAACGCGCGCATTCCGATCAATACCTATTTGCGTACCCGCTAGTTTATACAGAGTATTACATAATATCGTCACCGAATATAATATGATAAATAATAATAGAATGTAATAATATAATATAATTATGGATACTGCAATGTGTGTTTATTATATGTATGCGTGCACGCTACGAATAATTCGGCCAGATAGATATGTACGATAATATGATAATTTGGAGAAATGATACCGCGTGTAATTTTCGTATTGGTATAACATGTAGGTAGTAAAAGTGCGGTATAGGCAACGAATATTAATAATCTATAAATTGACGTGGTGCAATCGAATTTCTGATGATCGAACGCTTCTGGACACTAACCAAGTTTCACACCAGAATCGTATAATATTACGCCTATTATGATAATGATGACTATATACACTCGTTTTCAGCCTAATACAATGCATCTTTACTATTGAGTGTCCATCATCACAATTTTTTTTACTTATGAATTTTAATATTTTCAAAAATTATTGTTGTTAAATATTACGTATTTTAGAAGTTATTCTATCTTTAGAAGATATTATTTAAGATTTCTTAACTGGACGTTCAATAATACTTGGATATGGGTCTATTTTAAACACAGAAAATGAACCATAAAAATGAAAAATATTATAAAAACGACGGGAAATAAAACTAAAACTTAAGTAGACATTCATATATGTTTCGTATAGAATTTTTACAAGATCCTATTTCCTTTATATCATAATACTATAACTATACTAATTATAATATATATTATATATATTTGGAAATATTTTCAATCGCTGTAGAAATAGTTATATAAAACTGATCGAAAATGAATTTTTCATATGAATAATACTTTTTGAAAATAAGTACCTGTTGTTGAAAATTGCGTGTAATAAGTAAATAAAAAGTTTTTTTTTCATTAATATTTCGACTGTACCTATAATAGTGACGTTGTATAAACGTAATAAAATTATGACGCAAAAGAAAGCGGAAATGATCTACTAATAATAAATAAATTGTTGTTCGTATTTTCTTACTGGTACCTCTATATGTACATAAGAATTTGTGACAAATTTCAAATCATCGATACTTAATATATACGATAACCAACAAGTGTTATTGTCTTTTTTTAAACAACAATCTAATATATCTAATGCATGGTTATTTTTAGGCTAATTGTAAATATGAAATAATACAATATATTAGTATTTATAATATTCTATTTATTAATAGTAATTAAAATTAAAAAAAACATTTTTTTTTTTAAATTTGAAACTATTGTAACTCTGTCAATTTTGGGTTTAACATCATGATTGTTAAATTAAATCAATAGTTTACCAAAAAAAAATATCCTATTTAAGTAAGTAACAAAAATATTATATTGTTGTTTAAAAAAATAATAAGTAGAATAGCAAATGCGTGCAATTGTAAACACTGACACGTATTGGTCAGTTGGTTTTATCATATAAAATAAGTATCTATAATAAAATTGATACTACCTTTATTATATCCATATAAACCTATACGCACATATGAATAATATACTATTATATTATGATTAATCGTAATTTATATTATATACAAATTTAAAATAATGAACTTGGACGCATAATATTTTGGTACAAAAGTATGACTTAACAAAGTAGTAGTGCATCTTAAATCAAAATAATATTGACCTAGCTACTGTGTGAAAAACCTGTTTATTTTAACAAGATCCATATTTACATTATAAAACAATGCAATAATCTTGCATAGAATGGAAATAATAATTACCTAATGTTATGTATGAAATAACTAGATAATATGATTCCCATCAATATTATGCTTAATTATTATAAAAACAGTATTAAGTTGTCCTTGTTTAGTTTTATAACATTTTAATTAAATATATAATAACTAAAATATTAATTTAATGCAATTTCTTCATAATAATAAAATAATACATAATTACAAATGTATTATTGTTTGTTATTTTCTCAGTTAAAGTTCATTGTGAAATGTTTATTATTAATTAATTATTTAATAATTATATAATATACTGTACAAGTATTAAAGTATCAATATACTATAATTTTATTATTTTTATATTAACATAGTTAAGTGGAAAGTTAAGTTTATATACCATTTTTTTATCATTTTTAAAATGTTCATTTTAACCAAATACATAAACTTTATGTCAGAATTAAAAAAATCATATCGAATTTATGTTTTAAGTACATTGAAATAGATAGAAATTTAAAATCAATTACCAAATGAATGTTTAAATATCTAATTAATATTATTTTTTATAATATAAGGCTATGTTTTATATAACATAATGGTCAGTGTTATAAATTATTATAAATTAATATCTACTTACCGCGTACTTGATCATCATCTCGTAATGTTAATTATAAAATGAAAACACCGAGATAAAATAGAAAAGACAATACACACTTTATACAACCCTTTTGCGCTAACAGTATATGTAATCGACGAATGTCCCAATGAAGTTTATATTTATACGCCAAAACAGTAGCGCGACTCCACCACCACACGCTAGACAATGATCGCACAATTTCCCACCTAGATCCGATCTAAGATCTATAATATGTTTTCAAGTACTTCTTATAGAATTTGTTTTCATTTACACTATTGCTGCAGTTTATTTAGCACGCAATGTTCGTTTACTTGTTTATACCGCGTGATACCGAAAAGGTCACCGTACGTAATTAATTATTGTGCTATGTATATTCATCTTATATGTATTATGTCAACATATTATTTGCATTACTTATAATATATCGAACAGAAAATATTGTAATTATACACATCGCTGGCTTAAAATTAAATAAATACTATCTCGAATTTGGAAATTGTTCAGGAAATTGATTTAAAATTATTTTATTTACATTATGTTTTAATATAATGTACTATTTAAAATCTTTATAATTTCCATATATTCTCTACTATTAGGCGTAAAAAACTTTTTTTGTCTTAAAAATTTTAAAAATATGGTGATATAATACGTCAATTGTGTTACAAATTTTGATTTGAAATCTCTCCATTCTAAATTACCCATATGCACATACTGCACATAATATTATATAGGTAGTATATGTAGGTTAATGTTTATTAGTAAGTCATTTTAATACTATATATTAACATTTTAACAGATACAAATTTAGTAATAAATATTATATGAATAATGTTATTAAATATAAATAATATATTGATTTATAAAATTCAAAGATGTATGTGTTAGGTTAGAATTATTATAATTCATACTTACATTTCCAAAACATTATAAATAATTATATACACATTTAATAAAATATAATATTAGAAATATCAAGTTACGGAAACATAATATTATTATGACATATACAGTAGTAGTGTCATACACATCTTAGATATAAGTATTATATTAACCTCCGAGGGTACGGTAGGTAAGGTAAAATTATTCAAATGATTATACACAAACTTGTTTAATTTGATCCTATATTTTATAAGTAATGCTAAAAAATTGATTTTTAAAATATTAATTTGGGTTTATTATATTATTTCAAATGCTATGCTTGCCTACGTATATACCTTAATACTTAGGTATTAAGTATACTAGCTATTTTTCTAATTTTTAGACTAATTTAATTCAACCATAGGTATAAAATATAACCACTCATTGACAAAAATCCACATACCATTATTGTTTATATACATTTTATAAATACTCTATTTCATTTAAGAAACAATATTTAAGGGAATTTGAGCCCCATTGATTTTTCATATATATATATTAATTTAGATTTTTTTTAAATAAAATAAAATAATGGAAAACTAAAGAATTTTTGGGGCAAATAGAGTTCCCAAAACCCTCTATGACCCTATGTCTATACATATGTGAGGTATAAAAAAAAATTGTATTTGTATTGCAAGTTTAAAATGTAAATCAGTAAACTCAATAAATTTATTTTGAAAATATATAACAATAATTTTTAACACATTTTCATACCACAAAAAGAATTAATTTATAGGTACATAATGTGTCTTAGGTAGATTAATATAAAATTGTTTATTTTAATACATTGTACATTACTGCCTGGTCACGTTTGATCAACAATTTAACGTTATTTTTAAAGTGATTGAATAAAATAAACGTTGTTACACAAATTTCCAAAATTAATAATAATGTATAATGTTTTTTCTATCAATATTATTACCAAATAAATTATACTTATAATACCATAATTTATTATTACAATTTACCACAATTTACGCTTCTATTGGTGTATTTATTGAATGATTGAAAAATCAAGTTAACTTTGTATAGGTACACAAAATATTAATTATAAAAAATAAAATAAATGAGTATAACTATTAAATTTTATTTCATTCAATCAAATGATACTTATATAGTATAATATGTGTATTCATAGGCGCCGCTAGAATAATTTACAGAGGAGTGCATAGAAATAGACTTGAAAAGTTAAATATTATTGTTCAAAAAATAATTTTTTGTATTTTACTTACTTTATATATTATGAATAATTTAAATAAGTTCAATTTGTTTTCTTTATATCTTGTTTTTAAAATTCAGGGAGGTGAAAGTGCACCCCCTTGCACACCCCTGACGGCGCCCATGTGTATATTGAATTGTTTTTGTAATGTGTATTGTGTATGCATAACAAACGGAATTGTTTATTGTATATGGATCAATAGATCCATTGATTTAAACGATACTATAATTTATTATTTATAATATTTATTTTATTACAATAGTAATTTATAATTGTTATAATCTGAATTATATAACGTATAACTATTATCATCACTGTTATTGGTCGTCGGATATCAACTGTACACGTTTAGGTAAGTACGTAGGTACCAAAATCGTGCAGAATTCTTATTATATATATACACAAAAAAAGTGAAACGAGCGGATTTTCGCTCATCTATCAAACATGCAAACGATTTCAAAACTGGACAAGGGCGATCAATTGTTACACAATTACGCCGTACATTTCGCACACTTCTGAAGTTCTGCTCGTCGTAATTGGAATATGTATAAACTGAACTAATACTGGTTCTATTGGATCTCATAATAACAATATAATAATATAATAATATAGTCGGTCACGGTCTTGCCGGACTGTTGTCACAATTGACGGCTCGATCGTTTGTGTTTGAGTCGTATTATTATTTATTATTATTATTATGCCTATCTTACAAATATTTTGTAGGCAAGTATATACTAAGGCATTGCGCTGATTATTTGGGTTTCAAAAATCGTTTACAATTCAGACATTTTTAAATATGAAAAATGTACCTAGGATCGAATCGACCGAAAACCGTGATACTGTGATAGATTTGGATGCATTTTTAAATTTATCTCTGTATAGTGTACATATCATGCAGTTTATCATAAATTCATAAACAGTAGTACTGTTCTTGCGGAAACTTAAAGGCCGCGTACAATGTATAAAATATTCTTTGACCGTACAATAAAACAAAAAATTTCAGATTGTTTTGTATTATATAAGCTATGATTCAGTTATAGCCAAAAGCCAAGAAATAATTATATTTTTTGACTAGATTAAAATAAGTTTAAAAAAATAACTTTAAGTTAATTGTTAATTACATTTTGCATAAAAATAATATTTATAATTTCATTCTTATACAAAAAATAATATTCAATTATTATAAAAATTAAACTAACTAAAATATAATTAAAAGAAACCATCGTTAATTTTAAAGTCAACAATTAATTTAAAATAAACTTAACTATGACTTTTTCGCACGTTTATATATTTGTTATAACTACAGGTGTATTATTATAGTGTATTAATTTAAATGTAATAAATATTTTTATAAACTGATAAGTCATTATTAATTTGCAATTAAATTAAATGCAATTATCACTGTAAAATGTATGTCTATAATATACTAAAAATTATAACTTGCCTCCGATTAAAGTATTACGTAGTTTTATAAATGAATATATAACATGAAAACAATTAATAATAACATATAATAAGAAAAACGACGCACGTATCGACAAATGGAGCAGGGACGATAGAGATAATTTATATTTTTCGATACCATCTAAAAACAAGATATTCAATATCTAATTGGACATATAAATTAAACGAGTTCAACAATTTATCATTTTTTCTTATGTATATAATATGTAGGTACGGACACTCGTAATTAGATTTATTCGTGCTATAATATATTAGTAGTAAAAGTAAAAATAAAAACGTATAACAAGTACGATAAATCGGTAGCTACTAGCTATAATAAAGACTCATTCTCACAGATTTAATTATATTATTTTCACGCTGAAATATAAAGAACAATTAAAATACATCATACCTATCTAAATGGTATTTTTATGTCGAATAGAAAATACAATCATGTTATAATTATAATATAAATATATATAACAAATTACCTATTTATTACTTTGTCTATTATGAAACATAAAATTAAATATTTAATTTCGTATGAATATAATATATTTTCAAATATATTATATTACATAGATGAACAAGATAAACTTTTTAGCTTTTAAATATTAAAGTTTAAGTAAAATTTATTTACATGACATATATATATATATGACATTATAATTAATTATTTTATATTTTATTACGTACGTATATTATATAGCTATCGGTCTACCACATAATAATATGTAGATATGTAGATATATATTATTTTTACATTCCAAAGTCTAAATATAAAATTATTAGATATATGATTTCTAGCTTATAGTATTTCAAAATGTTCCGATTTTCGCATAAAAAACCAAAAGTGGATGCATTTTAATACATATTTAACAATATAAGATATACTTAGGTACATGTAATCAATATAATAATAGTAATAATGTTTATTTTATGTTATTTTAATTAATTTAAAATAAACTAAAACAAAATAATAACTAGTTTATTCTTCAATCCACGCGTTCCATTTGTATATAATTAACTAACATAATTATTTCAGTGTACGTTTACATGACTACATATATATTTTATATAGGTAAATACGTAACATTTAAGTACTTAGGTATATTTATAGTTTAAAGTAGTCACTCAGACAAGTAGTAATAAATATTTAATTTCAAAGAATATCTTTCAATATAACGACGAATAAAAATTAAACTTGCATATATTGCATAATAATAGTTATTAAAATAAATACTGAGTCTAGTTCGTGATGAAATATCTATTAAATTTTCAAATAATATACTTTTTATGAACGAGTGACTGTGTGAATTAATATACTAAACTAATATCTAAGTTAATAATATCTTAAGTCTTAATTAACTAATAAGGTCATATTTTGTTCAGTAACATTGACGAATATATTAAATATTCACTGACAACAGATTTACACATCTGAAGGTTAGGTACCAACTTAACCGGGTGATGAACGGCGTTGAAAATATAGATTATTCAATCTCAGTAAAAAATTTAATATCTTAAAATAATCTAATAAAGCTTTATTGTAAACAATCAATAGCAGTATATTATTACCAATAAACAATACATAATAATTGTTTTCACTTACACGCAATTATTGTTCGGATTATGTCAATAATATATAATTATCATGGAGTACAACGATCGAAGAGTTAACACATATTTTGGCACTCGAAGTGCATCATTTATTAATTTATTATTATTTCCGATTCGTATCTATTTATATTATGTTGTCGATGTCGTTGTGACATAACACGATTATTCGGTTCCGATATTGTTTCATATTCATCTTCTTCCTGTGAGCTTCATTTCCGATTCACGACCCGTACGCACACGACTTTCCAGTCCGAAAATTTAATCCAGTGAAAGCCACATCGGACGTATAAAACCGAAACTACGGACGTCCTGTCATTCATTCCGTAGTGTTCGTCTGCAAACGCGTCCGTCGACGAAAAGTCACAAATTATAACTTGATATTTGACTGTGATACGTTATTATAAGACATCGTCGCCATGAAATCGTTTTCGGTGAGTATAATATTTTTCGAAATACACGCACAAAAGATGTAGGGCGAGAAATGGCGAGGTCAATAATTACACCGTAAAAAAATATAATACTTGTGAAAACTTGTTATTATATTTACGAAACTTATCAAACTTTTCTAATTCGTTTTATGTATTACATAATATTAAATAACGACGGGTTTTTACGATTATATTATTATTATCAAACACGCTGTGGTTTTGGCGCATTTTTCAATCAGCTTTATTTTCGAGGCACCAGATTTATTGAATATTTAATGCGATACAAAGTACTATGAAATCTATTAATAATCAATTATATTTTAAATATTTTCAGCTCGTTCGTTTTTGTTTCGCGGTGACGATTTTCAGTTTAGCCAGCTGCGAGCCGTCCACGTCAGGGATGGACGACAGTTCGGTTAATAAAGCGCAGCCGTCGCAAACGGCCAACAGAAGGAGCATTGGCGAATATCCTGGTCTGTATCCGGGTTCTTCTTATCTACACGGCCACTATGCGCCATCCGCGGCCACCACCTATCACGGCCACTATCACATTCCCACAGTACCTCATTATCACGCTCACAGTTATGCGGCCGATCACTACCATCATGGTTATGCACCAGCTCACTATCACGGCCACTACTACAATGCACCAGACGCCACATCGGTGCACCAGCACGTTTACAAACACCATCATCCGGTCGTCTATCAGTCGGTACAAGTACACACGTACCCGACCGCGACCACGGTCGTCCACAAACCGGTCCCAGTACCTGTGGCGCATCCCGTGCCGGTACCGGTCGCCCGGCCCGTGCCCGTCGAAGTTCCCCGGCCGTATCCTGTGCCGGTCAACCGACCGTATCCTGTGGCCGTCATCAAACCCGTCCCAGTGCCCGTGGCCCAACCGTATCCGGTGACGGTGTACAGACCGTACCCGGTACCGGTTTACCGTCCACTGCCGGTGGCCACTGTCGCGAGGCCTGTCGTCGTCAGGCCCGCCGTCAGACTTCCGACCACTCGTCTAGTACCGTTAGTTAGGTATCCGGCCCAACCTTCATCGTACCACTCGTATCGCACGTACGCTCCAGCCCATCATCACGCGTACGCCGCACCGGTTCACCATCACGCGTACTCCGCCACCCCAATCCACCAACATGCGTACGCC
>CM023358.1:41824177-41943393 GCA_013282895.1 Eriosoma lanigerum
CAACATGCGTACGCCGCCCCAGCCCACCAACATGCGTACGCCGCCCCTGTCCACCAACACTATAATGAGGCGGAAGAGACGTTTTCGGATTCAGCTGCTTCTTATCTCCAACAGTTGACTGCCGTGAGATCTGCTGCGGGTGCTGCGGGCGCGTATGAAGTGAACGAACCATCGGCAGCGCAACAGCAACCGTTTCCAGATGATTATCCGTTCTTGCAGAACGAGCAGGACGCTACCAACGTCCATCATCACGGCAGCGATGCGATCGATCAGGACGGCGGTTATCCTTCGCTAACCGACGAAACGTTCAAGAACAGTTTAGGAGTGCCAAGTACCGATTACACCGGGAAGAAAAAATAAAATGACCCTCGTTATCCATGGAGATTGAGGACGTTCCCAAAGAGACTGCAGCAGCCGCACAGACCGTTAAATGATTTACTATTATTATATTTTGTTACATTATTATCACGAGACTATGATAATAGTTATTAAGTTAGTACTTTTTGTTGAAATAAATTTTGAATATATTTGTTATACGATTATTATTATTATTCATTACAAATATGACGATACAATATAATGTCTTTTCCTATGGCGGTCGATGTCCAGTCGTCAACGATCTATGGACGAAGAATGCAAATTGATTATTATCATATATCATTGAGCGTACAATACATTGATCATAATTTCGCGACTCCTAACCTAACCTATTTGATATTATATTATGTATATTTTATTCTTTAAAAAGTAAAATGATGCGCGAATCGTTAAAATGCGCTGTCGTCGTACTCTGCGTGCTCGTGTCAGAAACCGCCCCAGCACAAGACGTCACTCTGTCCATGTATATGTATTTAGCCAATCATTTGACTCCGCAAGAATGTCTAAAACTCGCGGCTTATTTGTATGCCGAAGGTCTTGAATTGACAGCAGTCAAAGAACTTGGTAATTAGGAAATTATAAACATCGTTCGTAACAATCAACTAAGTTGTTTTGAATACTAATATTGTCTATTATTCGTTTAGGAGTAGGGTATATAATTATACAGGTATGGCAATATAATTATAATATTCAAAGATTTTAATTCGAAATGAAAGAATTGAAATTATTAATTAAATTCCGTGTCTATATCACATACTCTATAGTATTAAAATGTTAAACGACACATTTTTTTTTTTTTGCATTTCGTTTAAATATATATGATGATTGAATCTGATAATGAACTTATTAAAAAAGCTCGAGTTTTATCAGACTTCTACAGGGTAAGACTGTGGGTTCTGACGAATTTTAATTGTAGTTTATTAGTCAAGTATTAAAAATAAAGTAGAGAAAAAAATTTTATTCAGCATAAAGATTATTTTTAATTGTTATTAACAAAAAAATTAATTTTTAAAAATTACATTCCTTAAGTGGCCGCCTCCATTTTGTATACAGTCGGCTATCCGTTTTTTCATACTGTCATAACTCTCTGTAGGATATGCACATCGATGGCTGTAATTTCCCGTCTAATATTTTCTTTTAACTCCAATAGTATATGTGGCTTATTAGTGAATACTTTAGATTTCAAATAACCCCACAAAAAGAAATCAGGTGGAGTAAAATCAAGAGAACATGGTGGCCAGGGAATATCACCATTCCGCGAATGGCGCCTTGCCGAGCGTTGTGGACTTCGATCGATTGCTTGACGTACTCGTTCAATGTTTTCTGGTGTTCTTACACTTTTTTGACTTCCTTTATAAGTTGTTAAAACAGAACCAGTATTTTGAAATTTATGATACCAGTCTAAGATTGAATTCCATGAAGGAATATTACCTCCAATATGAATAATTATCGTCGAAAATTTTGTTGTACAGTTATAATAGATTTACACTCAATAAACGAATAAACGTCGTAACGGCAAATACGCGTTGATTCACAGGCCACGTGTCCATTGATTATTGATAAAGTAAAACTAAACATCATGAACTTTAATCTGGTAACAAAGTAGTTTATCTTAACTACTTAAGTCCACAGCCCCACTCTGTATAAAAATGACATTTTGTTGAATTTTCCTGAACAGTTAGTTAGTTTTATAACTAAGTACTTTAAAATCTGATGTATCCAGAGGCGGATACAAGGGGGGCGGGGGGGTTAAACCCCCCTTAAGTACCTTCTTCTAAATAAATATTTGCGTTTTGCTTTTCAGTGCCTACTGTTTACATGTATTTAAAGTAAATTTTTTGGATTAGCATCCCCCTTTTTTCATTTTTAGATCCGCTCCTGGATGTATCTATGAAAATAGGATTCAATTTTCCAACTTTCTCATTAACTTTTAAATTTTTAACAATTGTATATCAATTAATATACCAGATATTTGTCCAGTCTTAGTTTTATATTCAACATTACTAGTTACTGTGGCACACGGGAAAAGATCATTTTATAAATTAAAAATTATTAAGAACTATATATGTAGATATCTGTATCTCAAACAAGGTTGGATTATTTGGCTAATTTAAGTATTGAAAATGAAAAAGCACATAATTTTAATGTTCAAAAGACAATTGTAACGTTTGCTTCGGCAAAGGCAACTAACAAGTTCGACGACAAACGCAGTATATTATTTAAATTATAATTTTATATTAGGCGTGTAAATGTACCTATTTCGTTTCATTTATATTTGTTTGTAATAAATAATAATATACACAGAAATAATACAGAGATAATAATATACAAAGTATTATTTACATTATTTTTAACAATTTATTTACTATTTAAAGTCCTGGAAAAATATATCTATGCTTTCAGACCCAATTTTTAAAGTTACGCAACTGCACATAATATCTACATTTTAACAGAACCTATATTATATAATATTATGTACCTAGTGTTATTTATTTATTATAATATAACACTCTGTATAGAACAAGACTTACCCCAAGATGAACCGTGTTTATCGTTACTATCTACTTGGAATAATAGTGCCGGAAAAGAAAAACATTTTCTCAGTGTAGCTGACTGTCTTCGGAAAATCGGACATGAAATATTAGCTGAATGGTTGTCGAACGCAGTTTTTACGCAGTTAAGTATGGAATTGAACAATTGTTTTCTACAAAACACGTCACTAATGGATACATTCACCACAGTTCCGTCTCGGAAAATTCAACCAAAATTTAAGTGAGTATATAGGTCAGAAAAGAGTATATGTGTATACCTGTATTGTAAATATGAGATAAATTAATAAAAATAACCAAAAATTACGATCGTTGGTTTTTAAGAAAGAAATTATTTTAGTGATAAAAGTTGTTCATCGGACGAAACTATTTTATTTTTATTATGTGATACATTCTGTATGTATTTTATTTTGATGTCTACCGTAACATTAATATTCTATTCATTGGGTTTGTTGGTTCGTGTTGTGAAAGAACGTCAAAATATTCAAAGCAAGTATATATTAATAGAAATTTAAAAGTATATAATATATAATATATAATATGAATTGTTATATAATATTATTACCATAACTATTTATCATCATTGTTATTTTACTATTAAACTATAAAAATGTGTATTGAATTCATATTTAATAAGTAATTAACTACCTAATAAATAATAATAAATTAATTGTGTTTATATTGTTTTATACAATTATTATACACAAACTTAAGAGGTAAAATAGATTATAATGTTTAAATTATATAATAAATATGTGCCTACATATATATGGCTTTATATAAAATATAATAAAATTTAGTAATATTACGTTATAAATCATTTAAATTTATTTTTTATTAATTTTTAATAATAATAATAATTATTATTATATTAATCAAATTATTTATATGAGTTTCTTTTTGAAATAATATAAGTTGTATCATTTTGTTTTTCAGCAATACCAAAAAGAGAGTATAAAATTCTAGAAATCGGAAATCTACCACAAGATTTAGATCCCGAAGACAATATTTTGGATCCATTATTTTAATTAAAATTCTCACATTAGTACACTAGTACTTATTAATTGATAATAATTAATTACAATATTTATAATATTATATTATTATAAAAATAAATATTACTATGTAATTAAAAATTTTTTTTTTGGAAATTATTCATTTTCACAATTGTATTTTTAATCAAAATGCAAGTTTCTTCTTCATAGTGTATATGATCATAATAATATATTTAATTTCAATACCCGTATAAGAGAAAATTAATATTTTAAAAATCATAACAATAAAAACTTCAACTTATTATAAATCCATTGACTTATTTATATTAAAGTAATTATTTGTATATAATTTTATTTATTTGTTCATTGTGAAGAAAATATTAATTACTATGAGTTTGAATATAATTAAATTACATTTTACAAATTCGACCGCCATCGCGAAAATGTCCATTAAATTGTTTTTTATTCCATGAGCGGGTATTGATATTTGGTACATTTTATCAATTCAGTTATCGCAACTATTATTATTTAGCATTAATAATAACATAATATGTACAGCACTGTAGCGGAGAAAACATGATTTTTTTAGGTTATGAATACTCGTATTTTGTATTTCATCCGGATCATAATATTACATAACTGATTACAAATTTTTATACTCGAAAAATATAAAAATATCTGTTTTCTTTTTCTTATTCATGTTAAAGTGTAACGCATTTAAAACACTATTATGTACTCGTACGTTATCCTAAATCCAACATTGTCGTTTTACATTTGTTCTGTTGTAGTAGAATCTACCGTTGCGTAGACATTTTTTTTTTCGTAGGTGTTACAATTTAGTTTACAAACAAAACATGGACAGTAGTGCTATATCGGTTCCTCAACTAGATCAGTTCGTGTTGACCGTCAGAACCCTGTCTAACACTGGTGAGTAAATTTACCAACCGTGTTCTACCAAACATGTATCTGGTTACGGTCGGATGCACATCCGAATGCTTAAGATCAATCTAACCCTGAAGTGTTCACTTGTTGATTCGTTCGATGATCTAAAATGATCCAGCAACCGACACTGTCTATTATTATTTTCTAAATATAATTAATTTTGTATATTATATTAATTATCAATTCTATTTTTTATTTATTACCATTATATAACCCAAATAAATGGATACAACCCTTCTGCTACTTGATTAATTATACATTTTACTACTATAATTATACTATGTTTACAAATTAACGGTAATAATAATTATAATTTTATTTTCAAACCCAATAACTTTAATAATATAGCAGTAGTTGTTGCTATGTTTTATAACAGATTATTCATCTCTTCAGTACCTAGTATAATGATAATATGTTTAGTATTTTTACTGACAAAAACTTAAAACTATTCATTTTTAGCAGGTGATAATGGAGAACTAATTGACTACCTCTCTAAACAAACAGAAATGCTGCATACGCATGTTACTAATCTAGATGGTGTTCTTGAGGCCCTCGATGTCCATGAAAACTCAATTACAGTGCTTACTGTATTAGGTGTAAAAGCCAATGCTCAAACACCCGCAGATATACCAGGAGATCAGTATCATACAGCAATCGCAACACAAATTAATGACTTTGTTGCTGCTGTTGGTGATGAAGAACTTAGAGTTTTAGCTGAACCATGTAAGATACTTATTGTACCCAATTAAACTAGACTATAGAAATCTATTTTTAATTTAATTTTTTGATTTTAGTGGCTAATGTAATGAAATCTATGGTGACTAATCTTAGCAATGTAGATAAACCTATGTCTGCTATTCCAATTATAAGACGTGCTATCTGCAAATTGCAAGAAAGACCATTTCAGTTAACTCAATTACATTGTCTTTTGTGTCAAGTTTGTTTATTGTCCAATAACCTTAAGCCAGCAATAAGTCTATTAGATCAGGATATATACATATTGGGAACTGATGAAGTAAGTAGTATAATATATAACATAATCCATTTTAATAATATGTTTTAACGACTATGTAATAATCGATGAAGATACTCCGATACTGTGTACCATCAATACTATTACTATTTAAAATATATGTTACCATTTAAAAATCAAAAATTTATATGGTTTTGCCATATAAGTGATGGGATAGAAATATTATAACGAAGAAAAATTATAAAACAAAATGTTTTCATAAAAAATGTACAAAAACTACTTATATTTTCAAAGATAACTGATTGATCATAATAAAAAAATCAGCATGTATACAAATTATATTTTTAAAATATATTTTCTTGAATAAATTTAATTTTAAAAAATTGTACCTATATATTTATTAATATTTCGTTAATAACAAATATTAAATTATCTTTATAAATACTTTTGATTTAACTAATTTAAGACTATTTACAAAATTATTTATGATCATCATTTTATTTATGTAAATCAAAAAAAAAAATTATAGACCCACTACCTAACTGTAAATAATTTATTTCTCAACCACATGCGTCGAGCTATCATTTACTATCAAAAATAAGAATAGGATTTTAGAAATATAAGATAGTTAATTAATTAATATAAAGAATCTCCATTATATTATATAATAGTTGTTAATTAATTGAAATTCAGTTTGATACTAAAAAAATTTTTAATATACTAAACTATTTACACTGCCACTAATTTATTAAACTGCAAAAAATCTAATAACACTGTATAGTCACAATAACGACAAAGAACTAATAAAAAAATAATAAATAATTTTCTACCTAAAGCCTTATATGAATTAATGGTTTTCCGTTACATTCTATAAATAGTAATAATCATAATATTACAAATCTTATACATATTATAAATGTCTAATAGTTAATGTTAATTAAATGACAACTCGCATGTGGATAGGAAATGAATTATTTAAGCTTAGTGGCAAGACGATAATTTTTTTTTTTTTTTTGATACGCTGGCAGGGCAACTAATGGGGTTAACAAACAAGTACCTTTATAATTTTAAAAATGCAAATTTATAACTATGATCTTCAATGTTAATTAAATTATCGATTTATTTATTTATTCATGTGTTTTATCTCAAATTATATAAGAAAACATTTAAATGTTTTGATAGAACAAATTGGTAATTAATAATTATTATTTTAATAATTTTTTTTCAGCTTGGAGTTGCATTTGATCCAAAATATTTTTTAAGTTATTACTATTTGGGCGGTGTTATCTATACAGCAATGAAAAATTACTCAAGAGCAATTACTTTTTTCGAAATCGCTCTTACAACTCTACTTCCTGTGATGTCTCAAATAATGGTAGAATCTTACAAAAAATTTGTTTTGGTCTCAATTATACATTTAGGAACAGTACCAGCACTTCCAAAATTATCACCATCCCTTATTGATAGAGCACTCAAACCTGTATGTCAAGCTTATTTGGATATTATACCAGCTTACCAGAGTGGTGATTATATGGAATTACAAAGAACAATCAACAAATACCACGATGTATATCTAAGGTTTGCATTAGTTATTACAGTTATAATTCAATCAGTTTAATTGAATATTTAAATGTTTTTAGAGACAAGAATAGAGGTTTAATAAAACAAGTTGTAAAATCATTACACAGGAAAAATATATTTATATTAACCAATACTTTTTTGAATATGTCAATTTCTGATTTAGCACAAAGAGTTTGTCTTCAAAGTACAGCTGAAGCCGAAGAACATTTGATGACTATGGTATTTTTTTCAATAATTTTTTTTCTAATTTTAGTTTCTGAGCAGAGCGTAGAATGTATTGTTTTTACAAAGATGTTTTGATTTTTTTTTTTATGTATGAAAATATTTTTTGGGTAGAAATAATGGTCAGATTACTACAAATAGGGTATGTTTTCCGGAGCGAATCGTATCATATTGGAACTATAATAAGTTCATTTTTCGAATTTCTCAATAGTTTTTCCTTAGAAGAAGAAAAATTATCAAAAAAATCAGCAAAATTACGATTTTCGAAATTTTTTTGAATAAATATAGCGCTTTGAATTTTTTCCAAAAATGTTTAATATTACCTGCAAATTTTGGTTTAATGGTATGAAATTTCTATAGAAGCCTATAATGTTTTATAATATTCATATACTCATTATACTTATATACTATTTAATGTATTTACAAAATATTTTAAAAATCATGACTGACAATTTTTTTCATGAAATGATAACTCCTTGAAAACTTGATCGTAGGGATTTGAAATTTATTTTGCATATTTACATATATAATTTACAAAAGGACTGAAGGATGAACATCCTAAATTGACCATCCCACTTTTTTCTTTTGCTTTTAATTGCATATTTCCAACATGACGGCAAAGTCTATTGATGATTTTTTTTCTTAATCGATTCAACACAAGAATAATAATTAATAATAAAGATCAGAACAAGACAAAATTGTGAAGCTTTAATGTATCTTAATTAAATTCTGAACAAAGATTAGGAATTATTGTTTCGTCTTGTAGTTATTGATAAAAGTTTTTTTTTTTATTTGTTCATTAAACGTTCAATTATTAATTACTAAAATATACATTTTTTAATGGTTTTAATTTTAGATTTTAATAATAGAAAAGTGGGAAGGTCGATTGTCCCACTATTTAAAAAATCACAATTTTATCTTGTTTTTAAGTAATTTAATATTTAAAAATATTTTCTTTTGAAATTTTACATTAAAATTTGTAAATTTTCATATATATATATAAAAAAAAATACTACCAAAGTTAATTCAATATTTACAATACTTGTTCTTTTAAACAAATTATTCAGTTAAGGTACTCTATTAACTATAGTTATATAGTTTATAGTTTGTAATTTTATAATTTATATAATTACTTATACTATAAGAGTAAGTTTTTGAAAAGAAACCAATTTTTTAATTTTATATTTTATTTTTTAAGTACTTATTTTTAAGTTTTTATATGCGCTTGCTTTAATGATTTTAAGTTCTTTAAATCCTGAATTCTGGTACTAACAAAATTTATAATTTAATTTAATATTTTTGATAGAAACTTTCGAACATTTTATAGCCCTTATTAATATTAGAAGTTGTCTCAATAACTATAAGCACATAAATTATTTATATGAATTTATAATTATAGATTGAATCTGGAAAAATACATGGTAAAATCAACCGCAAAGAAGGTACAATCATGTTTAACGATCCACCCAAGCGATTCGAAGACCCATATGTTCTTAAAAAAATTCTAGATGATGTAAATTAATTTATACAAATATTAATACAAATCGTAAGATAATTTATATTACATTATTTATGATTTTTCAGATAACCAGTAAAATAGCATTTAGTAGTACAGTTCGAATGATGGATGAAACTATTTCAATAAATCCATCATTTGTTAAAAAAACTAGTAGTGAAGATGATGGATTATCTTTAGGACAAGGTTCATCCAAAAGTTATCAAGTATGATCAAATGTTAATCTTGTCAAAAAATTGATATATCTCATCCAAAGTATATTATTTATAACTATTTTTCTGTGCTTATTATTATATATTACAGTGTACTTTTTGAACACTATGAATTTGTATTATGTAGTGAAATCACAAAGTTAAAATATATATATATATATATATGTATATTATTTAAAATTTTTACTTATAATATTAATATTAACAACCTACAAATATGTAAATTGTATTAAACTTGTAAAATTATATCAATGACCAAAATGATGATATGCATTGTTTTAGATTGTACCATCCATATTTATTCTTTTTGTCCATCTAACATACTATATACTTAGTAAAAATAAATAACAAATTTAATCTAAAATTCACTATTTTTATTTATACTAATATTGCTTGTTAAACAAAGAGATAATTTATGAGTATTATATCCTCTTAGACAAGATAATTTAAATAATATACATTATTGTATAACCATCAATGATATTTATATTGTGGGCCTTTAAATTTGATAAAATAAAAACATTTCCTATTAACACCAATTAAAATATAATATTTAAATAATTTGTTTCTTTCTCGTTGTATTCTAAATTCTGTGATAAAAATTTAATTAAATTTTTACTTAACACGGTAGGTTAATACCCTTACATTAATTAATTTGTTTTGAAGAACAAATATCTACCCTAGTATCTCTCTTATTATGCGTAAATAGAGGTAAGAGTAGATATCATTATCTAGTCAGATTACGCAGAGCAGAAAAAATTTGATATTTAACTTGATCATAACAATTGTATCATTCAATTTATTTAACTAGCAAGTACTTGATGTTTGACTAAAGTTCAAAATTATTTAATTGTTATTTATATCCAGTAGTGTAATAAATATATCATGTATAGTAATTTTTGTACATTATATTACATCTCATTTTAAATGGTAAAAATTGTAGCCAGATTTCATTCATGGATTTATTAAGTGCAATGAAGATCCAATTGACATATTTTATAATGTTATAATTACAGAAACAATGATAAATATTGAAAACATTTACCGTTTTACCAAAAAATTATAACTAACTACTTAAAGTATTTTCATATTCAAATGTTTAGTGTAAAAACAGAATCATTACTGTTTTGTTTTAATAGATGCTAAATATTTTGGTTAGTTTTTTTTACTCTAGACTGATATGTTTTATTATTTCAGTGTTTATTAACATATTGAATGGAAGTTTATAATAGGAATAAAAATCACCTACAAAAAAAAGATAACATATTGTCTAATTTTATTATTTTATTTTGATGTGCTAGAAAATAGTATATATAAAATATAGAAAATAAATTATTCAAACGGAAATTTTATGCCTGAAGTGTCACCTGGGGCTATTGCTTCTCTGTGTCTTTTCCTAAATATAGACGATATATTATGTAAACTGCTAAGTAAAATAATTATCTTCTATTGTTTCTTCACAATATTTAATAGCATATACAACTTATATAATAACAAATATTATACAACAAATTCAATCTATTTCATATTAACCCATCATTGGTATCGAGGTAAGGGAGGCAATCACTTTGTAACTACTTAATGAACAATTTGTTTATTAATAACTTTATCCACTGATACTATTTATACCTTCAATTGACACATTTGTAAATATAATTATTTCTGAATATTCAATTTACCTATGTAGTAGCCCTAAGTGAGTGTACTTTCATTAACTTGTGGGTATATTTTTATTTTATTTCCAACCTAATAAATTTATAGTTAAAAGTTTTAAATTTAAATTTAAAGTTAAAACATTTTTTGTAAAAGATTTAAATATAAATAATTTGATATTGGTGTCAATGATTTATGTTTATTATATAACAAATAATTATGGAAAAATGAGGTGAGGGTGGCACTCACTTAATACCAATGGTGGGATGTTATATAATAGCGATACCAAGGACAGGTGAATAATAATAATAATAATAATAATAATGAATAATAATAAATATAAGTTTTATATTAACTATTATAATTCAATTTAAGACCTGATCATATAGAGTACAATTATCTGAACATAAGTATGTATAATGTATTTAGATTACCTATTATTTAGTTTATTCTGTTTACAGTTTATAATAAAGATAATAATTAAATAATAGGTGTCTTATGAAAATTAATTTGTATAACTCATCAATGCATTGGAATGCATGTTGTACTTGTATTTTTATAATTAATTTCTCTATCATGTTTTGCCTAAAACATATTTTAATTATCTAGTAATTTTAATTCCCAAAGGAAAAAAAAAATGTACATTATTTTTTTTTATATTATATAAAAATAGGGTTAATATATTAAGATAAAATGTGTTTTCTATGGATAGATATTGGATAGATATATGTTGTGATAAAAAATTAATTGCATTTGTAACGATTTGATTCCAAAGATTGTAACATTTGGATAGTATAATGTAGACATGCAAATGGTTTTCCATATTGTTCAATGATAACGTGTATGTTCCAACAACCAAATGGAAGGAACGGTTGATGACGAATATAAATTGTGGTTTTGTGGAATATGTGTACTCCCTGCATTAAAAAAAAAAAAACACAATTTATGTTATTTAACGAATAATAATTAAATGATATCAATATTTTTTATTTAGTGTGCAGACCGCAGAAATACCTGTAGATTTAGATATTATATATGGTTTACCTTATTGATTGGACAAAATCTTTCTAGGTATACGAATTGCCTAATGTATGGCATGAAAATTCTATCCGAATTTAGCATAACACAATAATTACTTTTAGTAATATTAATATTGTTGAACTTATTGAAAAATGATTTTTCTTGGGTCTTATATTGGAGACCGGCTGACACCTATTAAACGAATATAAGATAATAGATGTCAATTTCTCATCTAATACTGCATCAGTATGTTTCGTTTGCCATTTACCAGAACATTGGAATTGAATTCTATTTGTTCTAAAAACTCGCAATATCCAATTCCTTTATTTGTTGCTTTTGTGTATGTATAATTTAATAATATTTTCGAATCTGGCGTACAATTGTATGCTTCTTCAAGAACCAGTGCATGTTGGGCCTAAAAACCAAATAGGTACACGGTGCCATAATACATTAAATGTATAAAAAATTTATCAATATTGTTATTATAGCATTATAACACGTTCCGTCTCTCTCAGGCAAAGGGATGTAGCAAAATCACAGCAACGCAGAACTTAAAATGTGACGTTTAGGTTGAACTTACAGAGTATACAAATCTATTAGCAAATTTAAAGAGAAACATATTTTATTATTTTAGAACGAATGTCATGCGTTTTGTGAAAACGAATAATAATAATAATAATAATAGCTTTATAATTTTTTTTAATATGCTGTAACTTGTTTGCTAGACAATACTTTACAAAACGTATACCAAACTGCTATGACAATGCTTCCAAAATATTTTGTTTTTTAATTTTCTAATACATATATTTATCTTATACTAAGTTCAACCTATACGTTACAACTCACAGTTTAAGTTTTGCGTATCTGAATCGATTTTTTTCATACAAAAGATCGATTTTTTTGAATCGATCCAATTTTGTAAAGATCGACATTGTTTTTCTCCACTATTACACTACCTCAGTGCCGCCTGTGTCAAATTTTTAAATGCCGCCCTTTTATACCCTTCTACCTATTAAAACAGAAGCGTATTTAGAAATTTATAAAGGGAAGGATTCAGATTTTTTTAGAAGCTCTCACGAAGCCCATCCCCCAACTTGCCCCAATCACCCCTTGCCGTTTTATAATATAAAAAAATATAATTAAACATGTTCTGTACAGTGGCAGAGGGGGCATTCAACCCCCCTTTAAATATATCGGGGAGCAAATTATAATTTTGCCCCCCTGAAAATTTGTCATCATAGTTATACATTTAATACTTAAACACTTTAGAGTTATAGTTTATATTTAAATTACATTTTTATTATTTTTAATATTTATATAATATAATATGTAATAAAATGAATTTTGAAAAGTTGTATAATAAATGAAATTAAAAAATGTAAAACATTAAAAGTTTAATCTACAAAATAGTAGTTAAACCTATTTTACAAAAATTAATAAGTATTTGTATTTTGTTTTAATATACAATATTTTATGTTTTTTTTAAAAATGTTTGCCCTCCCCCCCCAAAGAAAAATAGTTCCTTCAACACTGGTTCTGTACACATATACCTACATTATAATGCAGCATCTAAAACAGGTGGCAAAATAACATTATAATAATATTATTATAGAATTTTTGTATTTTATTTTGATCATGGTGGGAGGGTTTTAACCTGTTTGATCCTTTCCCCACCAGTAAATACGCCTTTGATGTAAAAGAGCAACCTAAATATGATAATCACATAAATACAAATACATAATTATTGGAATTCTATGCTATAAAAGTCATAAAAACAAATTCATTTTTTTTTTTGCGATGGCGAAATAAAATATTTTATTACGTAAATATAAAATTTAACAAATAGTGCTCAACTTCTATGTATATAATTATAACATCTTAATAATTTATATTGAAAATAATAGATAACAGTTCAAATTAAAAATACTGGCACATGATATATTTAGAGGCGTGCTCATGTTTTTATAAGGGAAGTAGAGTTAAAATTCTTTAATAGGTATACTGAGGGGGGGGGGGGGGGTCGAATAAATATAAAGTATTTTTACTTCGAAAAAATTGTTCATTTTTCCGGAGTACGAACTACTATACTGTAAAATGTTCATAGGTTTTTTGGGAAGGTTCAAACCCCATAAAGCCTCCCCGTGAGCACGCCCATGGATATATTGTTAGTACTTCAACCACGAAAACAATAATATCACCACGGAATTTTTAACACTTACGAATTTATTATTATTCATCTTTTTCAATAACTAATAATTTATAATTAGTATTTCTTAAAATAAATCTAAAATTAATACAGTACAACTTTTTTTTTCGTTAATAAATTTTTGATGCCTGAGACATCTGCCCTCTTTGACTCTTCCCCCCCCCACACCCCTTTTAACACGGTCCTGCACTACCTACTTGTTGGGAACGAGAAAATTCAATATAATTTAAACAAAAGTTATTATCAGTACATAAAATATGAATCGATTCAGTGTGCCAACAGAAACTTTCTAAACTTTCTTTTAACTTAAATGAAATTATTACATGAAAAAAAACGGGAATGTCGATTTTGGATAGTCCTCGGAGAAATTAGTGGTTTATTATAATTAAGATTTGAATGAAATGATATTGCATTATATAATATACTGGAAAAGCGTTCCAAAATTTTACCGCGTATGTAAGCTACCTATGAGAATACTGAAAAAAATTTACAAGTCCCTAGGTTCAAAATTGCATTAGTTATCATGAAAGTCTAAATTCAATTTCGTCAAAATCACGATTTCCGTGAATTTTTCCATTTTTCGTTAATTTTTGGTAGTTAAAAACTTTTAAGAAATTCGAAAAATGAGTTAAATAAAGTACCAAATAAATGGAATTTTCTACCGATACAATATACCCTATTTGTGCTAATCGGACTATTATTTCTACGTTTAACCTGAAAAAATGTTTTCAGACAAAAAAAAAAATATTTATAAAACCAATACATTCCTCGTTTCGCTCTGAATCTAAAATAATATTATATATTTTCTCTAAACTTAGCTTTTGATCTAAGTATTGATATACGATTATTAATTTTTACTTTTAAAAGTCATTAGTAAACATAAAATTCTCATCTTAGAAAACATTTAATCAGATTTCCGATTGCACTTATTAAACGAAATTAAACTCATTAACGAAAATTATTAAATTTTATCTTAATGAGTTACATTATTCCTTAAATATTTATCAAATTATTTTACAGTTGGATTTTTTTTTGAAGTTAAAAATTTAAAATAGTTAAGTAGTATATATACCTACTTTTTGAAAATAATTTAACATTCAACAATTAAAGTTTTATATTTTAATAATTTAAATTTATTATAATTTATACTTACATTTCCAAAACATTATAAATAATTATATACACATTCAATAAATGTTAAAAATATAATGTAATATGTAATATTTAATATTTTTATAGGTAGGTACTTACAAATATGATACAAATTAAAAGGTTAAATAAAAAGTAATAAATATATATATTAATCATTTTAAAATTACATTTCATAATAATATATTCATTTTTAAAATTAATTATTTAACTACTATAAGTTAATTAAAATTAAAATAAGGTAACTTTTAATTTTTAATTTTAACAAATTAATAAAATTAGTTTGATACTTGAAGCCAAGCTTTGTATAATATAATATAGTAGGCATATTATAGGTACTTACGGTTACAACCGTGTGTTGTGGTGTTAAAAATACGAATAGAACGATGAATAACATATTAATATTATGTTAAAAAACGTATATTAACGTATAACGTTTATGTTTAACAATTTATTAGATAGAATGAGTTCGGAATTTCGAACTATGATATGGTAATAGTTATTTAAAAAATACCAACTCTTAAAATTATAATATTTTTATATTCCCTGAAAATGTTTTCATGTAGGAACAATTGACATAATTGTGATTTCAATAATGATTATCGTTTTAGTTCATAAATCTCGCGATAAAATATTTTATCGTTTTTATCCTGCACGCTATGATTAATTATCCAATGCTGGCCGGAAACCAGGATGACAAAATTATGTAATACTATAGTAAGTTTTTTTTATAGCAATACTTAGTATTTTATTTTACCAGTTATATAATACGTTACACAATTGATTATTAAATAGAATATTATAAAATCAAAATTATTTTTAATATCAGAAATACCTAATCATTTATACATCATTGACATGATTCAATGCCATGTTTTGTATTATTTGTTGGTACATATAGGTCCTACTAGGTATATTACAATAATCAGTAGCGCCGAAGTCAATGTTAAGGTCGGATTATTGCTCTGATTGGTTCGTTTTAATTTACCGCGGTTTTGTTCAACAATTTTATTTTAGTTTACAATCATATTTTTATGTTGCATTAAATAATAAATATTATTTATTGATAGTATATTACATATTTTGATGATTTTATATTATTATAAATATTAATATTATCATTGCTTATATATTATATTATAGTCATAAACTCATAACTTATACTTACAACAACTTATAACACACATTTGATTAAACAATTTGATTAACTAATAATTCATTGTTTTAAGATGAACAGAATAAATGATTAGGTACCTACTTCTTTTATAATTTATATACCTAACCGCAGACGAGGTAAGTTCTGTACGTTGTTGGCACTCGACGTTACGCTCCTCGGCGCCGTCATGGTATAATGCTTTGTTAATATTGTTAATAATAAATTAATAACAATTAATACCTAGTAAATGAACAATATAATTTTTATGATACCTACTTACCCAAATCAGTCACAAATTACAAGTCACAATCAGTCATGTAATTATAAAATACCAAATATACTCAACTATTATTTTTTCAGAGGATCAAACAAATTCATACATATATTGCATTGAGGCATTTTAAAAACATTAACTTATTAAAATTAGTTTTCCTTTAAAACCATAATTTATATTATCCAATTATAAAATTAACTTTATTAGTAGGAATAAGTAATAAGTAATATACTAATATATTTGATGAAAATAGTTATAGAATAGTGTCTTCAAAATGATTAGCTAATAGTAGTAGGATAATACAATAATTAGATAACTAACAATCAATTAATAATAGGTTGCTATATAATTATATAACTATTATATTATACTTGTTCATGCATTATTAAAATTATATTTAAATAATATAAATTTGATTTCTATATAGCTATGATAGTAAAACTGAAATTCATTTTTTTAACTACATTGTTGATATTTGATATTTGATTCCGATGGTCTCGTTTGAATGGTGACATGCGCACACGACAATAACTTTGTGTTTCTTTCTATTATAAATTTAATATTCCAACAACCAAATGGAAATGTTGGTGTGTACTTGAAATATAATTTGTTTCTCAGAAATACATATACTCCCTGTGTTAAAATAAATGTTAAATACGTAAATATTATCATTTAATGATATTTATTATTGATATTATATAACTACTATAATAAACAGGGCCGGGTATAGGCTCAAGGTATAAGCGAGCTAGGAACATGCTTTAACCTAGAGTGGCATTTTCAAAACAGCGATTTACTTTTTTTTTTTTTTTTTTAATTTGCTTTTATTTATACAATTCCAGCAAGACATTTATAATTATTTATTCATATCAGTAAAATATTTTTAAAAATTCATCAGTTAAAACTGTAATCTATATAATAAAATAATATCGTTTAAAAGTATTGTCTTATTTCACAGTTCAAACTCAATAATAATTACGTAAATGATAATATATAAAAAATAATTTTGAGAACCAAAAAATCATTTCCGATGAAGAAAACTGATAAATTTGATGTTTTCTCAAACTTTAAACGCCTATGAAAAAAAAAAATTTTAACCGATTTCTATGAAATTTGAGTGTTAGATACAAAACATAGTGCGCAGTCTTTTAGTTTAATGAAACTTTTACTGGGTCAACTCAAAAAAAGTTATTAAGTTGTATCGAGAAATATAGGTAAATTTGCTGTTTTTTGACGTTTGTTAGGTGTTTTTGGATTTTTAGTTTTTACCTTTATGATTTTGGTTTAATCAAAAAATATTTTAAATAAAGTATTATTTACGCAAAATTTGCTACCGGAAAATGGGTCTAGATGAAAATATCGGAGCATTATTTCGAATATAAAACTGAAAAAGTGTTCACAAAAAAAGTAAATAAATAAATAAACTTATACTTTCCAAACTAATACATTCATCGTTTCACTCAGAATCAAAAAAAAAAAAAAAAACTAAGAAGTAAATAGTTATTTTTTAATATATACCTATTGTAAGGTATAAATACCTTGTAACACTTTTAAAATAAATAAAAATTTTGTATTTTATTAAAGTAGATAAGGGGGCTTAATATTATTTTAGGGGCGAAAAAATTTGATTTTGCCTAGTACACTATTTTCGCTTAAGCCGGCCCTGCTAATATAGACAAGACCTGACAAGTAAACAATTAATAACAAATTGTTATTTTTTTCTATTTTATAAAAACGTAAGAAGTTAAATTAAGATAGATATATAAATAATAATAATAATAAATTCAGCAAAATTATAGTGGCCTTATTTTTTTTATAACTGTGATAAGTTATAATTTTAAACGTATACAAATGTAAATGATTCAATTAAGTCTTAAAATAATATAACAATTTTCATTCATTAAGAGAAAATTATCAAACAAAATATAAATTAAAATAATTTTTAAACTTATGATTCAAGTATCATATTTCGTGTTAAACTAAAAACGGTATTATCAAAATAGTTTTAGGTATTGTAGTCTCATAGAGTTTTAAATAGGAGCGATACGCATACTTTTCTATTTCTTACTTTACTATTGATAATTTTAATATTTTATCCGAATAATTTATTTCTCAAATAATAAAAATAAGATTATTATAATTAATTAGATACGATTGTGTAAAAATTAAGTCAATATGGTAAATGAGCAATGTTGAGCTAGCATAAATAATATTTTAAAATCATTTAAGTTAAGTGAAAAAAGTTTAAAGTTAATAATTAATAGAGAAAATTAAACTTTGTCTTAATTATGTATAATAAGTTTAAATAATGAATTATTCACATATGTTAAATTTATGTATAAAAACTTTTAAAATATATTTAAAATGTAAAATATTATTTAATTATGTAGGATAACAATTTTTTGATGGAGAGGGAGTATTAAAATAAAATATAACTAGTACCTATATAAAATAATAATAAAATCAAAAATTCGAAAGAAATATTCTAATATATAATATTTTATATTTATAAAATAAATCGTTATTTACCAAAATAATACGGAAAAAGTAAGTTAAATTAAAAATGATGTTATTAAAGTTAAATTTTAAAATTAAACTTTACTTTAATATTTTAACTCTTAGGTTAATTATGGAAATATACAAATTGTTTTGGAATATTATGGAAATATTAAATTATACAATTTACTTTATTGATCGGACAATACTTTTCCATGGCCATGAATTGTCTGATGATCGGCATAAATACGATGTCTGAATTCAATTCAACGCAAAAATCCGATTTCGTAATATTAATTTCACGATTGATAAACAATAAAATATTTTCTTGATTTTTACGTTGGATGCTTATTGATATCTATAAAATTAATGAAAAAACTATGGTATAGATTACTTTAGTTATATTTCATATACGACTGTTTATAATAATTTATCATGTTACTGTTGTGTTAGAATTTGCTTCTATTTTTTCTAATACTTCTGCGTATCCGATTCCTTTTTGTGTTGCTTTTGTATAAGTATAATTCAATAATATGATCGACTTTGGCAAACAATTATATGCTTCTTCTAGGATCATTTCGTAACGAGCCTATAATAATTGACCAGATAAGTTATATTTTAATGTTATAATATTAAATTATTGCACTTTAAAACTTGGCACAATATCCTGTAATACATTTCTAGTATATGAAATTATAAATTAAATTAATATTTTAACAATAATAACATAGAGTATAAAACAATATGTTTATACTTATACTTATTTCTTTATAAATAACGTAAAGATAATGTGGACACGTGGTATTCGTTTTAGGCGCGCGTCTGAAAATAGATTCTTGCGTCGTTACCGCGATTGTCGCGCGCAAAATGAACGATTTATAAGAAACCTGTATATCATGCGGTTGTCTAACACAATGGTGCGCAACCTTTTTTGATCCACGACCTCCCAAAATTAATTATTTTGATGATACGACCTCTCTTTCTACCAACAATATGTAAATGTATAATAGATATTCGATAGAACTTGTTATCGCAACAAGATATGACATAATTTTACGATTAACACAGCCATTGACGGTACAAAATAATTTAACTTTCTATAAACTATAAAATAATATACATAGTGTATAACTTTTTCATTTGGTATATAATTATTGGCGACCCCCTAACAAAATTTTGCGACTCCCTTAGGGGTCGCGACCCCCAGGTTGCACACCACAGGTCTAACGCACGTACATGTGAACCTTAGTAATTATTAATTATTAGTTAAAAATGTATAAATAGCAAACGTGTACGCTTCTGCAGGACCTATATTATTTGTATAATGAATTGACGAATGTACAAAATTACAAACATAATATTATTTGAAACTATTAGTTGTACCTATTTAATATTTAATAATTGATTTATACATTAATAATAATAATACATACATACATACTATATTTATTATTTATAGTATTTACTTTAGTAATATTTATATGTTAATAAAAGAAGTAAAAAATAATAATATACGTCTACCGATTTCAATGAAATATATAAAATTATAAAATATAATATTATATTTGTTATTATTATAATTATAAATACCATTTTAAATATAGTATATTATAATAGAATAATATTATTAGAAAATGTGATTTTTTAAAAAATCTATTTGGCATCACTATCAAATAAATATACGTCTTGTTAATTTCGAAGATAAATATTAATTGTATTATGAGAGAGTTATGGAAATGAGTGTAAATTGTAAGAGGGGAAGAGGAAATCGAAGAAAAGGTAGATGGAATAGAGTTTGTTAGCTGAGCTATTAAAAGCTGATGTGAATGGACTAGAGGTAAGTGTGGGATATGAAATTTAGGCATAATGGTGATATGGTGTGGCCGCGTAGGGGATTCCATTAAGTTGGGAGTGTAATGGGATATAGAAGAAGATGAAGAAGAAGAAAAATAAATTATTAATATAAAATAAACAACCGAATGAGAGAAAATGTTTTAAACAGTCAAATACTTACCTATTTCTTATATAATATACCTATATAACATTATAAACATTAATTTATATAGGTACATATTAATCAATAAAAATTGAAAACATTGATATATTTCAAAATTGTATATTTCATGACATTTTTAAACACTAATTGTAATATTATAATATTACAATGATACAAACTATTGGCGTTTGGTTTACATACTATGGTTGTGTCCCACAATGATAGAAATACGAATAGAATAACGAGTAACATTTTATTGGATAACCGGTGATAAACTGTTAATTAAACGGTGTAAATTATTTAAAGTTCTTAATATAATAATTGTAGGGAATAAAAATGTACACTAATGTTATTAATACAGTAAATTATAATAAGAGACTGATGTAAATTAATGATGTAGTTAAAAAGCATACGAGTTTTCGTATATTATATACTGATGGTTGATGTTACACTATTTAAATTAATACGAATATTATTTTCGTTATTGCAAACATAATGTAAAATACATTTTCTGACCGTCATAGCGTTATCTGACATTTCTTTTTCTATTATGTAATTTTAATATACTCAACGTATAAAATACCAGTTTATTAAAATAATGATTTATTGTACTTTTATTTACTGTGATAGTGGTAATAGCAGTGATAACGATCTGTGACATTGTGCGGTCACATTATTAATGTAGATTATCGTTCAACCGTCAAAATATACTACCATAACGCGTAATATTATAACTAGGGCTATGATTTTGAAGCATTTACATTTTCTTTCATAGTACTCCAGGAAATGGCTAATCAAAAACAAAATTAGATTCGTTCATCACAGAGTTTAAATATGCAATTTTGTTTTTGCTTTTTTTGCATTTTCTTATAATATTCATAAATAAATGCTTTTTTGATACTTTTTGTCAGTTTATAAGCTTTTTAATTAGTTTTTGCTAATTATACGCATATTTAACATTTTTAGAACATTTATGTATATATTTATCTAAATTATTATTTATTAATTTATTTTAATTGCAATATTATTTATTATATATATTTCGTGATTTCGTAGTGGAATATTATCGTCTTATTGGAAAATATTGTGAAAATAGATTTTTAGATTTTGTCGAAGTGAGTGGGAGTAGTGGTTACGTAATACGTTGACTGTCTGGATTTCAAACGCAATGAGCTGTTTAGTTGTTGTAAGAATTAATTGATGTGAACATATAAAAATATGTTAAATAAATTATTTTTTGAAATTAAAAATATTTTTCAGCTAAACTTAAAAATATTTGTCTTTTTTAGTTGCATTTTCCTGATTAAAATGTTTTTTTTTAGCATTATTGGCAACTTTTTAATTCCTTTATTGTAGGTTTTTAGTGCTTCATTTTCCTAGCCCTAATTATAATTATTGGTAGGTAGAGGAACATGGGGCATAGCGGGGACGCTAACGTAAAAAGACCTGAAATACACTTAAAAAACATTTTCTTTCTTTCAAATTTTGTTGACACATTCAATAGGTTATTGTAATTGATTTATTAATTATTATGAAGTGTGAAAATAATTTATATTGAAGTTCATAAAGAAATAAAAAAAGTACAGTTTACGTAAAATAAAATGCATTCAAATTCTATAAATTTTAATTTATTTTTTAATAAAATATTATTTAGATTATAAAGCATTTTTATGAATAAAATTCATATATAAATGTACTCTCGGAAACTTCAATTCCAGCACAAAGGCAATGGGCCCATTTTGTGCACACGATCCACCAATCGACTGATTCGCTGTAACTCGCTATACCCAAATGTATATCACTGTAAAATGACGATGAAAGACTATTGACTATTGGTCGAATAAGATCTGAATAAAAAATACAGTCACTAATTATTTTTAAGTCTTATTAATTAGGTATTAATATTCTTTCTAAGTATGTAGTCAATTAATAATTAATTACATATATCACACAACAGATAAACACATATTCATTTTCTAAAAAAACATAATAAATCATCGAAGATGGACCAGTTAATATGACAAATAATAAGAAATAATTTATTACTATTGGTATAGGTAATGATTTTCTATAATAACATGTGTAGCTTGTCATGGAACTAATCATTATTATCATTATTATCATTATTGTATATAATATAAGATATTTTGTTTTAAATGTCAAAATAATGCTTATAAATCTTTATATTATAAAGATAAATAATAATAATAAAAGCAAAGAAAACATGATTATAATACATTTTAACAGAAATAGTTGAAAAAAAAAATAAATACAAACTTCAAGAAATATATTTCATTATACGTCCCTACTTTGCCCCGCATGGGTATACCGCACTTTGCCCAATTGATTAATTTACCTTAAGCCTTTAATTTAATTTGATTAAAATATTTTAATTTAAAAAACAATCTACGGTTTACACTGTTCACAACATATACTATTCATTAAAAAAAAAAAATATTAAAAATGATGTTCAAAATATTATGATATATTGAAATCAAAATATCTAATTATTATATCAAGCAAATGATAACAGGCACATGAGTGGTTTTTAATCGATAAATCGCAATATTATTGATAGATTGCTTCAAAACTTTTAACACACAATCTCAGACGTCTAAGAGAGCTATATATCTAATAATAACATAATTTTTTTACATTGAATAAATAAATATTACGATGTCCTCGCTTCACCCCAATACCCCGCTTTGCAACCTGTTCCTACATAATATTTATCCCATTCGTCATGTTCCTATGGCCTAGATATAGTCTATTCATCTAATTATAAAAAAGTCGACAACCGATAACTATTCATTAGTTACATTATTATAATGAAGTTATGGATATAAAATTGTAATATATTACAATTAATTAATAAAGTAATTAAAATAATTAAATAAAGTTCAAAATATGAACAAACAGAAAAAAATGATTTCCAATGTCTTGATGATTATTTACTTGTGAAATATTTCTTATTATTTTGATGTTTTAAAGTTGATAATTATTTTTCAATTATTACCAACTAATATATATATATTGATAAATATTTATTATGTGTACCTTAAAGTAAAATCTAAAAGTTAAAAATTAAATTAGCTTTTTCAATTTGATTTTAAAATATGATTTACAATTGTTGTTACAGGTATAGATTTTGAGGAGTTTTTTTTCGTCTTTCTTATGGTAAGTGTAGTTTAAATAATAAAATATATTGTTGACCTTACTATAAAACCAGACAAATGGCCAGTTTTTGACTATATATTAATTGTTCACACCAAATATTGTTTGGTCGTTTGTATACAAAAACTATTTAAGTATTCTTAGTAATGACACACAACAAAATTAAAAATTAATGATTTTTTATGTAAACGAAATTATATACAACTATATCAATAATGTCTAATGTATTCGTTAAATATTTTAATTGCAGTCTACTGTAATTGCTATAGGTATAAACAGAATAAAATATATAATATGATGGTCACACAAATTGTCTCGAAAAACTTTTAATAAACAAAAAGCAAAACGAAAGTAATAGGTATATCATAATTTAATAACTTAATTGATTTTTCTTCAAAAATAGAATATAGATTATGATTTGAATTTTAAACAGTAATAACTTAGTTGATTTCATTTGTCATGGTTTACGAAGGTAAAATTAATATGACTGATTCATTGAGTGAAATATCTACTTAATGTAGATACAAGTTAAAATTAAATTATAAATCTGTATAAAATTATACACAATATTTTAAAACCATAAGAAATATAAGGTAAGTGTATAAAATAAAAACATAGCTTTTTTTAAATTGGATTTTATAAAATATAAGTGTGTGATATATCAACAATATATAAAAATATAATTGTAATCAGTGGCGGCGCGAACTTTTTAGTTGGAGGGACAGTTGAATATTTAGCATACTATCCCCCCCCTAATCCATAAAAAAAAAAATTTATTTCAATAATTTTGTGTAGTAAATTATTTTATTAATTTTTATTTTTTAGTATACATTGATTATATATAATAGTATATAGTAAATAGCTAATATAATATTAAAATAAAAATCGAAATTTTTATGGATGAATTAAATAATTTACAAATTATTGATAATATAAAAATCAAAGATTTTAATAATGTAACACAAACATCATGGGTTTATAAAGTTAATTTACCATTAAAGAAGAACTAATTAAAAGAAAATTAAAGATTGACAGAAATTTTACAGATTTTCGTAATAAACTCATAAGGTATAACAAATGCTTCCTTTAGATTTATAAAATAATATTTTCGAAACATCACAAATTAATAATAAAAAATATAACAGACAAAACCCCATTGTCAATTAACTATTAATTATTAACTATATCTTAACTATTAAAATGTATGTAAAATTGTATTAAACATATATAAACATAATGCATCTAAATGCAGTTTTTCTTTTTTAAATTTATTTTCCTATTATCAATCTAATTATACCTACTAAAAAAAAAAAAGATAAATGAAAAACAAGGTAAAGATATTTAAGAAAAATCATACTAATTCACTTTGAAAAATATATAAATTTAGAATTTAAAAATATCCAGACAAATATTAATGGTATTCGTAGATTGCAATTATAAATAACGAACAAATGCACAATAAAATTTCATATTTAAATATCTTTATTGTACAGAAATTAAAATTTTGTGGCATTTTATGGATAATTAAATTAAATTAAATGTTTGCTATTAAATTTTACCTTTGATTTGAAATTTGAACCTTGAAATAGTAGTTTAAACAATTGTTATTACATTTATTTGAGAATATTATGTACTATAGTTATATGTACCTATTATAACAAAATCACAAAAGACCAACACTATAACCTTCATAGCGCCCTTGTCCAGTTTGTATACTAATATTTATAATAGTTTTTAGTTTTAGTTTAATCATATAATATACTCGTATATTATTATACTGTATATAATCAGAATTTTGTAATACAATTTACATAAATGTTTGGAATAATATACTTATCAAATGATTCAAATCTCATTTCAATAATTTTAATAACATGATATCTGCTCACTTTGTACATACAGGATGTTGTAGATATATTTAATAATTCCAATATTTTAACAAAAAATTAAAAATTTTTAATGTAGATATTTTTTAAGGAAAAACGTCTCATAAAAATGCTAAATATTAACTTAAAATTTTTTAAGTTATGTGAAACTTGAAGATAGTCATTTTAATAAGTACCTATATTTCTATGAGTTTTTTAATGTGTTGAATGTTGATTTCTTAATTTAATCGATATGTTAGTTTTTAGGATTTTCTTTTATTTATTGGAGAAATGGTATTCTTGACGTCATTATTATTTATTTGTAATAAATTAATAATTTAATATGAATATATTATCAAGGTATGAAAAATTCATTTTATCAATATAATGAATGTTCTCAGTGATTATACAATATTGAATAGCTGCAATACAACGTATAATTATTAACGTAGAATAATATTAAATTTTGATATTATGAATTTTACATTTCACGAAATAATAGTTTGAATAATTGTACTAAATGACATCAAAAATATAAATTATCTAAGAAATGAAAAAAAATCCTAAAAAGCACCATCCTTGATTAAATAATAAATTAGACCAATCAAAATGTTCATAAAAATATACACTGTAAACTGGCTATCTTTAAATTCACATAACTTTTTATGTTTTTTTTTTATTATTATTTTAGTAGACGTTTAAAATTAACTAAATAATTAAAGGTAACATTATTCATTGCCTAAATAATAAGTTTTACATTTTTTACGTAGATTTTACTAGATATTAATTAATTTTTACCTAAATATCTACCCCAATATTTCCTTCATTTCTTTTTTTAATCTTGATTCTAATTTTATTATTACCTACTGTAATTTTTAACAATATTATTATTAAATCTCTTCATCTGGAAGATCAATCTATTTATGATTTTGATTGTAATTTGTATTGATATTGAAATTTCAGAATTTAAGTAAATTTGTTATTTGTATGTTAACATGGATAAATAATTGGTCAATAATTATACAAATGGTACAAAGTTCCAATTAATCAGTTTGGTATTCACGATGCTCGTAATTTCAAGGGCAGAGAAAATATATAAATTAATGTTTTTTTAAGTTGTCAGACGAAATTATTTCAAAATACTTTTTACGATATCTAAATTTATTTAATTACTTTTTTATACATTGAAAAGCTATTTAAATTGTGGTTTATTTGTCAGTCTTCAATTTGAAATTATCACTGTGTCACATTTACTATAAATTATATTAATTTTGTAACTATTCTTTAAACCTACTTATAATAAATAACACAGAAATCAAAATGAACAACTTTACTGCAGCTGTAAGTTATGTTGTCTTATTAAGTTTAAAACAAATATAATGCACAGGAGGATAAATATTTTATTTTACAGAAATTCAAATTTATAGCAAAACTAGTAAATTTTTCCATTTATTCAAAAATGTTTATTCCCAAAAACTCTTTAAAACGGCATCCGAAAATTTACATAATATTATTTTTGAACTTCCAATATGTTAAAAAGTTTAGAAAAATATATTTAAAAATATAATTATATAATATAAATTTTTCTCTATTTCGCATAAATTAAATCAAGGAAATTACAGTAACATAACATTTTACAACAATAAAATATTTTTAGTTTTTACGAATAATTCATAATATTATGTACCTATTTTAAATTTGTCTATCGCATAGTTGTTTCTGGTGGTGTTTGTCTTCGACTTTCAATGTTTGACGTTTGCAGCTCCAACGGAAACGCCGAGAACCAAAAATGCTCGGCTTTTAAGACACGACTACATCAAGGACAATAACGGACAGTTTAGCCTATAGTGAGTGTTTTTATTTATGTCATTCAATAATTATTTTATCGTAAAAATTCGTTCGTAACGGTATACAGTAATAAGTAATAACTAATAATCATATAATATATAATATACGTAAACGATAAGTGATTGATAATAAATTACAAATTGAGGTCGTTTGCTAACATGTAAAAAACATAAACGAACCTTAATTAATTGTTGTAAATTTCAAAATATAATGTGTTCTATTTGTGGTAACATATCTAAATGTTTAATATTTATCTATGAAAACTATAATTATTCCTAATGAATTTTAACAATAATATTATATATCTAATTATAAAATCAATTTTTTTCTCGTGTAGCATAATAGAAAACTACTGAACATTTGTCCAATATAAACCTTCTACATTATATTATATTTTATGTTGTGGGAAAATTACAAATAACAATAAAAATTGAAAATTATATTTCAAATATAAATTATTGTTATTGCTAAAATTTATGTTTGATTAATTTGTTATTTTAACAAACAATGCTAAATTAAAATAAAAAGGTACTATATATGTTGATGGTTAACTATGAGATTATCATTTAGGTACATTATAGGTAACCTACTAACAATATCAATAGATAAGAATAGATTGAACATTTTTTTTTTTTTGTATACCATTTATCGATTGTAAACGAATTTACTTATGTATACATCATGTTTTAAAGACATTAAAATAAATTTAAAATATATGATTTATCGCTAATCAAATCTCTTAAACTAAGCAATCGTAAATGCACAATATTAGATTATAATTTGATTTAAACTCTCCCTTCAATAAAGGAATTATCTTTTCACTCTTACTTATAGACATTTAAAATGTTCAGACCACGTCTATATTCTTAAATATCAAGTGGAGAGAAAATATGTATTTTTTAAATATTCATATTTTTCCCCTAAAATCTATAATTAGGAAAAAAGGGATAATTAATAATAACACAAGTAGTCCAATTTAGTTCCAGACACTGTTTATTTAAGTTGTCATAAGTCGTATTTAAATACGCATTTAATATATGTTTCATAATACAAATTTGATTATAGAATAATTGTACACATTATAGTAAAATCAATGTAATAACGAAATGATACGAATTACAGTTTTGAGTTGGATGACGGGACATCACAGTACAGAGAAGGGTCACTAGTGCCAAACGACGAAGGAGACGGTTACGTGTTGGTTCAAAGGGGTTCATATTCTTACATTTCTCCCGAAGGAATCAATGTGAAAATGTCGTACACGGCTGATAAGGACGGCTTCAAAGTGGTCGAATACTCAATTCCACCAGCTGCAGTCACGCCAATGGCTAGAAATTAAATCATTGTAATAATCAAAAATCACCGAATTATATACTTTTATATTCACAAAAAAAAATAAATAAATAAGAGTGAAATCATATTATTTGTATTAAAATAATAGTACAAAAAAAATTTAACCTTAACTCTTTGTTTTGCTATTTTAAAACATAAAAGGTATTAATATTGAATACAAAATTTAAAAACGACATTGATTAATGTTCAACATGAATATTATTTATAAATATTTCTACAGCTGTAAATCATTCAATTTAGGACCATATTATGTTTACATTTTCGAAAAAAATTTAATTTATTTTTAAATAAATTTAAAAACATGCAACGGCGAACGAAAAATAATTTACATTTTTTTTTTTTTTTAAATAAGATTTATATATTTTATTAAATATACTTTTTTGACGTCGAAAATTAATAGTTATAAACTTGTAATTCTTCATAAGTATAAAAAACTAAACAGTAAAAACACATTTTTATACAAATCTAAATAATAATTCTTTAAAATTAATATAATATTATATTTTGATTATTCGTGGTATTATATGTGAGCAAGAAATATTATTTCTAGGCCAGCTGAAAATTTTTTTTAATTGCATTTATTTTATATTTGACTAATATCTTTATACAATTATTTTATTGATTTCAAATATCAGTAATGCAATCTTTATTTTCGATATTTGGTGACTATACTGACTAGTATGAATTATTTTAAAATTGTCTACTCATTTATAATAGACAATAATAGTACTAATAACAATTTGTTTAAATCAAATATGAAAATAAGAGAAAAACAATTAATTAATGTTCATAAATCAAACGATTGAAATAAATAAATTAAACAATAGGCTAGTTGAAAACAAATACTATGAATTTTAATATAGAAAAGTTTTTAAAACGAAACAACGTACTTTTAAAATTGTGAATTCAATTATTAAAAGTAATTTTTTTAATTATTCAATATTTATATATATATACATATATATATATATATAGTAATATAAAGTACAAGTACTTATAATAATTGTATTGTTGTTTTTAACTTGAAGTATTTAATACCTAGATGGGTGAATGCCAAATGGTATAATGTATAAAAGAATAAATTTATAATCAATTAAATTTCATATTAGAAATTGCATATATTTTGTAAAAAATAACAATATAATAGTTCAAAATAATATTTATAATAATAATTTATAATAGTATAAAAGTAGAGAATGATAAAAAATGGAAGTCTGAGAAAAACTAGGAGAGGGAGGAAAATGTGATAAAACTGTTAAAGAATCATGAATTGTTAATATTATGATTAAAAGAGAAAAAAAAGGAAGTGACCCGAAAAAAATAATTATAGCACTCAATTAATTATTATTTATTATGTCAATAGGAAAGTAATAGAAGTCAGAACACAAACATAACAATGGAATTATTGTTCCTCTACTAACCAATATTTTAAGAAATATATATTAATAAACTTTACTAAATGAATTTTATTGGTACAGACTTTAATGTAGTTGAAATTCAGTTTTAATTCAGTTGAAATTATGCAATTTAGTCCATAGGTAATGCTATTAAGAAACAAGTTTAAAAATAAACTGTTTGTCATATGAACTTAATTTTAAAAAAAACTATTTTAAACATGATTTAAACGTGTTTAATGCAAATTAAAATTATAATTTAATAATATATTAATTTTCAAAATTACTTTTTAGTTTTAAGTTATGTGAAATATGAAGATAGGCAGTTTAAAGATTAAATTTATATGGAAATGTTGATTGGTTAATTTTCTAATTTAATCAATAGGTTGTGATTTTTTGGAACCTTTTTGATTCATAGGAAAAATCATAATTCTGACTTTAATTTTGTTTATTTAATCTAGGTATTATATCGTGGAATGAAAATTCATATTATGAATATTCAATATTATGATAAGTAAATAATTATACAAATATTTCATACTATAAAAATATTAAAATACATACCTACTTCAAATAATGACGTTAGAAATATTATTTCTCCAGTAGATAAAAAAAATTCCTAAAAATCAACATTTTGATAAAATTAGAAAGTCTACACATCAAAATTTTCATGTAATATACAAATATACCCTTTAAATGGCTATAATTAAATTTCACATCAGTTAAAAAAAAAATTATTTTATTTAGTTAATTCTTTTTGGTAAATCTTATTTTATTTATTTTAAGAGTTTATTTAATACTAAACTCGTTATCCAAATTGGACTTGATGTCAGTCTTATTGTTCATAAAATATACATATACCTTTCAATAGCAGATAAATTAAAAACTAATGGTAAATTAAGTGTTTAATATAATGTTTAAACGAAATTGTTTGAAGGTAAACGATATCCGTTAGGTATGGCTTTTTAATGTATTTATAATTTTTTTATTTTATTTAAATAAAAAACAATCCAATATAATAGTAGCTTATAGTGTCATACCAGTATAGAACTCGAAACTATCACCATCTTATTATTGTTCTGTTATTATAATTTTTATAGATATATTCATTCAATTTCGAGTTAACAGAATTAAAATGAAAATTATTACGGTGAGTTATACTGTTTATTATTTTTCTTAATAATTATAATAATATATAAATTATAATTTATTAAATATCAATGTCTAAATTTTTTATCTATCTTTGGGTAGACGATAGTATTAATAATATCATTATTCACTCTGATTTTGACGAGTCAAATTCCAAGAGAAAAAATGGACACTACACCGCCAGAAACTGTGTTGGAAAATTCTTGTAGAGTCGATATAGATAACGGAACGTTCATACTGTAGTAAGCTTTTTGACATTGACTTTTCAAATATTAATTATCTATATTTTTTGCCTTATATTATGTTATCCAATTATTTAATAATAATAGTTATAAATTTAAGTCAGAGATAGAAAACTAATAATTTTATAAAATCACTAAAGATGCAAGCATATATATTACACAATTAAAAATAGTTTTTTACAATTGTTTTATTTTAACATTTTAATCCCAGTTTAACCAATAACTATCGTCTGCTATATTCATAATATAATGTATAGAAAGAAATCAAAACTCAAAAGTGTAGAATTATATACCTACCAATTATGTATTATTATATTGTAATAATTGTATTGGAAATATTATTCTATTTATTTACTAAATAAAAAACATAATTTGGATCGAGAAAACTTATTTAATAAAATTGTTAATTGTAACTTTTTAAAATTTATAAAATATATGTGAATAAGAAAAATATCCAACAATAAGTTTATGAAAAATTGCACAAATGAAAAAAAAATTTAAAAAACTCTCATTTATGTGTAAAATAAAATTGTACATTTAACTTCGCCTAAACACAAAACGTATTTGAATATCATTCTGGTACTTATTATTCTATTTATATGTGCAAATTCTACAAGTAGTCCTCTATCTTTATAGTCTTCATTTCAATACAAGTTATTTTAGTATCATTCAACGATTTAGAGTTTTAGACCATTTAACACTTCGTTTGATGTGAACATTATAAAGTGATTTTAAATTAATTTTTATGTCCAAACTAACTGTTTATTTATTATGAATTTAAAAAATGTAATTATACATAATTATGTGGATTTTAGTTATCAGTTAAATGATGGAACGCCACAAAACAAAGGAGGGATGCTAATTCTGAAAGAAAATGGAGACGATTTCGGTTCGATTCATTATACCGTAGATATGAAGATTTCTCTGAATGGGCTTGGTTATAAAACGAAAACATTAGCTACGACTGGCAAAAACGGTTTCAGTTTATTCCAATACACAATGACGTCAGCATCCTCCGTAGATACAACTAAGTGTTATTAAAATATTGCAAATATTTTTTAAATAGATACCATATTTTATTTTGCATACATTTACGTATTACTTCATTGTAATTCATATTTTAATAAATATATGTTTCAAAGTTCATTTTTTCGTTGACAATCACTAATAAGTAGACAATTTCTCCGTAGGATTAAAAAAATTAAGTTGTCCTATATTTTATATACAATGCACGCATTATTAAATTTTAAACTGTTAATCAATATTCAAAAAATTAGATTTTTATTTTATTTGTTTTTACTTTTTAATACAAATTATAAAAAAAAAAAAAATGTACATTATAAAAATCGAGTTTTAGGCATTAATTTCAGGATACAGCTAGGAATATGATTTACCGTAAATTTAAATAGTAATAATTTAAGTAGATTAATTTTGAATTAAAATTTTAAAATGTTGCCAAGTGTTACAAACTGTAGAAATCTTCAATTAATTTATAATTAATTTTTAAGCACAACAAACGCATTAAGGGCAATGAAAGCGATATGTTATTTAGCCGATTTAGAGCTGACAATAATCTGGTATGATTAAAAAAAAATAAAGATATTTGAGTTCATCGTTTATTAACAAGTTTACTTTGCATCGATCGAAGCATATTTTACATGTATAAAAATGTTATTGAAATTTTTTGCTCTAAGAAATTAACCAATTTATAAAACTATCATACGTTTCACTTCCGTAAATAATTTGATAAAAATTTAAAAAAGTTCTCCGGCTAAATAAACTTGATTAAAAACCAATAAATTTAAATATATTTTTTACTTATAAAATCGAATCACGAAGAATAGTGAATTATCTACATTTTTATCAAGAGTATAACTATTTGAACTATTTTTATATTATCATAAATCAGTTATGAATTACATGTGTATACCAATAGTGTATATATTTAAAATTTAGCGCTTTTTAACTTTACTATTTAACTAATTTACTAACCGCCACAGTTGCAACTATTATACGTATACTATTTAAATTTCATACAAACGCACCGCGTAACATGAGCAAAACGTTATATTTTTTAAAGCTTATTGTTATTTTACAACCCTTTTATAAATAATCGTTTCCAATCCCTTTAAATATGATTTTAGTTTTTGTGAAATCAATGACTATCTATTTAAACAATTTCATTTTTCAATTAAAATGTGTAAAATTAATCGCTTTTGATATTTTGTTGACGTGGAAATATTAAACAATAGTATAGGTAATCACGTTATATTTTTAAATAAACTTGAAAATTTTAATTTAAGAAAATATAATATTAATAATTATAATAATGATCAATTTCTATTGCTTATAATACGTATAGTGTATTGATGAATTTTACAAAAATCTATAATAATTAATCAATGGTAGAACGAATGTTTTTCGGACAATTTTATTGTTTCAATGATAGTAAAAAATAAAAAAATATTTGTCTTTAATTTGTAAAAATATTTTACAATTAATCATTATTTTTACTGTTGCGATAATATTATTTAGATTATGTAAAAAAAAAAGAATAGTAGCATGCATTTTATATTAATTACACACAAATTATAATATAAAAAATTGTATTTATTACTTATATGAGTGGTTAAGAAAAATTGTAAAACTGCAATATAAAGGATACATTAAGGGGAAATAGTATCTATATGATTTTATACTTTTACACCATATATTATAAATTTATAACCCAAAAGAATATACGCTAATACGTCATGATTATGGTTTCGCCTCAGAAGCCATCTGCGGTTGTTCCAACACTTTGAAACCATCCTTGTCGGCTGTGTAAAACTTCTTCACCTTGATTCCTTCCGGTGTGATGAACGAATACGATCCTTCCTGATTCATCACGTAACCGTCCTCGTTGGTGTTCGATACCAAATATCCTCGTTTCGATTGTGTCGTCCCGTCGTCGACCGCATAACTGAAATGACATAACATTTTACATTCAACAGAGGGTTTATAACCAGGCGATCAATTTTTGAATTTTTTGCTATTCTACTAAACTTATTAGTAGATTATAACAAATTAAATATTATTGAAACTATTAGTGTAAAACTAAATAACCGTATTTTTTAATAGAAATATGTTAAATTTTTTTTATTAGTGCACTAAAGTTTTTGATAAACTTATTAGTGTGGTTAGCTACCACATGTGCACTAGTCATGCACACTTACTTACATCATTGTTTTTCTTATGATTACGTACTTTAAATTTATACTATCTTAAATTAAATTACATCAAAGTAATTTGGAACAATTTTAATCATTTAGAAATTATGGAAAAAAGATAAGATGTATCTATAAACCATTCGTAGTTATACCTATATCATTCATACCTACATATAATATTAATAATATTTAATAACTACCACTAGATAAATAATATATTATATTCTGTAGTCTTAATTTAAAAGAGCGTTTATAGTATTTATATGATATAATATTTATATTATATAGGTTGAAATGTTGAATCACATGTAAAATTCTAAAAATGTGTAACACTACATAGGTAGGCGATTACTACTTTTAGGATTTAATTGAAAGACATTTGTGAAAAGAAAAACTTCAAAAGTATATATTGTTATTATAATATATTTTATAATTTGATGATAAAATTAATACGATTTACAGTTAGTCAACATCATTTTAAATATCAACCTGATAAATTGTATTATAAAGAACAAATGATTAGATTATGTTTGATTAGTGTGAAAATATTAAAAGGAAAACAAATATAATTCAAAAATACGAATTTCAGTATTGGTGGACTAAAAACATCGTATAATTTACTAGTGTAGGGCGTAGGTATTTAAAACATTTGACAATGACAACTGCGAGCTTAAAAATATACCCCATAATGAGTTCATTCAAAGATGACCCAATGAAATATAATATGAGTTTCCTTCTAGTAGCATAACGTACCCAAAAATTGTAAGAGGTTAGCTCCTTAACTGCTTAGCAAAACGGAGTCACGACTAAAAAATACTGATATAAAATATTTTTATACAGCATAAATTCGACGATGAAAGATGATAAAAGTAAATACAATAAAATAATCTAATTATCAATATTTATATACGAAGTAGGTATCTTATTAATAATTTTAGTTCTTTTCGATGCGGAAATGCCAAATCAGATAAAAATTTAAAATACTTACGCCAGCATAAATTGACCGTACTGTCGTAAACATTTTCGTTACTCAAAAAAGACGGGTTGTCTTTGAGTGGAGTTACTCGCGGTGCAGCCGAACATACGCTCATAACTAAAAATGCGAATAGCGTTACCTGTCGAAGATAGTATTATAAATAGAAAATAAATAATTATAATTAGCCAAAATCGAAAATGATAATACAATAGTGTTGTTATATTTTTTATTAACAGCGATCATTTTTTATCTGTTGTATTTTTCTCCTTGAATGTCGATCGTATAATAAATTGTACTTTACAGGGAATTGTTGTAAACTAGGACTCGTAGTATTCGATCCGTCCTTTTTAAATGGTACGAAAACTGCACAAGGTCGTTATTTTTTTTCTCCAAAAATATTATGTGATTATAGTACACTTAAAAAGTAATTATTTCATAATTAATTTTCGTAAGTGTAATAATATTATGCGATAAATTTTCCGTGCCTACATTATATTTTCCAACGTGTAATAAAATAATAATTGCATGAAAATATATATTGTAAATTTAAAATCTTTAACCATAAAATATCAATACTTAACTACTTAACTACATATTTAAAGTGATAAATTTGCGTTTTCAACAATGTACAAAATAGATATTATACGAAAAATATTTGTAATGCCTATACGATGCTTTTTGTTGTTAAATTCTTTTATCAAAAAATGTTATTAAAATAATGTTTCCAATATACAATTGTTAAATTACATTATTAAGTGTTTACAATGGATTTTTGTTTACCTTCTTAATATCTGTCGATTACAAATTTATGGTAAACAATTTTTAGTTGAAAACAGCTGATCTTATGCTTTTAGCCACTCTTAGGTGATTTAAACATAATTAACGATAAGTAAAAATATTTTAAATATTCAAAATTATGTACCTATATTATAATTACGTGTCATACAAATATAATGTATACGTATAGAATGTGAAAATATAAAAATAATATTGATGTAATTACAATTATTATTCTCGATATTCATAATATTATATTTTACTTATTGATATAATTTAAAGATTTACAAAAAACATATCCAAATCAGTACTTCATTATAGGTAAATTAAATATTTAAACGTGCAAAACATTATTATTATTATTTTATAAATTCATACTTTTCAATAACTAATTATGAAACACTATTACACCAATTATTTGTTCACTTGGACAGAATTCTTTAGTAAACTAAAGATACATGCACACAAAAAATGTAATGATAATTTGATAACTTGGGTTTTACTTAAATAACATATTAATAATTTATTTAATTGCTTTCATAAATAATTCAAATTTTGATTACTAATCTAATATATCTATTAAATTTTTTTAAAATTAATTGTTTCATTTTCAGCGTTATAATTACCTACTTGGCTACTTTATTTTAATAACAATTTTTAACTACCAACTTTTAATTAATTAAACATAAATAATAATTTTAATTTGTAAAAAATACTTTAATTTTCTGCATCATAGGTGGTCAATTTCTCAATATATTCCTAATCATGGTTCTGGGAATTTGATCTCTCCAGTAATACCATTGTAAAACTCTTTCGCATCTTTATCTTGGTTACAATCTTATCTCTCACTCATATCGTCTAATTCTAAATTCATCTACTTTCATTGTTCTTACGTTCTATTGATTATTGATAATTGAGAATATTTTTTTCGACTTCATAAATAATTTATCCTCTTTTCAAGGGTGAATTTAACATCTATTTATGGTTGGGGGTTGGGACACTTAACATAATAGAAATAAAGAGGTTAGATAGCTTAGTATTATGCTAAAAACAACCTTTTTCCTCTTTTTCTATTCTTTCACATACTTTTGGTTATTTTTCTTAACTATATTTTATTATTCTGTTATAAATCTTTTAATAAATTTTATCATCAACATGTGTATAACATTTTTGAATTTTTTATTTTTATTGACTTTCGATATTTTTATTTTGCAATAAGCGCTCAGACAATAATAGTAGGTAGGTATATAAACAATTAACATATTTATTAAAATGCCTTATTTTGTAATTGTAGTACTCGAAGTAGGCACGTATAATGAAATATTATATTGGAATTGTGTTATAATATATTTTCAAGGTAAACAACAAACTAAAGATATTAGGCTTGAATTTTATGTCATTTATTGATATTTATAATTTAAATTCTCTTATTGGATATTTATGTTATATAACATTAAGTTATATTACTACAATGCCTAAAGCATTCGAAACATAATAAATACGATCTATACTTATAATTTAAAACATTGTTGCAGTGATTAAGTATAGTGAATATAACTTATGGAATGAACATTGATCATGGTAAGTTGATTTATTAATTTAAATAATAATTTTAAACTTATAAATATATAATGAGAATGACAAACTATTAATGTTACAAAAAAAAGCTATAATACAACTAATAAATAGAAAATTCAATTTTATTATAAGATGAATTATTTTAACGTAATAATTTATCAAAAAAGTTTATCATTTGACATTCCATAAATAGGTAATTTTATAAAAAATTTTAGTCATACAAATCTTTAATTTGAATACGCCAATTATTAATGATTATATTATTAAAATGGATTTAGATTATTGTGCATGGTTATTCTAAGTTTTTTGATATAGATTCAAATTTAATCATAATTGATTTTTTGATAAATATGTTGCAATATTACGGCTTTTATAAAAAGTTTAAATTTTTAAAATTATTTATAATATTATAATATGCGAATAAACAAGTTTATAATATACGTTTTAAGCTACAAAATAAGTATTTGAAAAAAATAACAGTCTTAATTTTGTTCATATATTTTCTTTTAATACTGCTTCTTTGTCGATATTGAAATAATGCACTGGTCCGTCGATGTCATAACGTAGATTATTATTTTTTACAACTATTTTTTAAACTTATTTTCAACAGGCACCTAAATTGATGTGGTCAATCATTTTTGTTTTATTATGGAACTGTATGCTGTCTACTCCTAGAAAAATCGCACCAAATGAAGACAAAGAAATAAATCAAAATAATAATCGTGATTGGACAAGTCACATAATGGATTATGATGCGGATCAAAGCGCGCAGAATACACAGCCATCGGATGAGATAGATAATAATCATTATTATAATGAACCTTTAACCGATTCAGATATTAATCAGATTATGCAAAATATATTTTTGGCAGAATCTTCAATCGAAACTATTACTGAGAAAACATTACAATATGGTGAACGTATTATACCAAAAAATTACCAACAACTACCTATTGATCCTAATTCGACGCAAATATCTTGGGGGACGATGTCGCAATCTCCGGATTATGTATTTGATGGTTTTAGTAAAAGCCCGCTTGCAAATCAAAATATATCATCGAGAAACAAAAACTATCGTAAAAAATCGCGGAAAAACTCGCATAATTATTCAACTACTACAATGACTGATGACAATCCTTCTTACGACGATCAAAATATAAATGCAAATAATAAAATAAAATACAAAAATCAATTTCCACTTGTTAGAGATATGTAAGTTATGTTTGATAACTTTATTATATTATATCGCAGGAAGATATTTTCTCGTTATTACTTACCCTGAAGATAATCGTTTACCATTTTGTCAATTTATATAAACACGATAATGTTCCAGCTATATATTATTTTTGTAACAATACAAATGTTACCTATATATTTAATTTTTTTGTTATATATAAAATAATGTTTATGTATATTGTATATATATTGTACAAATATGAATGATTAAAAACAATACAAATATCTATTTACTCAAATGTGTATAGATATTGTTTCAAATTTTCTATAAACTATTTTGTTTTATAGTGGACGATTAATACTAAAACAGTTCTCTTTGTATCACCAGAAGGAAAAAAGTAGGGATTATTTTGCTAATGTGAACATAATAATCAAAATAAATGTAAACTAATAAATTTAATGGAAATAAGTCAAATCCCCCCTTCATATGAGTGATATATAATCGCCATTTATTTAACTGTCAAGTCTTAACTAAAATATCATAATGTTGTATTTACTAATATAAGAATATAAGACATAATTATAGAGTATATAGATATACTATTTGAACAATATGTAAAATATTATATTATTGTATCTTTGTATTTCATATCTAAAAAAAACTAATAGATACATAATTATTACATACTTTAATACTATAATTGACGAACATAATATTAAATCATAAGTTTAAACATAATCACCACAATAATAATAATTAATAATACAATGATTATTTATTTACAAAATAAAAATATGCAATTTTATGGCTTTGAAATTTTTATTTCAATTTTAATAATCGGTTTTCTACAAGAATATGGATATAAAAAAAATATTCTGGGATTTGAGATAGCCCTGATTAGTAGGTTAACGGTAATGAATGTTTAAATAATTTGTGTGTACCAATTAATAAATAACGATTATATTATATAACATTTTTCAAAAAGCGTGAAAATATTAATTTTAAATATTTCACACTAATAACCCAAAATATAAACTTATGTTTCATTAAAGAACTATAGTTGGTATTGAAGAATACTAATATAGTAGTGGGTAACTATAATTATACCTCTAAAGGAAGAACAAATGAACTCATAATTTAACTATTTTAGGTTAGTATTCATAAAATAAAAAAACGATTATTGTTACTGATTAAATACCAAAACAATTAAAGTTAAATATATAATTATTTGTATTTGTTTCATATATGTAATTAGATCATTTATTAGTTTTTGACATGTATAGTTAATTATTTATTGTAAAATTCGATTATTATATTAGATATCTGTCGTTATAGCAGTTATATTATTATTATGTACCTTCATGCAATTTCTAGTTTTATTTATATTAGCAGTGTTGTTTTGTTCTTGTTTTTATTCAATTTGTGGCACACATCGTGCTTGTGAATTTTCATATTTCTGGTTTTCTGAATAACTTAAGACAAATAATACTTCAGAGTAAAATTAAAGACAAGGTCTATGTATTTATCTGATAAATTTTAATATACTTATTCAATAATATAATTTTATAAAGCTATTTAGAATTCAATGAAATATTACTTTTACTGTATATATTTTTTAAGTAATCTAACATAAAAAAAGATGCCAAGAAACAAATTCAGAATTATTTTAAAAATCAATTATAAATTGTGTTATTATTTTTTTGGAAGTGCAATAAATCAACGTAATCACTAGAAAATCAATATTTTTATACGAATAATGCATATAGTATAATACTTTAAAGCAAAATTAGGCATTTACAGTCAGAAATGTTTAAACAATGTTTTTACTATAAAATATAATAATTGATTATAATAAAATAATATTGTTAATAATAATATAGTTATTATTTTTTATTTATAATTGTGACGATTGTTTAAATATCATTAATTGGCTGTTTGCAATCAAATATTTTATAAGAATGTAGTTTTTGATCATGATGAAGACTGTATGTACAGAATAATATTGATGAATAAGATATACCAGTAGCGGATCCATCAAGAGATAATGGTGGAGGGAGGACGTTCGCATAATTTATGTACTTACATTTTGTAAATTACAGAATACAATATTTTACATTAATATGTAATTTTGTAACTGCCAATTGTATTTCTGTTATATTTATTATAGATTTCGAAAAGCTATGTACATTATGCTTCAACCAACAATTTTAAAAAAGTCACTGGTATAATTCAAGGTCATGATAATATATAAAATAAAGTAATGGATTTAATAGCCATGATAAAGTAGATTTTGTCATGTGAAGTTTTATCCAGTGAAGTTTTAAAATAGAACTTTGCGTACCCTTAGGTATGCACTATAACCAATGCTTTAATAAAACTTTTTAAAAAGACTTACAGCCCTTAGTACTTATTGGTAGTAAATATTACAAATAGATACCTACAAGTTATACAGAGTATATGAATATGGTGAACGCGGGCTATAAAATAATAATAATGGTTTAAAAGTTTTATGATTTTAAAAGATTTTGATTTAAATATTTTTTAATTTTACTTATAGGATTTACTAATTTAAAGTTTGTTTTTAATCAATTAAGCCGAAGATTTTTCATTTACTATTCCTAAAAGAAAAAAACACATCTAGTCTAATATATTTCGATGAGTAAATAATATTATGAATATTGATATGAAATATAAATTACTTAAATGGTATTATTCTTATTTTCTTTTTCGAATAAATTGTTTATAATAATAACTTGTTGTTATATAGTTCTATATTATTATTTTTCATAATGTACGGAATTAAATTATGTCTTTTAGTATTTATATTTTCATATTATTGTCCTTTATTCAGTGTCTTTTTTAAAATTTTAGCGCACAGGTCACTTTTTTAAATTCTGCCCCTTTTTGTTGTATAATAAGTGTTAGGTTGTTAAAAATAACCAGAGAAATTCAAATTTACTTAATTTATTCATTCAAATGTTGTTATTAAATTTTCTAGTTCAATTCATTGACGGCGGCGTTGGCAGTGGCAGGCCAAACATAAAGATTATGAAATAGAAATAGAATGTAGAAATAGAAGACTAAAAGTTCACAATCGACCTTTTCACTATTTTTGTTAAAAAAAATTATTGTTCTAAAACTAATAACAACGAACCCTAAACAATCAGAACAACAACAACAACTATACTCCGCAAAATAACAATAGTATAGTACAGATATATTAATTTAATAAATGACATTAAATGTTTTAATATAATCGTAGGGACTCGAAAATTTTTTTATGTACATAATAGGTAATATTTACGTTTAATAAAATTTTGGATCGGATTAGTTAATTTTCCTTGGAATAATATAGAGCTTTGAATTTTTTCTAAAAATGTTTAATATTACCTGCAGTTTTTGGTTTAACGGCATGAAATTTTTATAGAAGCCTACTCATATACTATTTAATCTTTTAACAAAATATTTTGAAAGTCGTGACTGACAATTTTTATCATGAATAACTCCTTGAATATTTATTGTAGGGATTTAGAAAATATTGTGCATATTTAATAATTATAATAAACCACTAATTTATTTGAGGACCTAAGGGACGAAGGAGGAAGTATATAATATATGCTATTACATATTTCATTATATTATATAACATAACAGTGAAAACAAAATAATTTAAATTATTTTAAATGATTAAAGTGAAATTTGTTTATTCCAAAACTGATGAACATAAATTCCTACTTATATTAATTACATTACATTCCTAGTTACATTTTATTATAATAAAAACTAATATATATTATAACAAAACACTTTTATTGTTAAAAATACGCACAATTTATTTATCATTTGCTATTTTTGATTCTGAGTGAAGCGAAGTCAGTAAGTTGGTTTATAAAGATGTTTTTTTTTTTTTTTATGAAATTATTTTTTAGTCTTATAATAATGGTTTGATTATTAATGATGATCTATTTAATAATAATAATAATCCTAATAATAATTATTTTTTCTGAAGATAATTGACATGTGCGACAAAGTCGTACACCTACGACGGAATAAACTTACCGTCGATTAATGTTTCTGAGTGCATCGAAATCGCCCTCCTAACAGGAAATCAATTTCCCCTGTATCAGATTTTATGTGTTTGCATAGACAGACACCTTACTCTCAATTAATTTTCCTCTAAAAACCAGATTCTTACCAGAGGTAAGATGACGCAAACAATAAAGGAATACAATTGCCGCTGTTTAATCAAACGTGAAAAGTGAAAATTCAATCCCGAAAGGGAAAATTTCGAGAATTCCAAATGTAATCGACTTGCCACCAAAAGGTGTCACTTGAAGACCACTATATCGCGGATGCCTCTAAATCCGCTAAAGGCGGATAACATTCTACGAAATTTCCTTTAAATAAATGATCTTCCACAAAAGGAGGTTTGTGTACGTCGAAGTCGAAATACCGACGAAATCGATATGCCGTTTGCTAGTTATAAAAAAAGAAAATAAGTAGATGGTTAATTAATGTTATTTAAACAATATTGTCACAATAACGTGAGTATAAAAAAATATTTAAAAAATAATGTTATTGCCATTTATTCGTTTCCAACCATTAATCTAATCTGCTGACTTAAATATAAACAAAATATGTTTTTGTCAAGACTATTTAAAATATTCAAAACTATCATACTATTTTCAGATATTGAAGTGAACAGTAGTTTTTTTTTCGATACCTATTATTATATTTTTTTACATCCAATAAGTGAACGAATATTTCAATTATACTATTACAATTATTACAATGGGCATATTTTGTTGTTATTCGAAAAACGATGTTTTGGATCCAACAAGAGCCTTTAAGAAAAAAAATGTCAAGAAAAACAAAAGAAACATATTCAAATAATTCCGTACAAATAACCGATTGCACTTCGATGAGTCCCCCAGCCGAGGAGGCGATGCAGTCAGCAACGGACTCGGACACCATTTATTTCTCCGATGAATCCGATTATTACTTCACCGCGAAGTCGGCACCTGCGTTATCATTAGTTAATGGAGAAGCAGAAAACGTGGTGAACGATGTCGTGGAGACGATACCGGGCCTACCAGCCGAGGAGACATTGCAGTCAGCATCGGACTTGGAAACTGTTCATTTCTCCCAAGAATCCGATAATCACTTTACCGCGAAGTCGACCAGTGCATTATCATTAATTAGAGGAGAAACAAAGAATACGGTGAACGTGGTCGTAGAGACGAGACCGGAGGTTGTAGACGTAGCCGTGTAAACATTGGCCTATAAATCCCCCGTCTCCATCTTAAATGAGTACGGAATGAAAAATAAAATACATATATCGTATTTATGGGTCAACAATCCGAATATTGGAAACGACCACCCGGCCCTATATCTCTATCAAGCTAGGTGTATTGACACCTACGGTATGTTATTAATTTAATCATTTTAATTTTAAAATTTTTAATCGAAATGAATCGTTTTTTAGACTATGGCAAAGGGTGGACGAAACAGTTGGCCAAACGTAATGCGTCTGACGATCTTCTTGAACAGTTAACTATTTGAATTTATCTCACCTTTATCGAACCCAACTCCTGTACCAATTTCCGAATTATCATATTTCATTGTAATCTCATTTAACAATATTTTAAATTGTATTATAAATATGGCAACGAAAAACAAACAATTTAAATAATTTGAAATATTTAAAAATAAAATATGATTATTCGGAAATTGGTAAACAATAATTTTTTACATTCCCTTTTTTGAACTATAAATACATATTAATTATTGTAACATAATATATAATAGACCATTTTTTAGTGAATATCTACTACGTATCCATTTCACACTGCTTGTAATATTATGTCAATTTATAATTTATAGCAAATATATTTACCTGGTTGAGTATAAAATCATATACTTAATACAAATCAAAATATATTATTGAGTTATACACTTATACCCATATTAACTATTAAGCAAAGCAAACAAAATATAATTTTAACATTAGTCAGAGGTTAATAATTTAATATTTAATGTAAATAAATTATATAATATAGACATTTAGATATACGTATATTTTATGAATGAAATGTGCAGTTCATCGACATTTTTAGGGAAACACCTGAATAACGCATTAAATAATATAAAAGTACAATTTTATTTCGGGACGAACCCAAGGTTTACCTAATGATAATTATATTTATATAATATATGAATGCTGTCCTAGATGGAAAATGTCATAATAGATAAGTATTTCATAAAATATGGAAATAATTTAGGAAAACCATTAAAAAATTATAAATACAAATTATTATAAACATTAATGTCATTACTAGTTACTGAATATGCATCTATAGGATTATATATTAAAGGTAAGTCAGATAAGTATACATCATATATTATTTTGACACGTGGTATAATATATTATTAAAAAAGTTTCGAGTTAAAATACATTATTTTAATTATTTAGGTACAAAATGCAATTTTTTATGAGAAAAATCGACATTATAATTATAATTTTTAAATGTTTAATTTCGCGGTTCGAACTTTACGGATATCGGTCCATCCGGTTTATTTATCAACAATGATTTACTGTCTAAACTTCGTCCGATCCACTTCATCTCGAAATTTCTGACGATCTGAAACACAAGATATCGGTCGTTTTTTATACATATTTTATATCCTATATTTATATACAAATACGATCCATACTTTTATCAGAATTACTTGCAGAAATTGTTCGGATAATCGCCGCGCGATGCATGTTCGTGGCCCATGACCGAATGGTAGGACCAGATACGGACTGACCGACTGGTATTCGGCATTATCTTTTAACCATCTTTCCGGTATAAATTCGTTGGGTCGCCTAAAATATTCATCCAAACGGCAGATTACCTGGTTTTGCGTGATGACGACGGTCTATGAAAAACGCATAATATTTCCAACTATAGTCTATTATTTTTTTAATTCCTTTAATAATATATTTTTTGAACGCTAACAATATGTTATTTTAAGATTTCGGCTTTCGAAGAACTTAAAAACATCAAAATAAGAGTTTAAAAACGTCATTTTAATAGAGTAAAGTATAAAGTGCTTGGTATTTGAACTTGTTTTGAGCTATATTTTTTTAAGACTATAAAAACCATCAATTTACAATTATTTTGTTTTAGATTAAACATTTTTGTTTATATTTACATCTTTATTAAAACTATAAACTTTTAAATTTACTAAACAATTAAATTGTATTTATAAATTTTCAAAAATATGCGGTTGAAAAAAATGTTTTGTTTTTGTTTTTCTATTATAAATACACTGCACTATTTATAAAAATATCATTGATAAGAAAATTGTTAAATACGAAAATGGTGTTTTAAAAAAAACATGAAAATATTTGAATCAGTTGTAACAATACTCTTTCATAACACTCTGCTGAATTTTACGCGAACTCACAAAAATAAGTAAAACGCTTCAAATCCCGAATTTTATTTATTAATTTATATTTACTCCTGCTGGCACTCTGTAGCCTGAAAAAACGCACTCTTCAGGGAGTACCCTGCCGATGCCCACCGATATCGGATTCATTCGGAACATCTCTTTGATCACCGCTTTCGTATACACAGCTCGTTCTAACACCCGTTCGGTTACCGCGGTATCGTGGTCTGGTAGGAGAGTCCGGGCTTCGGAAAACATTTTCTCCTGCACGTTTTTGTTCGACGACAAATGATATAATCCGAAACAACACGAATAGGTCCCCTATTCAACAATTTTTTTTTCGATTACATTTTGTTACATAATAAATTACGTATGAGATAATTTTTGTATGAGACAATTTTAAGTCGGGGGTGCCAAGGTAAAGAGCCTCCTAAATTTGCAACGAAAACAAACAAAATATATCATTGTCGAAGTTTCAAGATTAACCATGATTTCTATATTTATTCCACGCTCATGGACCCGAATTATAGAACCCATAACACTACTAAAAAAGTACAAACCCTCTTAAAATTTAAACACCCCAAAACCTTTATCAACACGAATGTTATTTATTTGTAAAACCTGTATTGACCCATAATCGGATAAAAACTTCGGATTAACCCGAAAACCATAAAAATCTTCCAAATTAACAATAATTCTGATACATTAATTTATAATGCAAATTTGATTTAAATTTACGTATCATAAGTTAATGAACGGTACAAATGTCCAAGGTTGGCAATTGATTTAATAATTTATGTGATCAATTTTAATCCGAATAGTAACGGTTATGAGTGTTCCTTAACCAATGTCTTGTAACATTGTTTATTTTAATATTTTAAATGTCCGAATACCACCAACACCCGAAATCCATAACCCGAATAAATAATTTTGGTTCATACTACCTGCGAGTAGACGCATGGATAAAATAAAAACAAATATTACCGTATCGATTCCTGCTAACAACGTGTCGACAGTCATTCCGATAACATCTTTGAAGTCTGTACCGTCGAATCGCAAGAATTCTTTTAACAACGAAGGTTTGGCATCCGTCGTTTGGATACTGTTCAGTTTATTATTTATAATCTTCAAAGCGATTCTGAATATTCGAATCAAATAGTTTTAACGTTTTCCGTTATAAAATAATAGATAATATATTATAATGGATAATTATTATTATTTGAATGTTTTAAGGCGTGTTTACTCGTTAAATCTCAGTGTTCCGACAACAATTATAATTGTAAAATTAATTTTCGATTTATTAATATGAATTAAATAACTAGAATATTGTAATATTATGAAATTATATTTTTATGTGTTCAACGTTTGTTTTCAAATTGTAGTTTTAAGGTAGAGACACACTATTCACACGCCACGTGGTAACACGCTGTTACACGCCACGTGTTAACACGCCGTGAATTTTAAAACACGTGTCAACCCATTTGTTTTTAAACAATAATCGATTTTGTGATCATATTTATAACACGCAACGCGTTCCCACTCAATTCCACGCCACGCGTTTCAAAAAATTTAGAAAAACGTGTGACGTGTGATGGTAAATTACGTCATTTTATTTTGAACATTCGAAGTTTGACTATGTCTTCCACGTACAGCGAAGAAAAGTTAATTGAAAATGTACGAAAAAAATGTACCAAATTGTGTAAGTAATTAAACTGCTCCACTGACATTCGGAAATACTGGTGAAACTTTTCTGAGTCATTTTTCAATTGAGGAAGTAAGTTATAAAAAACTCCTTTTTCGTTCCTTTCCTCATTAATAAGATGAACCCATATTTTTCTACTTGTGGACTCATTTAAATATGTTGCCACAGCCATTTCTTCTACTTCTTCTTCCCAATCACTGTCAGACGAACTTGAATAATGCATAATAATTAAAGGTATACTCGTATGTTTTCTTACCGAAATACAAAATAGTATTGACTCTTACTACGTACAAATTCGACTAATTTGATTATTTATTTATTTTATTATTGTGCGTGGTATCCGTCGCGTTGTATTAATGTGCACACTAGTATATCACACGTCCTACCATGCCACGGCGTGTTACCACGTGGCGTGTGAATAGTGTGTCTCTACCTTTAATATATTATAATATAATATTATCTCCATACGACAATTCTATGAATTATGATACAGATATACTCGTTAAATTCAAATCGAGTGAAAATGTTAACAATCTACCAGAATGTGTCGAGGACAAAATATGAAAGCATTTAAAATAAAACGACAAAAATCGTCAACTTACTTTTCAATGTGTTCGTGTCCTTTTTTAATATTTTTATACATCGGCGTATCGAATTTTTTCCACAACTGTGGCCCGTTATCAGTTTTTAATATTGCGCTGTTGATGTCTTGCGCTGCCTTAATCATTTTTGAACATTCCGAAGAGGGATTCCATTCCTCGTCTTTGAATCTTTGTAATCGTTCGTCAAACGCTACATAGTATGTAACTATCGATAGAGCTCAATATTAATAAAATAATAAAAAAAAAATAATAATAATGATAATTAAGTTATATTAATACAACAGTCTTTGATTTTTAATATAAAGCAAAAATAACTCATCTGAGCATAAAGTTAAAAAATACCTATTTTTTTTTTTTTAAACTTGTATGAATGAAAAAAAGTGATTTTACCCATTAAACAATTACGATATTAGTATTTAAAATTATAAATTACGATTTTCTTGTACGAATTTTAATCAAATAAATCCAAACAATTAATTATTTACAAAAATAAATTAAATTAAATTTTAGATTACTTTAAAAATTCTTAAAATGCAAATATTGCTGTAAGAATATGCATTAAAAATATAAATTTATATTAAAAACGTATTAAATTAGTTTTAATTATGAAATTGTTCATTCATCATAGTGAAAAAAATTAATTTAGTATGATGACAATTTTAGATTATCTAGTTAGATTAAACATATATGATAGTTAATGGTAAAATATCTTGTTTAGTTAAAAAGTTTCCATAATTTTAAAACTTGTATAAACTATTTAACTATAAATAATGTTTTATAATCTTGGGATGAAATAAAATTAAGCATTATGTAGTAAATTAGTTATTAAAATATTATTAAAGAAAATTTACGTTCGAGGAAGAGCCTGGATAATTCGGGACCGAAATCGTTTACGTATCCTTTGCTTTTTATTCTCTGTTCTATAAACTCTCCGACAACCGTGTTAGAACTATTTACGTACTGTTTAATGCACTGAACTTTGCTCAAATGTTTTTGAAACGCTTTTCTAAGTCTCCACCAATCAGGACCATTTCTGTGAGAAAGCTAATATTAATTCATATTTGGATATAGACATCGACTGAAATATAACTATAACTATAAGACATATAACTGAAAAACCAATTGATATTAATTTTCGAATAATTATTGTATCAGAAGAATCAAAATGTATTTTATTGATAAGACTTCTTTGTAAATCACTGTCATGCCATTTCAAAATAGAAATAATTTAAAAAAGTAGGCATATCCAAATATTTTAAATAAGATAATTAAATAACAAATAAATATTCCTTAATTCCTTGTTGTCAAATTAATAATTAAAGATAGAAATAAGTTTTCAAACGATTATAATTTATAAGTACATAATTTCATGCACGGAATTTATAAATCAAATGCATTCGCAATTGTGATATACTTGTATCATCACTTTCATAATTTACCACGATAACCTAACTAGATTTGTCATTTGGGTAATTAATCATTATTTATAATAATAAAATAATCTGGATATAGTTTACACATAATTGTTATTTAACTAAAATGTTGCCAAATTTAGTAAATAATAGGATTTATTTTTAATATATCAAAGGTTTTAACTTTAAGAAATATTTTAAATATAAAATAAACGCATTTAATAAAATGGTAATGTAGATATATAATAATATTATGATCTAACTATAGAATTTTTTTATAGATAATTGAATAATCATTTAGATAATATAAATTTAGTTAAATAGAACTGAAATAATGGATATAACTCAAAAAAGAAGTTCATATTATATAAATATAAAATAAAGTAATATAATTTAAAGTCATAAACATAATATAGTTTTTTTTCAAATACATTATGGTTCAATCAATTTATTTCAAATAAAGAATTAGAATTTTTAATCGAGGCCAGCAAACCATTTTAGGGGGGTTTTAATTGTTTATTTTGACTAAAAGAAATAAAACATAAAAAGCTAAACAAAAAGTGTTTGATATAATTTATAATTTAGATATATTTTATTCTTTAAAATAATTTAAGGGGGGAAGGTTTGAACCCTGAAACCACCCCCCTTAATTATTAACCCTGGCTACGGCCTTGTTTTCAATAACCTACGGAATGGAACAAACGATGGGAGAGAGGTATTTTACGTATTTTAAAAACATTTGATTTGATTTTACTTTCAAATAAAATAAGATATTTTATTTAAATTTAATATTGATAAGTTAAGTTATCAAATAAATTTAATATAGATTAATAATAATATTATCAGGATGAATTTATCTAAATCGATCTAAGACACTCACGTGGGCAAAAGTCCGCCAGTGTTATAGACTTCCGGTTTGTTCAGCCTGTACTTTTGCAGTGCCAAGTGACTCCGTCTCTCCGGATATCGACCTTCCTTCCGGTACAGGGTTTCCACGTCTTCCGGTTTGAATATCCACACCAGAGGCACGCCGGGTACGATGTCTTCCCGGACCACCGGCCCGTACTGACGGAGTTTCGCCAACCCGTTACGGTGCAACCGGTCAAACTTGTACTTGCCGATCAACGGAAGATATTGATGAAGGGTACCGATCAGTGGTAATGATTTCGGCCCAGGGATTTCATCGAACCCTCTGGTGCACGGCGGCACATCCGTCGACAGGAAACGCGTTCGCGGTAAAGTAGACTTGTGAAAAATACAAATAAAAATAATTTAATCCTATAACCGTTATGTAATAAATGTTTTGCCAGTACATTTTCCCTGATAAGGCGATAAAGATAACACATAATATTATATTATATAGTCCCGTATAATATGGGAAATTAGCATAAAAAATTTGATTTCCAACAAAAATTAGATTAAAGCTATAAGAAACGATGATTTATAATTATTTATGGTAGTGAATTATATAATAATAATCTTCCATCAATGTGATTTATCTAATATATAATTAAATAATATACACAACGAGATAAAATAATATAGTTATTGCAGGAGATAGATATTATTATCAGTGATTTAAAACAACAGAAACAAATCCCCTATTACAGATAGGTTTTCTTCAAATAAAATTTGATTGGAAATTATTTGTTAGGATAACTGTCTCTTAACCTTTGACCGCAAAGTTTGGTCAAATCTTATCTCAACTTATTGAATTAAGTATTTTTATTAATATTATTTTAAATATTTCTCATAAACACAATATTATAAATTTATTAGTATGTAATTTATTTATTTTCATAATTTTATATCATTAAACATTTTTTACTTTAAACATTTTTAACAGAGTTAATTTATGATAATCATTAAAAAATTAAATCAAAGTTATTCAAATTCAATAAAAAAAACGTATATCTTAATATTTATTAAAAATTATTTATTGCAATCGAAGTATTATTATTGAAATAGTAACTACCTACAAAATCGTTTATCTTACTATACTCAATTTTTTAACTATATCAAATCTAAATATTTTCTAATAATTGATTGTTATATTATTATATTACATCAATACCGTTAAAATTATAGGAGAAAATTATTTAAAAAACAAAATATTATGATATTAACCAAGAAAATCAGCATAGTGAAATAAAATTATCCTGTATAGTGTATTAAGATTATAACAATAAATTATCAAATTATTGTAACAAATATTATAATATTATGTTTATAGGTATTTTTAACTATATTGAATACTTACACAATTGACAATTCGCATGTTTTTGCCGTTTTTGGTGTGCATGCACGTAAAATATATTTCGATAGTTGTTAATGTTTTTTATGGAATATTTTACTGTGGTACAATGTGCGTTGTTTATACTCACCACTACACAAAACGATACCAATAAACATCTAAATAATAATACAAAAAACCTTCTCTGGACACACGTTCTCGTACACTGACAGACTACTTACGAATCATTTATTCAAGTCTATCTATATAAGATGTATAATATATACATAGTAATCATTATGTCGTTGTACAATATTGGTGGGAATCATTACGTTTTCTCTATTATTTTGGTAACACATAATTCTGATCACTCTGTACATACGTTTACTCGAACAGTGCAGTCGTAACGTGCACGAAAAATTATCATTTTGATTTCTTTATAAAAAAAATCCATTTGTACCGTCTACGAGGATCAGAATACACATACCTATACGGAGTGAGCAGAATTGCACGTTACAAAAATAGTAGGAATTAAACCGATATTTAATGTTATTTTTTATAAAATATTTTGATCATTCTGTATATGATGACTAAACACATCGCACTCTTACACAATAAATCAGTTTACCGATCTCAGGGTGGGATAATAACCGTCTTTTGTTATAATAACAAATAACAACCCCGTCCAAACTACAACTATTTAAAAAAAATCCAATTTATTAAAAATGTCTTGAAATTATTTATTGTAAGTAAAATTTCGAATGAAAATATTATATTTTCCAAACATAAAGAAAGAATTAGGAATTAATTTTCGATTACATTAACCGAACGAAAATATACAGCAATGACCTTAACTCCTAATCCTTATATTTCCATCGTTACCAATTTACATTAAGTATACCAGATACAAAGTAAACGGAGAGAACATAGGTGTGCAAAGATATTGAATAAATATATATTAAATTTTAAAACATTTTTTAGAAAACATTCTATATTTATTTCTGAAATTTCGAGAATGTTTGATGAACACTTGACAAAAAAAAAAAAAAAATTATTAAATATAAATCAGTGATAATATTTTGATATTTATTTTATAACTGACTTTCGTGTTTCTGTGCTTTATTATTACTTAAAATGTTAAACGTTTTCTTTAATAATTCATAGAAAGTAAATATTCGGTAGTAAATTGGAAGTCTAACATATTGTATGATTAATGTGTGTTTCCAAATTTCTTTGATTTTCTTTTATTGCAATTAAGTATTGGTATTGATAATATACTTTAGACAGTGCAAGACCAGTGTACAATTTTGCGGGGCTCCATATGGATTAACAAATTTCATATTCATATTAAAAATTCAAATGCATTTTTTATTTTTATTTATTATGTTTTATTTTAATTTTTGTAATGTTATTGTCATTAATTAGCCCCTCAAATGCAGGTCCCGGTGCGGACAAACTGGTTTTTTATTTATTGGACGCACGGTTCGCAACCCTCTCACCACTCCCTAAAGGCAGCACTGACTGTAGATTTGATTTCTTTTTAATGGATTCGATCATAATGCGTCTTTTGCGTATATATAATTTAAAATTTATTTATTCGTGACAAATCTCAACCCCGAAATGATGATACGATTTTGACGAAATTAATTTTTCGAGTCGTTAATCTAGAAATTTGTGCAATCACAAATAAGAAATATCGTCAGAGATAGTATACATATGATAGTTTTTTATAATAGGTAGTAGTTTAAACACGAATTCAAAAATAGTTTTATAATAAAAAATAAAAAATGATGATTTTCTTTTATCAATTAAAAAACTTATTAATATAATACATAATTTGAATGGTTCTAATAATTTTAAAATAAAAATGTGTTTTAAGAAAAGAACATTATAATAAAATAAATATAAATAATAAAATAAATAAATAATATATATAAATAATATAATATTTGATGCCAACGGCACGTAGTGTTCCCAAGCGGTCACCCATCCAAGTACTAACTACGCCCGACGTTGCTTAACTTCAGTGATCGGACGAGAACTGGTGTATTCAACGTGGTATGGTCGTTGGCGAGGACTATGGTATTTTATTTATTATTTATCCTGAAATATTTATATTTATATTATTTATTGTAAGTCAATTAGTTTGTTATTATAGACACTATATGTTAATGCCCGTAATTTAATTCAAATTTGCATTTGTAAATATTAAAATAATATGCAATAATAAACCTTAAATTTATTAAATATTTTTATTTTTTAACAAATTTATAGAATAAAAATTAAATTTTAATTTACATAGGTATAAAGTAGTTTAAAATATGTGTTTAACTTTCTTTAATTAAAAACATGTGAAGATATAACGAAAACAAAAACAAGTAGGTATTTTTTTTTTATTTTTTAAGTAAAATTTATTTTAATATTTTTTAATCTTTAATAGTGTTTGAAAACATTCATGACAATAAAATAATTATAAAATATTTGTATTATTATATTATATTTTTAAACATTCTACTAAATCTAGAAATAAGTTTTATATGAAATATATGCTTACATATTTCAAATATGCGTAATATGCAAATATAGTTTTTATATTTGGAATCTAGATTTCATAAATGGAATTTATGTCGTAGTTAGTCATAAATTCATAGTTCTAATTCTTGATAAACAAATATACATTAGTAAATTACCTAGTTCGTAGTTTTACATTTATGATACTATTATAGGTAATCATTTTTAGCCGCTCCCTCTAATTTAATCATTCATTTTTACATATAATATTTTTACATGCATATTAATTTGGCACTCACTTGAAATACGGATACATTTTAATAAAAATATAATTCATTTTTAATATAGTTTCAATAATGAATAAATCAAATATTTAAATATTATTAATATTTAGGAATAATTAACAAAATAAATTGTAAATTAAAAAAAAATTGCCACTTTTGGCTTTAGCCAACTTAGCTTGACTTTAAATACGCTACTGGATATCACTGCGAATATTACTATTCGAAACCGTATTATGTACAAACTGTTTTTTTATCAAATAAACTAAATAGATATTATGTACGAATATTATTATGGTTTAAAACACTAATTGGCCACCATAACCAGTTTTTAAAATAGTGTGTACATAAAATTAATGTTAATATATAACTATGGGTATGTCCAATAATATAGGTACTATCCCTACCATGGTATATTGGCATTCACGAGATTCTTTTTTTGCTTCTGAGTTCTATTCGTTTTGGTTTTTACTTAGTCAATTCGCGATTAACTTATGCCCACGGTCTACAGTAATAATTAACACATATTTTAATCAAGTGTGAAGTATTTTTCGTGCACTTTTATAATTTGTGTATTTTATTATAACATTCGAATAATATATTGTTATGGAACTTTTTTTGTAACTTTTTATTAATAATATTCCTTGACGATGATACTTATTTACAAAATGAATACCTAAACATGCTACATTAAAATATGCGTCTTCAAACTCGATATATTTTTTTTTTTAATTAAATTTTAACCACGTCCATATTTAAATATTTAGAATTCTTTTATAAATCTATTTAATAATGACCTAATAATTATTGTTAGTAAAATATTTTACTACAATCGTATTCTTGATGATGGAAACAAATACGTTAATATACTAATATAAATGTGTTAAAATGTTTTAGAATTTATTTTAGCACACATTTGTTAAAATAACTATTTGAGATATTTAATATAAAACGTAGACATAAACAAAACCTAATATTTGTATTGTTCGATCTATCTATAAAATTTAAAAAATGAAGTGGCCAAAATTACCAATAAAATCAAACACAGATAAATGCAGTTATGGAATTAAATCTGCCATAGCGCAGGTATGTATGTTATAAAAAATATTTTGTATCATATTATATTTTACTATTCTAACATTAGATCATGGAAAAAATCCGTCTAAATTACACTAGGTATATATTATGTTGTATTGAATATGTATTGTTATTTATAATAATATTTATGTTGAATCATTCAGAAAAAATAATTTCTTTTCCCTCTCATATTTAGTCAACAAACTATGTAAATTCGAATAATGGTTATTATACGTATAGTATGTCTGTTACTTAGGTCATGGCTTTAACAACTACGTATTTGTTCACTATGAAAGTCGGTATCGACATGATGACCCCAACGATTATTATCGGAGCTGTGACCGACAAGCGTAATACCGGTTACAATTCTCTGTCGAATATATCTGAAGAACAAACGTCCTGGATCGGTGAGTAAAACACGTTAACATAATATACAGAGTAATTAGAATAGTGTGTTACAAAAATAATTGAAATAACATTGATAACGTGTATTATATTAAGGATAACCTTTCTAGTAACTTAACGTCAAATTTGATCACACTGTATATTATATTCGTAATGATTGACGATGAAATACGTGCATGATATATGAATTACAAATGGTGACACGCCTGTCCTAAATCTCAGCCAAAAAAAATCTCTATTAAAATCAAAACATATTACAAAACAAGTATGATGACACGCTGTTATTTGATTGAATTGTTCTGATAGCCTATAGCAATAATGTGCAGCATACCAATCGACTAGTTTTTATACAAATAAATTAAATAATTTAATTATATTAAAGTGATAAATTAACTATCGCAATGGATCAAAATAAAAATGAAAATTATCTAGCAATAAAAATTGTATTATTTGCTTTTTAGATGATTTTAAAATTTATAAAAATGCTTAATATTAATACTAAAAAAGTAAAAACTAATAATATATCGTATGAAAACTTTATTATTTTACTAAAATTTCGGTAAAGATTTGATTATCATAAAATTATTTAAAATATAAATGTCCATCAAAGTGATGTATATAGGCAAAAACGTGTTTTTACGTGTTTTTTAGGCATCACTTCTAGTTCAAGTATACATTAATTATATGTTTGTAACTATAATTGGAATAATTTTAGTTTTGAATAACATAACCTATTTCGGATTTTCACAACATTATTATTATTATACGTCTTATTTAATAATATTATGTTTTCGTATGTAAATTCTACGTACAATATATTCAAATGTTTAGACAACATTTCGCAATACTCAAACAGACAGATGTAATAGAAAGTATATGATCTAATATTTTAAACATACAAATTCACGTTTATTTTAGTGACAAAAATACAAAATAGAAATTAGTCAATTGTTATTTCCTTGAAATATTGTCAATATCAAATATTAAACGACAGATTTCATATTATTGCAGTATTGTCATCTTATTGGTATAGGTTATAGGTTAGATAATATTTCGTTATATTTGATAGAATTTATTAGAAAATAACCAACTGTATAGGTAACCTAACCGTACATTGCCTCGATCATCCGAACGTCTAGATAAAGATCCGGATCCTTTTGCGTGTGATATTCTCGTGCTTCACGGCTCAAGTTCTACTCGCGTATAACGTTGGTAGGTATAGGACCTTGAACGTAACAATAACCGCGGTTATGTGTGATAACTATATAATAAGTACTCTGTCTCACGTTTTCAATTTCACATGATTATATTATATATAAAGTATATATCATTAATGTTTTATATACGACGAAAACTATTGAAATAACACTCATGCCACAGGTAGTCTCATCTATTTGTTCCCGCCCGCCGGCAGCGTGGCGGTGTCCTTCGTGCAAGATCGTTTCGGTCACAAGGCGTGCATGTGGTTCTCGAACGCCACGAACTTGCTGTCAATCGTCACACTGTACTTGGCCCATAGTCCCGCGGAACTTTACGTCAGCTCGGCACTGATGGGCTTTAACGTCGGGTTCGTCACCGGCTTCACCATATCCTATTCCAGCGAAGTGTGCGAGCCAAAACTTCGCGGCCGGCTCGCGTCCGTCACCAATCTATTCTATTTCGCAGGATACTTGTGCGTGACCACGCTGTACGCCGCGACGGCCGATTGGAAACTGTCCGTACTGTGCACCACGATCATACCGCTCGCGAACGCCGCGATCCTGTTCAAGGTGATTTTTTATATTTTATTATAACATAACCACGGTCGGCGGCTTAAAGCGTTTGATTATTGTTTTCGATTGATCGCGCGAAATCCGGGCTGAACGCTCGGAGTGATTATTTTCGCAAGCTATTTACGTGGTTTTCAAGAAGAAAACCATTTTTACTAGTTTTTTCCCGCTACATCAGGAACATTCATTATTTAGTTAAAACAATCGTTTTTAAAGTTATTTCAATTTTATATTCTAGTTGAATGTCAGGATAACTATTTATTTATTTGTAGCTATTAAACAAATTAAATTGGATTCATAATTAAATTAAACATTATAATACAGCTTAATCAACTAAATTTTAGTTCTTACTACAATATTAATCACGTTTTGTAGTTTATGTTATATAAATATAGATAATTCAAATAAACATATTTTACTTTTTTTTCTAGCAATAATAACTAAGAAAATTAAGTATTTCTTACAAAAATATTGGTAATTTAACCAAAATAATTTAGTAAAAATATACTTTTTTTAACTTAAATTTTGTATTCATTATAAGTAACGTTTTGAAAAACAAGAATACAGTAAATATTATTGTTACAATATTTTAACAATATTAATAATATATAGATTACTATATCAAAAAAACACAAATCAAAATTAGAGTCAATAAAGAGTTCCGTTTATTTGTGATAGAAATTCAATATATATAAGTATATACCAGTGGTAATCAAATAGTCCATCTTCCATTGTTAGAATTTATTTTTATACATTTAATAGATAAATCACAATATTATAAACAATTTAGGTGCACCTTAGTTATACCCAATTTGTAGATATTTTGTTTTTGTCATTAACTCGTTATGATGGTCATTAAAGTAATTATTTGGTTAACGTTATTTTAGTTTGAATTTTTTTTTTCTATTATCGTAGGTATTATTTTAATGCTTCTACAAAGTTATAAACGCTTATTATTTTGATGAAAGTAAATCAATTAATGAATCCTATAATGTTATCATATTTCAATATTTGTATTTTGTTTTAGACGTGGGTTTACTTTTTATAATTTTCCGGACTTAGTTATTATGTTATTTCTCTAATCAAAAGTGTTCTATGATTTTTATTTTATTTAATTGTATTATTATTTTTAATGATTGTGGTTGAACAAGATACATGATACAAATTTATAAACGACTATATTGTTGTGATTAACATTAATAATATTAAAGTATATAAAATAATAGAGCATATACGTATCTATGTAATAATGCAATTATAGCTACTCGTATCCATTGTCTAATCTCTCGTGTATCGATTGGAAGGAACGTTTTTCAAATAGTTGATGGGTAGAAAAGGACTGTGGAAAAGGAAAATATTTCTTACGAATCGAATTAGTAGAAAATTATAACAAAATGAGACGATGGAGAATTTCGATGAAAACAGAAATACAATTCAAATATAAAATAATAACTAATATTGTATTGTAATATTGACGATTTACCAAAGTAATTTTTAAGGAGTTAAATTTAATGGAGATACTTAATAAATGATATTTAACACTGAATCATGTCGAGATTCATGCCGAGACTACACTTGAGTTTACTAAGTGCAATAAGTTATTAAATATATTTCTATATAAAAGCGATTTATTTTAGATTCCCAATTCTCCAATGTGGTTGTTGTCCAAGGGTAGGACGGACGAGGCAAAAGAAACATTTAAGAATCTCCGAGGTGGCGCGAGTGAGGAAAAATGCAATGCGGAATTTCAAGACATGGTTCGTTACGCATCAGAAATAAACATAAACAATCTTCAAAAAGGTATATTACACGTCATATATAACTATTGTATAATTTTTAACAATATAATAAATGTAGAATATATTTCTGCACTATTCCATTATTATTATTACCAATTTAATGAACTCCCATAACCGTTTTTAAAATATTGAACATGGATAATAAATATTTCAATGTAACCCGGTAACAGTTAGAAAATAAAAATATAACTTAACCCGGTTCAAGCAAATTTAAATGTAAACTAAAAAGTTTATCTTACAAATTAATACATTATTAAGAGATTCATAGTTTGTTCTAACAAATGTAAATTCCAAAGCAACTAATATTTTTCTTCTATAAAAATGTTTTTTATTTATTTACCAGGATAAGTTTAACCCGAAAGTGCCCAAATTAAAAAAAAATCATCAACTATTATATGCTGCAAATAATATTGTGTTCATTGGTAATATCTTTGATCCGTTGTACTTATTTTGTTAAGTAAATATACAGTTAATACTCAATTCAAAAATAGAAATTATTTGAAACGATATTATTTTTGATTAAATTATTAGTTTGTTTAAATTGTAAAAGTAGTTCAAATTATTATAAATATATGTAAAAACAGGCTAATTATTTTAATTAATTTTTTTACAGAGGATACACAAAATATATCTATTTTCAAGTACTCGCTGAACAGTTTATTCGAACCTGAAACTCTGAAACCTTTACGACTGATTATGACATTACTTTTCTTTATTAACCTGATGTCCGGTATACCGTACATTCCATATCTGATATCAGTATTTGAAACATTCGATGCGTCTTTTCATCCAGCATGGGCAACGGTTTGACAATATTTATAATATAAATTCAAATCAACCACAATAATATTAATATATAAATATTGAAAAAGACGCAAATAGATCGAGTATTCATTACGTTTCTCAGAACACATCCCTTACACAATTTTTCGCTTTTAACTAATTTAACTAATTATCAAATACCAAACAAAAATTCAAATGTTCAACCTAGAAGAGTCTTCGATAGCTCTTCTGGAAATTTTCGCAGATCTAGTTGCGTCTACGATCAAAACGATAATGATTTTATAACATTTTTACGATTAAAATAACGGCAGACGTGTGTGTGTGTGTTTATTTGTCGTCCAGACGATGTACACGGCGTTTGGTGTGTCGGGTAACGTGTTGACTATAATTTCAATAAATCGATTGGGAAAGAGATTTTTAGCCTTGAGCACGATAATCGCATGCACAATATGTTACCTGTCTATTGGGATCATTGGCAATTTTTGTGTCTCGTCTCCAGTCACTTCGTGGATAAAAGTAGTGCTGTTTTTCATGTCAACTTTTTTTTCATCGATGGGCATCATGCCTATAGTATGGATCCTTATGGGCGAACTGTTCCCAATGAAGTAAATAAATAAGATACATACCTATTATTAAATAAAATAAAAAGCCAAAACTCTCAAAACTCAGAAATATATACGTTTTATATATTATAAATTCATAAAAAAACAACATCCATATGCGTTATAATTGATTTAAAAATGAATACGCATGATGCACTAAGATTTCTGAAATATTTAATAAAATAATTGGTTTATAGTTATTTATTTTATTTTATTCGTCTAACTATTTCATAAGCTTAAGAATAATATAAATTATAAATAATTAATAATAACAATAATTTTAGATTCTGAGTGAAGCAAAGAATGTATTAGTTTTATAAAGATCTTTTTTTTTTAAAACATATTTTTGGGTAGAAATAATGGTCCGATTACCACAAACATTATCACAGGATATGCTTTTGGTAGAAAATTGCATCTAGTTGGTATTTTATTTAACTCATTTTTCGAATTACTTAACAGTTTTTCCTTAAGAGAAGAAAAAATACTAAAAAATTACGGTTTCCATTATTTTGAATTTATATATTTAAAATATCTAAATAATAAATTGAACATTTTTTATCATTAACAAAATTAAACTTATTATGAACGTGACATATTATCAAAGTAATAATATTACATACATATTATAATATCGTTAGTTTTTTTTTCTATTTTTTAGAAGTAAAAACATCGGAGTTGGAATCAGTTCGGCGACATACTTCATCCTGTGTTTCTTAATGACAAAATTCTATCTGGATTTTGAAGCTATTACAGGTTTCTACAACACGTTTGTTATTTTTGGCGTCATTGGTGTTTTTGGTATAGCGTATTTGTACTTTTTACTACCGGAAACTGAAAACAAAACATTGAGTGAGATTTCTGAACATTTCAAAACTAACAGTACAAACATCGAAACAACATGAGCCTCTACATATGAATTTCAATCATCATGAAATCGTATTTTAAACATAATGCAGTCAAATTTTAAACTGAATATTTTTATTTTTACGTTTTGATGTTTATTTTTTTCACATAATAATTTACGATAGTAAATATTATTATAGTACTTCGTTGTAGTCGAATAATTGTAGTTTGATAATTATTATTTGTTACATTACAGATTTTTTAAAATTAAAACAGTTCCTAATATTCCATCTACATATTTTTATTAATTTAAATATTTTTTACGTAAAAACCTTGATAGCCTCGAGAAAAGTAAAAGAATTCGGAACGCCTAAAAACATAGATGATCACAAAAATCATTAAATTTAATACCTAAAAAGAAATGTGAATTATAAAAAAAAAAAAATTTATTCGTAATTCAATAGAACATTGTCCGCGATACATTCAGCTTAATTTGATGACTTAACCAATTGTAAACATTATTACTATTATTACTTAAATCTATTGTATTACACCTTTTTTATGTTAGGTTAAGTACATATCGTTTATAATGTATGAGACAGTGTAATAGTTTAAAATATCAAAAACATAAAAGAAAAGTCGACTTTCAACGAAGCGTATGATGGAGAGAACTGGAGAGGTTTTGTGGTGACAGCAATACAGTGCCGGATTTATTGAAGGTGCGGGGGGTGTAATGCACCGAAACCTCGGACCTCATTCAAGTTTGAGGGGGCCACGGGTCTTATCCCAGAATTTTTTTATGTAGTATTACATACAATTGAATATTCAAATATAACTAATGAGAGAAAAATACTTTATTCTAGAAATACCAGCAAGTTATTATTCGAGAACTCCGCAACAGCATACATAGTGACCGATAAATTTCGCACAGTTGCGCAAAATCTTTCTAGTAGTTTTTAACGTTGATACTCTAATCGGGCGCTGTTTTTGTTTTTCATATATCTTCGTCGACTCCACGATGGTGGTCGATTTGGAGGTTTATTCAGAAGTTTATGTTCGATCTCGTTCTCCGTATAGTTAATTTTAGCCAATCTTCCATCGGAGGATTAATTAACGTTACGCTACTCGTAATACTTGATACGACTGTCATTATTGAATCATGTAAAATTTTTTCATTAGATTTTTCCGTTAAGCGAGTTATAAATAAAAAGAAAATTGTAATATTACAGTGTATAAATAACATTAATAATCATTGATAATATAAATGAAAATAACAATAAAATGCCTTTTTTCAACTAAAGTACTTTTATAATATATATTTAGTTGTTTTTGTCGATAAAAAAATTGTTATTTTAAAAATATAGGTAAACAATAATTTAAAATCACAGAATAATATATTATAATAATAGAATTATAAGAATAATAAAAATAATATATATTATTAGAATAATATGTTTTGGTCTAAAATTGTATGAGCCCCTATCACATTTGTATTTGTAAAAAATACCGCGATAAAGATGACAATAATGAATTTATTCCAGAACCAGACAAAAATAATATATATTTTTAAAGAACTCTAGACAACTTAATTTAATATATAATTTGTGTCTAAATAAATATATGTAAGCCTATCTAAAATGTTAATATTAACCATAATATTTGGAAAATCATTAGTATGTTGAAATGATTTCTCGTAAATAATTAATGAGAATTAAATGTTTTATTGCAAAATATAATGAATAGGCGGCCAATTTGTTAATATTTAAATAAATCAAAACATATTTTAAAAATAATAACAATAATTATTAATCCTGGCTATTATCTACCACGGTATCTTCCCAATTAAATTTTTTAACAAATATGATATACCTACAAATTGTCTCATAACGCTTGAAACTTTCGATACATGTTAGATACACTTTAGAGGCCTTTAACAAAGTAAAAAAACACAGGTAAATCAGCATTTCTTATATTTTTACAATTCAAACACTAGCTTAAGAACATATTTTAATATCATATTATTATAGTTAATAATATTATTATTTTGGAAATATTTATTTTTTTATCTGAAACTCTACTATCAAAATATTTAACGTATTTTTCCTATAGCAATATTTAAAACCTGTAGGCTGTAATTTATATGAAAAATATTAAAAAGTCGTATGAACAACAACATTACACGGCTTGTTTTATGGAACGGAGAAAATATATATATTGTTATTGTTTTTTAATCTTTAAAATTAAACAGTTGTACATAATAAATATTAAATAAATAATAATATTAAAGTATAGTAGTGTACCCGTTGAGCGATGGCCAATATATTTATCGAAAAACAATAATAAGAATATAATCGAATGAGCAAAGAGATGTTTGTGTTGCGTTTTTGTTTTTAGTAGGAGTAAATAAATGTTTATTTTACATTCAGTAATAAATATTTATAATTAATATTTGATTCATTAACAATCTTATGGTTCATTATGGTTGTTATATAATTATTATATTATTTTTATTATTATCTATTATTAAACATAAACATTGGTCTACCAATATTGTGCTTAATTTATATTGACTATAAATGTTGATAGCATTGATTAATTCAATTTAATAGAAAATTATACAAAAAAGTATAATTAATTACAAAAAAATATGGTGATAAACTAAAATAAAATTGATAATATTATATAAAATTGACGAACAAAATCGCGGTAAATTCAAATAAACCAATGAGAGCAGAGCTGTTCTGATTGTGCCTACATTTGCAAAATACGCCACCCAGCACATCATATGCGCACGAGTATTAATAAGCGTTGTAAGCGAAATAAGCTGCGACAACTATATCAACATTAGGTTTAAAATTAGGTGTGCCCTTAATACTTGTACATTAAAGTTAAAGTTATGGTAAAAATTAAAAGTTTTCTTATATACCAAAATATTATTTTTAAAAAAATTGTGTATTTATGTTCAATATAAACATAGTAAAAAAATTATTCTAAATTTAAAATTGATTAATTTATAAACGAGAAGTGTTTCTAAAAATCTTTAAGGATTTGTCAATATTAATTTAATTTATGATGAAGTTTTATCAATTATAAATTATAATATAATAAATAAGCATAGATATAAGGTATATTATCTGTGGGTATAAGGTGTATAGTTATATATTGGTTTTTCCTTTCACAAATATAAAAAACGGAAGCTCAATTCGGGATGTTCTTCCTTCGTCCCTTAGGTCCTCGGAAAAATGAGTAATTTATTATAATTATAATTTGAATGTAAAGATATCGCATTCGAAAATACGATTCTGAGCGAAACTCAATATAATACAATATATTATACTAATAATGTGTTTCAAAATTTTCCCGCGTATATATGAGAATACTAAAAAAATTTCTACGTTAAAAACTGCATTAGTTTGTTGCATTGTTTCAAAATATTTAAAATCAAATTCATTGCAACCGTAATTTTGTCGATTTTCCGTAATTTTTAAGTAGTTTTTTTCTAACGTACCCTACTTGTAGTAATCGGGCCGTTATTTCCACCTAAAAAAATGTTTTCAGACATAAAAAAAAAAATCTTTGTAAAACCAAGACCTTCCCGACCTTGCTCATAATTTAAAATTAATCAATTAATATTTACTACAATAATAATATATTACATATTTAATTATTTAATAACACAATAAAAAATAATTCTGCATTACTGTTGTAGTGTTATCAGTAAATTAAATTATTACTAATTGTTAACAATTTAAATAAGTTTTTTTTAAAATAATAAAGTTAAAACTAATAAGAAGTTGAAACATTGGAATATTATTGTAGTGAAAATATAAGAGTAGTGGAATCGAAAATTATTGGCAGATGTATAATGTTACTATAGTATTATAGTTTTATAGTATTGATTTTTAAGGAATTGTTAGGAAAATTAAAATTTCCCGTTCAATTATTTTAGAACAAGTAAACCAATAAATATCATATTTTTTTACACATAACAATAGAAACATTAGAAAAACGAAAATAAAAGATTTGCGATTTTACAAATTAAAAACTCGAACACACAATATGATTTATCTTCACATCCCGCATAGCCAAGGAGATCTTTTATTGTTGGATGGTGATGCTTAAAAAGGCATATATAACGATGAAGTACTTAAACAAGTTGTAACATAACTGAAACTTAGTGTTAATAAGTGTTGGTTCAAAAATGATATAGGTAATTAAATAAAAAATATATCTTTATAATATACATTAACCTTAATTCCCAGTGCCTTTAGAAGTCGTCATAAAATAAATAGACTAATCAATACAATTCCTTCCTCTCTGTAAAAAAAAACTACATAGTAGCCTGCTTCTTATAGTGTTTCCTAAGAATTTGATCGCGTATGACACAACAACTTTCTCTTAAAATTAAAATAGAGTTTGTCTCCTTCTCTCTATCTATTGTATTTATAATATAATTCTATCTGCCACTTTGTCATTCGTCACTGTACTTCTTTATCTTCCACTACTATAATAAAAGCTGAAATCCCCCAATGAGCTATAATTGCCCCAATACTCTATGGTAAATACCATATTTGCTGAGTACACTGATAATAAAGTTATTATTTCAAAATTCTAATTCTAAATGAACTAATTCTAATCTCCTAACATCTCCAATCTCACCTTCATAAATTGCAAATTTGTTGTATGTACTAAATAGAAAGTGTAAATAAATCAAAGTAAATTAACTTATACAACTTTCACATTAAAACAAAGTCATTGTCATTTATATAATATTCAAATCCCTGCATCTCAGAACAAAATACCTCGAAATCCCAATTGATCAATATCTCACGTGGTTACATCATTTAAATGAATCTTAACAATAGATTACACATTTGTAAATAATTTCTTAACCCTTAATCTAAATTATCACTGTACACAAAACTCATACTATTTAAAATTTTAATAAAATTCATATGGAATTAGGCAACCAAACACCCAAATTTAGGGATCTGCTGATAAATTAAACATAATCAGCATCCAAACCTCTAATTTACATCTCTAGCAAAACTCAACACACAGATCTCTTCATTAAAACGTTGCCTGAATGTTCTTCACACCTTTATTCTAGGTATTTTATCTTTCTCTCTCTCTCTCTCTAACCACCCTAATATTGCTTCTATTACATACCCGAGTATCCTCCAAAAGCACTAATATAAAAATTGCGTCGACCCCTCTTAATAAATTAAAACAATGTAAAAATTATTTTAAAACATTCCCGTGAAGTGTGCCGGGAGGACTTTTTCCACTCCATTCATATCGTATATTCTTGTTAGTTGTTAGCATATAAGCTTATTATACTTATTTTGTTTAAATTTTACATATTTAAAAATAAAAATAATTATCAGTTTTATTGTTGCTAAATAGCTAAATATATTATGAATTATGATTGACGTTTGGGGTCGATACATTTGAAAGTAAATTATACGGATATACAGGTTTAGATATTTTGTTTCGATATATACGAGAATATACTATATTGTACTAGGCATTTGTACTTTTAATACCTATTTTATTGTTATAATTAATGAGTCTATATAATAAGGATAAACAAAAAAATATATTTAATATACTTAATAATTATTTGATTTTCATACATTTCCGGTTTGTATTATACTTTGGAGTCGAAGTCAATTTATAGGTTAAACTTAATTTACAATGACGAATGATGTAAGAATTATTTTTATTAAAAGCTTTTGAGCATAATATGATGAATACTTATACCTAGATAAACCAAAACATTTAACACGACCCCTAACCACAGCCATCATGTTAAGATATATTTTTTATTCTAGACTGCGGACGCTTCTAAATCTATACAATAATTATATTTATAAAATTATAAATTGTCAATAAATTTTACCTATTTGTCATCTAAATTAACAATCTCCCAATACACTTTTTCGAACAATACGAATAGGTACATCTTATATTTATTAGTCGATATGTATTAATTTTAATTTAAAAGTCTTAATAAATCAGATATTTTTTGTGTTTGTCCTTTGGTTTATTTTGTAATTGTTCAATGATTTAAAGTTAGGCTTAAACGTTTGTGTAACTAATGATTTAGAGTTGGCTTCACCGGATTTTAGAGTACTAATCCAATTTATGTTTAATATTTTAATTTGTTATAACTATTTCATTTAAAAACTGCACTATTCAGCCATCATTACTGGATGACTGATTTAGTCTGTATATTAGCGTATTTCATTGTCTTATATAACAACAAGCATATAAAAACCCAAACGAAATAATGCCTACTCAGTAATCTTATGAATTCCGAACCTATAATCTATACTGAATATTTTATTTTAACAATACCTTTATGTATAAAATTAGTTTATTCCATTATTGACCGCAATATTCAAAAACGTATTCTCGTATAATAACCTCCATAAATAAAGCCACAAAACGAATTTAAAATCGATTTTCAGATCACGGTGGGATAAAATAATTTTCGGACTTTCGGATTCGGTACAGTGCTAATGCAACAATATACGATTATAATAATATTGTGATGTTAATGTGTAATAATGTACCATTATTATATGATTGTATAAATTGTGATAATTTACTGTATTATTATATCATTAATATAACGACTAAGATAAGTAATAAAATGTTTAATTATATATAATATTATATATATATATATATATATAAATATTAGTTAGCCGAGATTACAAAATTTATAGTGAGCATTACTATATCACGTCGTTCAGTGGTGTAAATAAATTTAACATGTAATTACGTATCCGTATCTACGTGTTTTTTATTTTATTTTAATAATAATATTCACGGAACTGCTGAACCAGGTACTAAACTAGAAAATTTGAATCCACAATTTTATAACTATTAATTATCAATTAAAATTAGGATATAATTACTATAATAAGTATAATATATTAATTGAGTTCAGATAGTATTTTGATAACCTTTATATATATATATATATTATTGTAATCTACAGTGCTACAATCGTATTAAATATTATTATCAATTATTATTATTATTAGGTATTGGAAATTGTGGGATACAGCAAATGTTCACAAATCAAATAAAAACAATTATTATTTATCTATCGTGAATGTTCGGTGATAATTATTTCAATAAATCATTTTAAAAAGTTTGTAAATATTGTTCAAAACGTTTAATTTGTATAAAATACGTAATACAACAGTTCTATGTGAACAATTATCTGTAACTTAATTCTGCACGGTAGCAAAAAATGTAAAGTTATACGCTTTATTGAATATTACAATAATATAGTTTAGTTGTTAAAAGTTCAATTTTAGAAAATTGAATATTAAATTTCCTTATTATAGTCCTGCAGATATATCAAACAAAGGGTGCCCAAACGTTATTTTTCCATATAAATATTTTGATCAATTATATTGTTGTTCGTTTGTTTGTTTTGGCATAAAAAATAATATAAAGAATATCTGTCCGATCGTCTGACTTGTATATTTTGTATTTTTGTATAATATGTACACGTGTATATAATAATAACGTTACGAAGCTGAAATAGTAATATTATAATATAGTTTTAAACGATTAACGAATTTTTCAGAAGTATATAAATAATATATTATCTAAAAGTAATTTTTGTAATTCAACAATAATATAAAAGATTTTCAGAGATTGACATTTTTACAATGTTTAATATATTAAATATAAGACATAAATATTTAAAAATTTCTAGGCAAAATCGGACGTTTTAAGTATTTAAGCATTGTATTTTAATAAAAAATAGATTGTTAATAGCGGTTTAGAAAAAACAAATATATACTTTAAAATGGACACCGAAAATGGCAATGAGTAAAATTCATTATTTTAGTTGTCATATGTTGATTATGTAAAAGAAAAATGTAATAACTCTTATGTATTGTTTTTTAACGTACTTTCGTAATCGTTCTAATGCCCCATTATAATAATAATATTTAAAATATAATTTAGATTATTTTTTCGTATTTAATTATTATACGCGCTCAATAATAAGTAATTGTTTTGATTATATAACAAATAAATGTATCAAAATAAAGTTATTAATTTCTCACTTAATTACTTATTTCATGGTGATTCATTTTGTGTTTAATTATTTTTCCAAACGAAACGTATTTGCATTTTATCTGAATGAGAATACGGACGTGACCTTTTGTACGTATCGCAGAAACTTTTATCAGTAAAAAACCATAAGGCAGTAACCATAAGGCCACAACGCGTAAAAAATAAAAATTAACAAATTTTATATGACTATATTAGATAAATTATAAAATTATAATAGTCTATTTAATACTGTCGTATTGATATAAGGTACCTATCCAAATATAATATACCTAATGTATATATTACCCAATAAATAATAATAATAATATATATTAAATGGTTGTGTAATTTAACCGTATTGTTGTAAAAGTATTCAGTTTTAATGTTTATATTTTATTAATATGGTTAAATAAAAAAATTATAATCAGTTCGTTAAACACTAAACGGAATTGTACTACATATTTTGCATAAAAATACAACAAAATATGAAAATATAAAGAAATCCAAAACTGTCAGTTTTTTCTTCTATCAATGATTTATCGGCCCAGTAAGTACTCAGAATTTAATTTAGAATAAAAACATAATAAATAGTACGTATGATCCGATATTTGTACCTAAATTTGTATTTGATAAAAACAAAAATATAGAAATATTGTACGCGACTAAATCGGTTATTTTATTTTATAAACTAAACGCCCATTATTATAATTTCAATAGCCATTAAATAAATAGATAATAATAAAAACAATTTTTAATAATTATTTTAAACACATTTTTGCCATATCATTTTTATAATTCCATACGAATTTAATATATTATGTTATATAATATGCTATATTCAATAATTAGTCATTTGTTGGAGTTTACCAAATTTCAATAGAAGAACATGTTTTATTTTGTTCGTTGCAAGCCCCAAGGAAATTTAAAATAACTTATAAATATATTAACAATTGCCTGAATAAGTGTAAAGTGTTTATTTGTTTAAGAATAATAAATATTATTAACACGACGAAACATTAATGCATATTTATAATAGTATTAATTTTATGACAAAATATTGAATATTTTAAAATGATATTTTGATTTTTTTTTTTTCAAATAACCAATAATTTAAACGATAACTATTTATTAGTATTAATTATTATAAATATGTACATATTGTCATATTGATGTTAGGTACTTACTTTAAGTGAATTTTGCAGATTTTATAATAATATACATTATTATCTAATAATTAATAATTAACAATAATTTCTAGTAGTTAAGCATGTTAAATTATAATTAATTATCTATTTCCTGAAAAAATTGTAAATTAATAGGCAATAATGAACACATCGATACAGATATAATTAATAATTATAGATATTTAATGTTTATTAGTAAAATCGAATTACAAATAATATGATCTTGGTCGGTTTACAATTTTACATTGTAGTGTATTATTTCTGATATGTTATATTCAATAATTTATGTGTTTCATTTGAACAAATAATATTGTAAGAAATATTATATTCTTGCAAAAATTCCATAGTTTTTTTTACAGATAAAATTTTTTCATTAAATACATACATTTTTATCTATAGAGCAAATTATATTAGTGTATTTATTTTGTATTCGTATGCCATGTAAAACTAATAAAATTACTTAAGTAATATAAAAAAAAACGAAGAGATAATATATCAATTTTAATTATTTTCAGTATCCGAATATCAAAAATACAAATGAAAGAAGGCGTAGACTTTGGTTACGGAATAAAATCCACATTAGTACAAGTAATTAAATCATATATAATATGTGTATAATGTATTTTTAATAGAGTAAAATATAATTATTTAAAATGGAGTTTGAAACGGAAAAAATAAAGAATTGTCCAAAAAAAAAAAAAAAATACTAAACATTTCAAATTGAAATTAGTTTTTAAAAACAAGTACAAATTTTAATAAATTCTACTAATTCAAAAACATTTTTTTCTTAAATTATGCCGAATATAAATGATTTGATTTTTTTCGATATTACAATCAAAATGTTTTGTTATACAGTGTTTGGTATTAACGACTACGTATTTATTAAATGTCCAACAAGGGATAGACATGATGATGCCAACACTTATTATCGAGGCAATGCACTCTAAGGGCCCGGATACCATACCTGATATAACGAATGAACAGTTGTCATGGATAGGTGAGTAAATTAGTAAAAGTATAAAATATGACTTCAGTAGTTTATTGTATCATTTGGTTTTGCCAATTATAAGTTCTTGTATTTATCTATTGTACATCTAATATAGAATATATTATACAGATATATATATAAATTTATAAATAGGAGTATATAGTACTTTAATTAGAATCAAAAATACACCACTTAGGTATATCGAAATATATATAAGAATAGATGTTAAATTGAATTTTCATTTATTTCATTCACAATTCAAATGCCGCACAAAAATTAAATTTTATGAGACGTACATTTATCAGACTGCTATCGCATTATTTCTTTCCGGTGCCCATTGTTTATTTTATTAAATTAAAATATTTATACATACTGGCCACCCCCACCTGAGATCGCACTAATGAATACAATTAAAATGTCTCAGGGGAGGTGACCGCGATGGTTTTATAGTACGCGTAGGCGCACATTGTGTCATCATCCTCTTCCCAGCCCGGTCTCCATGACTTGGAGTCACGTTCCTTCTCCTCAGTGTTGTGTGCAGGTTGCTACCCTTGGCGTTCAAGAGCAGCCAACTCTGCAACTCATTTGTTTTCTTCTTTTTCCCACCTTATAGAGTCTACCATATTGAGCCTTACCTAACTTTACCTAATCTAACCTTCTAAGAAATTGAGAAAAATGAATAATATTTAAATTATAACATACCAAATAATATTGGCTAATTCATTCAAAATTAAAAACATTAAACAAAAATTAAAAACTCGCAGTCAATTACAGTTGGTTCTAGGTGACTTTATACGATCGCATAAAAATGTAGATTGCAGAACGTGGACATTTTGCAGTTTTGTACAGTCAAAAAGTTTTAAAGGTTTTATAGGTAAGAAACACTATGTACATAGGTAATATTATTTTGTTATTAATTATTATTAATATTGCATTTTTAAATTCAATTTCTTACATATGTAAATTTTAAATATTTTTTTATAGTTTAGTATAATAAATTAATAATTTTGTAATAGTAATTTTGATTTCTTTTAATTATTAACATTGTATTGTATATATTTTATATTTCTATAGTTTTTATGTTATACCATTGATTAATTATAAATAGATAGTTCAAATAACTAGAAAAAATTAAAATACTAAAATGTTTAGCTTTATGTGTCAATAGATAGCGTTATCGGTTGTAATATTCATTAAATAAGGATATTAAATAATTAAATATTTATTATTGAAAACAGATGGACAGTGAAAAAGTATACGGGCGGAGTTAGGGAAATAGATGACTGTTGTTTGTCAACCAAAACCTGTTTAATTATAAATAAACTGTGACAAGAAATACGAATAAAATAAACAATTATTAAATAAAATGACATAGTTATTGGTTTTTAGATTCGTAGCGAAGCGAAGAATGTACTGGTTTTACAATAATAATGTTTTTTTTTATGTTAGAAAATTTCATCTACTTTATACGTTATTTGGCTCATTTTTTGAATTTCTCAAAACTTTTCTTAGGGCAAAGAAACTAAAAAAAAAAAATACACGAAAATTGATATTAGATTTTTCATGATAACTAATGAAGTTTTTAACTTGGACTTGAAACATTTTTTTAATGTTCTCATTGGTAATTTACATACGTAATAAAATTTTGTAACGAATAAGTTTTTCTGACTAAATATAGAGGTTTAAAATGTATCCAAAAATGTTTAATATTACCTGCAATTTTGTATTTAACGGTTTGAAAATTGTATAGAAGGATAACTACATGAGCGTAGACAATGGATGGATATGAGGGATGAATCCCCCCCATGGGATTTTGATATAATATTTCTCATTGATCATTTTTAAATTTTTTTGTTATAAGCAAAGAAGTTATAGCGTGTTATAAAACTTAATATATTAATTCTTTGCCACATGATAGTTTACATAGGACGTGACATTTTAAAATAATGAAATAAATAGAAACATAAAATAAGTACCAAAAATTCGAAAACGTTTGATGACTAACAAACTGCAAATTGCAATAATAAGCGTGTTTAATTTTTAATAATTAATCAATGGTTATACTATTGTAAATGAAAATAGTATTTTAGTACGATAAATGCAGTCATACGTTTACATATTATATCGCTTCATTTCGAAATTTAACTCTGCTATGTATTTCCAAACTATTTATATATAACAATATTACCTGTGCACATAATATAAATTATCTATAAAACCTATAAAACTTTTTGACCGTACAAAGTGTCCGCGTTTGGCATTTTAAGTAATAATATATACTATATGATTTGAGAAAATAAATAATCGCTTAAGATTTTAATGACGTAATTGTATAATATTTATATCACATGATGGAAATAAAAGGGTGGAGAGCAAAATATTATTTTTTAATTTGTGAATCTAATAATTCTAAAAAAATTTCCGAAGGGAGTTGTATACTTAAAAATGTGATTATGATTTGGGTGCAAACAAACATTTACTTTATATTTGAAATATTCTACCTATATTATTATATAAAAAAAAAGTAGGGGAGTGAAATTATTATTATTTTTTTTAATATTAAGGACTCTAAGGGCTAATAGTCTTTTATTATAATATCACGCTAAGTTTTCCGCTAATGTAGCGACGACTTTTAGCGGCCACTTTTAAAAATATTGTTATTACAATGTCATGTTATGCTAAATATACCTTCTCTAACTTTGAATTAGCGGAGACTAAATTTAGCGGCAGGTTATTGTGCCAGTTTAAAAGTTTAACGGATAGAATCCATAGAGAACTATGAACATATTCTTTAATAATGTTATATTTATTATAACACTGACTATAACTTTGCAAAGTTAAGTTTTTAATTTTAATTCTATATTTTTTCGGTACATATATTTTTGTTCTTTTACCTAAAAATATGGAAAGAATTAACGGCCTTTTTGAGTATTAAATTAAGTTGATACTGTTGATCATAAAAGATCCCAGATCTATATAAAAAGACCATTTTTTTTTTACTTAATATCAGATCAAGAATTTATAGGTATATCGATTTCGTTTGACGGAAAAAAGTGTAGAGTACTTATTAATGTTCTTAATTGAAAAACTTAAGACACCGACAAATAAGTAAGAATATTACATATAAATGTATCATAAATATTAAATAGGAATATCATATAAATACAATAAAAATCATAGTGTAGTAAATTCCTTGTATCAATAGTATTAAAAGTGTTATTTGGTATACAATTTTACGAAACGTTTAATGAAAGTGCAGATCCTATGGAATTAATGTTCGAAAGTCTATAAAAGCAACAATTAACCAATGTTTTAAATTAATTAAATTACAAATTTATTAAAATATTATACTTATTTATACTAACGTTAAAAAACAAAATAATCGACTGTGTTTCGTCATTTCACTTTTATTAAAAATCTAGCATACAGTTCATGTTTGTCTTATGTACGAGTATTATATTATAAATGCGTGTTCACACTACACGGTGCATATAGGAGAAGGCTGAGTGGGGTTAAGAACCTCCACCAATTGTAGATCCCCAAAATTTCACATCTTATTTCAATGGAAATTTAAAATAAAATACAATGATATATAGATATATTTTCTAGGTAAAACTTGTTATTAAATAAACTATTTTAACAGTTAACATATTAATTTAAATTTGAATGTATCTACAATATTAAAAAAAAATCAAGCTTTAAAATATTAATTATAACACACGCCTGTCCTAGATCTATTTACTAATAATAATATCTCCGTGAAAAATCAATATTTTTAAATGTAATTTATTTTAAATTATTACTTATGCAATAGTTAAATGGTTAGGCAATATTATTTCCATTATTATTATTATTTTTTAGTTATATACGTTTAGTAAAAAAATAAGAAAACAACTTTTTATTTTTAAATTATATAACATTAAATAATAAATAAATTATCATTATTTAATTTGAATCATCTAAATGAATCTTTAACATAACAATTGTCATACGGAAACGTTAATTACATTTCATCTAAAATATATCTTCTTCTTCTTTAAAAATATGTATTATTTGTGTGAACAACGTATGAAACAATACATAATATGTTCATGAATATTAACGAATAATAATAATATAAAAATCATATAACTAAATATATGATATTCGTATCAATGACTCTTGGCGCAAACAGTTTTTATCAAATCCATCTGGTTTTAAATTTAACCAGCCATATAATAGCCGATTTTAGATAAGACAATCCGATGGATTACCACTCCTCCAGCGGATTGCCTATCTGATATAATAAGGAACAATCATATCCAGTCATCCTTTAAAATGGCTATCTTTATATTTCACATAATTTCACATTTTCTATGCATTTTTTAGAAATATACAAAGTTTTTCAGTTATAATTTTATTAAACATAGATCATTATTCACTGACTTAACAAACCACAAGGATACAATAAATATTAACGACAAAATGGCACAAAAGTACAAAAGTACGAAGGTGGCTATTGCATATTATGTATGTGCGCGATAAAATACAGAAAAAAACATAGGGGAGTTGTAGCCCACCCTACTACCACTCAAATGGCGCTCCTGATGCCACCCAACCTAACATTGCACATAATCGTCCTACGATATGTTTATTTACGGTTACTACAAAAACTCATCAGCATGTTGGTCATTGGCACGACAACGTTTAATTTTAGATTTTGCGACGAAACAAATTTCTAAGGAATTCATACAAATCGCATTCTAAATATTTACGAAAAAAAATCCAAAAATGTTAGGGTGGGAAAATGCACATTAATTCATAGTTGTAATACAAAATTCTAATCCCATCATTGTATATGTGACAACCTTAATTACGGATACCAGAATTATTGTGTATTATTGTATTATTATTATTCGATATTTTATTACAATATTATGTTTGGGTAAAATGCTTTACTACCTCAACCTTTTAAACTATAAAATATAACATTTAATTTTTTTTTATAATATAAATGTTACACATAATTGTGAAACTTGTACCTGCATGCGATATTTGCATGGTTCAAAATGCTAAAACAAAAATATAATTTGATGTAAAATATTATTATCTATAAAAGAGATTATCTAATATTCACGTATTATAATAATATAGAAATGTTCTAGAATGATATTTAGTTCGATTAATTATTTATTACCAATATTTATGATTCAAAACTGCGCGAATGTTACAATAATTACAACACGACTATTGCAATAAATCGATGCACTTAATCGGATTAATTGTCTATTCGTTTATTACTGATTATATTAAGCGAAATATTTTTAAAATTAATTTATATTATATATAACTGTGATATGCATATTATAATATTATATATTATTTTTAAGTACCCACTAATTAAACATTTGTTCCGTTTATCCGTTTATGTAATTATTTCTTTTTTATTCCATTGATCACAATAATATTTAATGAATTGATATTTTTTTAATGTTTGAAATTGTGTAAATTTTCTTTTCGAATGTTTTATTCACTTTGCAGCAATTTGCATACAAAAGGTCGTTCGTACATATTAAATTAGGTACTCATAATCAGTGTTTAAAGTAGAAGAAAAACTTGAATGTCCTACAGCCTCTTATAAATTAAAAGATGTACGCGCAAAAGTTTTTTTAAGTGGAATATGTCGTCCACATTTATACCTCCTGGCCTTTAAGTCATAACCACTCATACTACTAACACGCCAAGTATATATATATATTTAACTATTGTCACTAAAACTATCTACATTATAATTATAAGAACCTATTATAGGTGATATAAAACAACGATACAAATATTATCTAAACAAATATTGCATAGTAATACCATATGCCTGTAGGTTGTGAATAGATATTTAACTAAAAATATGTTTTTGTTTTAATAATAATAGTTTATACATTCATTTAACTTTTATTTAAATTTTTTTTGAAGAAAACAAAAAGATGAATAAAAAACTATACAAAAATATTATTTCCTATTGTGCAGAAAAAAAATGTGTATAGTTTGTAAAATTACCAATTTAGATTATTGATACCATCCGAATATTATATTCGGTTCGTGATAAAAGGGTCCTTATCGCTTTAATTTAATTTTAAGAAAATTAAAAAAAACCTAGCTCGTTCTTAAGTTACCCTGTGTCGCGTAAAATCAACAAGCCATTTTCCGTTTTGTAGCCCGCAAAGTAAAAATTTGTTGTTGACTTGTTTTTGGGCGTCTAAGACCTTTTTTGCGCGTACCAAATTATATACTTTGTTCAATACGGTTTTCCAAATTCAAGGTTTTTCTACTAAGGATTTTTTATGTGATAATGCTTCATATTTTAACTTTAAGTAGTATAATATAGGTACTTAGGATAACTAAACTCTGGTCGAAATTTAAGTAATACGCGCATAATTGCGTTTACTCATAATTTTCAGGAAGTCTAATTTACCTGACACCGCCGGTCGGGAGCCTGTTCCTGTCGATGTTCCAAACGTGGTCTGGTCATAGGGTATGCATGCTGTTAACCAACCTCATTCAACTTTTGTCGGTGTTGTCGGTGGTGCTATTCCCCGTTACGATGATCAGCCTGAGTGCGTGTTCCGTGCTGATGGGCCTGAGCACGGGTTTCGCCACCGGCCTGAGCGTGTCATACAGCGGCGAAGTGTGCGAGCCTAAGCTCAGGGGCACGCTGACGTCCGTTCTGAACGTGTTCTTCTTTAGCGGTTACTTTTTCGCCTCAACCGCATACGCAATCACCAACAACTGGAAAATGTCTCTTCTCATAACCGTCGTCGTGCCAGTGGCCAACATCGTGACGCTCATGCTGGTGAGTTTTTATAGTTAATAAGCACATCGCAAGAGGATTGTGTGCAATAATGTTATATTGGGTTGGGGATGCATCAGGGACCTCGTTTTAGTGAAAGCAGATTAGGCCACGGCTCTCTTATTTTTTTTCTGTATTTCATCACGCCCATACATAATATGCAAACGCCACCGTATTGTACTTTTGTACATTTGTGCCATTTTGTCGTTTGTATTGTGTATCCTTGTGGTTTGTTTAGCAATGTAAAATGATCTATGTTTAATAAAATTGTAACTAAAAAACTTTGTATATACCTAAAAAATTAATAGCAAATGAAGTTGTCAGTTACTAACATAATTTTAATATCAAACAAAATTATCCTGATCTGCGTAAAACTTGGTAAAGGCCTGCTTCAATGTTCGCTCCTCCTATACAAATACTGAAATGGTACCTCTGGGAAGCATTATCGGAACATTCTTCTCTTTAGAAAATTAACTACGATTAACTTGTTTTATGATGATAATTTGGATAAACTTACGTTTAATGTGTTTCTCCCCTAGACGTAGATTTTATGAAACACCCGTGAATATGTGTCATTTTTATTTCGATTTAAAAACAATAATAACACAGTTAAAACCAAACGGCCTCTAACCCGCCAAGACAATGACATGTTAATTTTTTATGTCCGTGATAGAGAACTATTTCGCACAATTTATGATATTTTAAAAAGTTAATGAATCATATTTGTATATTATAAATTATATAAATATATAACAGAATTTCGATATCGTGAAAGACGTGAAGTACACGAACCAACATTTTACTATTCGAGTTAAGTGACATAGTATGACTTACAAACAAAATATTATAATGTATTCTCTGTTAAACGCACGATATCAATTAATGTCTATCAATATATTTACTGACATTTTAATGATCCATTTTTTTTCATTTTAAATCAAATGAATTATATAGTTAATTACTTTCCGAAAGCATTAAAAAGTAGGACTTTTTCAATAAACATATGCATTAAAATTTCTACAATGAAATGAATGTAATTTAATTAATGTAATTCATTTTTATAATGTTATAAAAATTAAACATTTTTTTAAAAAAAAATGGGGACACATATAAATTTATTTTAATTTTAGATTAGCCTAACTAACATAGTCTAACCCATGGGGTACGCATAGGCGTAAATAGGGGGGGGGAAGCTTAACCACCTCAAAAATTAATTTTAGAAAACCTAGTTTCTTTAAAGCAGAGAAGTATTAAATATACTATATTATACTATGTACATAGGCTTAATTGTATAAAAAGAATATTGCTGTTATATCTTATTCCATGAGAAATATTTAAAAGTTGTTTTTCTACAATTCCAGTATTAAAATATGGCTAAGTATTTCAATGACTCACAATAGTTTTAATGATTTTTCAATAATCATTATTAAGAAATGCTTGGGCAAATTAATTAATATTTACAAATGAAAATATCTCTAAAAATTATTTTAAATGTCCACCTATGGGAGTACGGCTTGATATAATTTTAAATACTGATTAGTTACTCATTAGAAATAAATAAATAAATACATTAAAACCAAATTGGCGTAAGATGTATAATATTCCTTGGATAGAAAAATTTTTTAAAAATTTAGTTATAAAAATAGTTTAGTGTATACAACATAAGTACTAGAATAGATGTTTCAAATACAAAATTAATTACATATTAAAATGTCGACTTATATATAGTGATATAGAATTTATTTAATCTTGAACAGATGATTTTCGTTCAATTGCTTTTAGGAAAATATTATATAATGGACCTTTGGAATGATTTTGAATACATTAAACGTATATTAAAACCGACTACTCCTTTTCTCATGATATAAGAAATTTATGATAATAAAATATAAACAATTTTCCGTCTATTTTTTGTTTCGCAGACTCCTGATTCGCCCATGTGGTTGTTGTCCAAAGGCCAGATAGAAAAAGCGAGAATTACTTTGAGGAAACTTCGGGGATATGTTAGCGAAGACAAATGTTCTAAAGAATTTCAAGAAATGGTACAATATGTGTCTCAATCGCTCAAATCTGGTATAAACTGTTAGATAAAAATATCCTGAAGCCGTATGGCTTGCACACGAATTATAACCAGGGCTTAAAGTGGGAAAAAATTCCAAGGGGGACTAATGTCTCCATATAGTTTTAAACGTTCCATATATAATTTTATGTCTCCAGAACGTTTTGTAACGTGTAATTTGTTAAAGGAGACGCTTTTAAACCACCATTAGAGGTAGGGGGACTGAGTCCCCTTGCGTCCCCCCCCCACTTTAACCCCTGATTATAACTTAATATATTTTTTATTTTTTTTTAAATAGATTTATAGAGGTGCTGATTTCCAAATTTCTCCCCTATTATATGCTTTACTTAAAAGTACTTTTTCAAAAATTAGTGTATCAGTTAATTTAAGTCTCGTTAACTTTATTTAACTTTGTACAATCTATATTTAAATCATGAATTCCTGTTAAGAAATGCATAAAATATTATGCTTATTGTATAATATTTTTCGATGTTTTCCGCAGAAGAATCCAAGCAAAACCCTGTAGAATCCAAAAAGTTCTCACATCCGGGATTGTGGAAACCTCTAAAGTTGTTGATTGTCTACATATTTTTCTCGAACCTTATGTCCGGCGTACCATTAATGCCGTATCTGGTGAACGTGTTTCGATCCTTCAATACACCTATGGATGCTGCGTGGGCCACGGTAATAATACTACATTTTTAAAATTACATTTACTTTTACAACATTCCGCATAATATCATAATACGATAACAAATTTACCTATATGTGTATACATAATAAATAACTAGGAAAATTATAAAGCGTAATCGAATTAGAAATTAAAATATTGAGAACATCGAAAGTGGAAGAGAACTTCCATAAGACCATAAGTAATGGTCAGTATGTTTATGAATTTTGCAAAATACCTATTTACTAATAAAGAAGTAACGGAAATATTTGATTTTTAAATTTTTAGTAAATATTTTACAAAGTGAATATGTAAATCTTTCGTAAATATTCCTCTTAAACGATAATATTTGAATAAACAAATCATTTTTTGTCCCACAGTCCATCTACATGGCGTTTAGTATGTCCGGAAATGTATTCACGATATTGTTGGTACATCGGCTGGGAAAGAGAATGTTGGTCTTGCCGACAATAACCATTTGTGCGGTGTGTTATCTGCTCATTGGAACAATCGGAATCGTTTGCGATGTGACCGAATTCACTTCTTGGGCGAAATCTGCGCTGTTTTTTATGTCCACGTTCTCCTCGTCACTGGGTATAATGCCGATCGGATGGATTCTCATGAGCGAAGTATTCCCGATGAAGTACGTATATACAGTGTATTTTGATTATAAAGACTTATAATACATAAACTATTTATTTCTCAATATCGATTATAAAGGTTCTGCTACAACGAAAAAAAACTGATTTGGCGATTGGTTATAATACCTATTTATGGGTTAAACAATAATACAATTATCTAAATCACAAACCAATGTTTACTTTAAAAACATTTTCGATTCATAAAAACATAATTGTTTTACTACACACATTTATTTCATATCTATTTAGTTTCATGCATTTATTAGATTAATATTTTCCATATTATTTATTTGTGTATTTTCCTTTTCTATCTAACTAAAACCGTCAATCAACCAAAATAGCAAACTTTTATTCATTACATAACAGCAAATTATGTAACTATCAATAAATAGGTTCTTTTTTCGTAAGCCGTATGAAATGTTTTCACTAAACCCCAGGTTGTTTAAGTGCGTCAACCCTCCCCCAAAATTTGTCGAAAAAACGGTTTAGACGTAGAAATAATATTTTTATCTTCCTTTGACCTCTTAAAAAAAAACCAAATCCTTAGTGATGTGAGAATAAATTTATTATTATAACTTGTACTATCTAATTAAATTCTGATAAAATTATGTCTATATACACCAAAATTGTTGATATTAATTTTTAGGAGCAAAAACCTGGGATGCAGTATCAGTTCTGCGATGTACTTTTTTCTCAGTTTTATCATGACAAAGTTTTACCTGGATTTCGAGAACTTCTTAGGTTTCTACTCTATGTTCATATTGTTCGGTATTGCGGGGCTTGGCAGTCTCTTTTACTTCTATTATTGTCTGCCTGAAACTGAAAACAAAACGCTCAAGGAAATCGCTGAACATTTTCAACTTGAACCGACATGTAGTCGGTGAGAATATAAATATAAATATTAAATAAAAAATATTTCCTATTTGAAATATGTACGCATTTCTCGCGAAAATATCTTGGACTTATCTCCCGGATACAATTTAACAAAAATATTCATTATTTTGTATTTTGGATGACAATACCGGTGTGAAAGTCTCTGAAAATATATATTATTATACTTTTAGGTTGATACTATATAATATGTTGCGTACTCATGATTTATTACCAATTAAAAAAGGAAAAATACATTTCATATAATATATATATTTTATATTATATATTTGTTCATTTTATAGACTGACTATTTTATGCTTCGAACAGCAATATGAACGTGAAATTGTTTACAAATAAAATATTGTTTAATATTCTAAAAATATAATATATATTATACAATAGTAGAAAAAATAGTGTCTATTCCTCATGGGTTATATGTTGTATAAGTTTTGCTGTAGACTGTGTAGTATAATATGGTAACTACTAACTGCAAATCATTTAAATATATATTATTAACAATGGCTATTATTCCTAATAGAAATTAATAAATTGAGTATTATAAACGCCGTAAATAAAAACATATAAGCAACTTATCTTACAAGTAACAGCATATTTATTTACAAGTATATTATTAATACAAGACTACCTAATTATAAATATATTAATGAATCGAATAGAATCGAATGATTCGAGTGATTCTATGGAGTTTAATAATTAATTAAAAAATTTAAAACATCTGATTAGTTGATCAAGGTTTGTGGTTTAATGATTTTTAATAAATAAAACAATATGAATATTATATAATTATTAAAATCATAATCGAAATAGCTAATTGCAATTGATTAAAACTGTCAATTAATTATCATTTAACAAAAATGTACCAATACATTTACTACTTAAACAAGCTTTTCAATGTGTGAAATCTCAAAATTAATATAACAAATAAAACTACTTTTATGTAATTATTCTTGTATGAAATAAAATATAAATTCAAACATAATGTTATTAATATAACATTATTATGGTCATACAATTTTCATACAATTTTACAGCATATTATATTTTATTTGCAAAAATAAACAAATTTAATTATTTAATGTAAATACACTAATATAGAAAAATATTATTTTGCGAGAAAATTATAAAATATTAACCAATAATTATGAATTCACGTACTGATTAAATTTATTTTTAAAACAACTAATATATATTTATTCAAATAAGTAAGACTAGGCATAAATAAGTTAAAAAGTTGAATTACTTTTAACTAAGTTTAAAAACGATTTACTTTTTTTTTTTAACTTTTCACTTAACAAGTTAAATTTATTGTAAATTACCATGTTGATTTTCAGTTAATATTCTTTTATTGATGTTAATTTAAAAATATACTTTTATAGAAAATAAAATGTTTTTATATTTAATTAAATATACAAAAACATCAACAATATATGTTAAATATTATACATATGTTAACTAAAATTTAAAATTAAATATATAATTATATTAATTGTTATATTTATATACAATATTGAATATTGACTACTATAATCTTTCTCTGTGACTATATTACTATATATCATTTTAATAAAATTAATTATTCTGTAGCCTGTATTTATTAGTGTTACGATTTATGAATATAATAGCTATAAATAAAATATCTAAACCTTTTAGTAAACATTGAAATACAGAATATAATCTTAAAAATTAATGGTTTTCCTATTATTAGACAGTATATATAAGTAAAGTTATAGTATAATCATATAATATAACGTTATTTATGGAATGTTTATATAATGATCATAAAATTGGAAATTGTGTTCATTATTAAGTCATACTCAATACCTAATTATTATTTTAATACAGATTTGTTTTTCCTTTAAAAAATGATGAAACTTTACTTTTTAAAAAAATTTTAATGTTAAGTTACTTTTTACACTTAACTTTTAACATAAATGAAGAATTTCTAAAATAATTTAACTTAACGAATTAAAAAAATTAGTTAACTTGCCCAGCCTTGTAATGTGTATCATTGTAATATTATATTATTTATATTTTTCATTTTTAATGTTTTTAATACATATATATGTAAATGTAATACACATATTAATTCAAAAGTATACATGTATTATTTATCTGAATTAATAATTTCAATAAATAAATTTGTTTAATTTATAAAACATTATTATATAGAGTTGCAAATTAAGAACAATTGTTTTGATTTTGTATTGCATAATATTATGTTTTTTTTCTGTTATTTATATTGATATTAAAATATTAATTTTGTATAAGTCATTTATTGGTATACTAATGTTAATTGCTAGGTAGATAACAGAAAAAGTAAAAAATAAATAAATAAAGCATAAAGCAAGTTTCTTGAGCACTTTTTATAAATATATATTTAAAATTAAAGTAACATAGTAAATGCTTATTTTATTGTAAATACAAATGTTTCTTTTTAATAGAAGACAGTATCAACAAAATACAAAATATATCTGTTAAAAATAAAACTAAATGAAGAACTTAAATAATTTAATATTTTAATAATCTGAAGTCATTCTCAAGTAATTGACTGAAGATGGCATTGAGCATTTTTCATGGCCTTTGGGAAAGAGTCCTTCGAGATCTTCATCTTTTACTGATGGCAAGATCATAACTTTTTCTCCGGGCTAAAATGTATTTTATTTTATATAAAATTTGTAAAACCAATTATAATTAAGGTTTACTTACCACCCAATTTGCAGGTGTAGCAATTGTCTTTTTTCTATCACACAATTGAAGAGAATCAATGCAACGTAAAATCTCTCTATGAAAACATAAATAATAATACAAATGTTTATTGTTTATTAAATTTTTAACTTAAACATTATTTAAAGTAACATGGAATTTATTAATAATACTTTTAATATTTATCTAATTGAATCGGTCTTTTCAAAACAACATAAATCACTATTTTCACAAAAATTATGTTATGTCAAATTTAAAAAGTATATACATATTTACGCAAATCCTGCAAAAACTACTTTTGTCAAACTTAATATGTTTAATAAAAAACAGTGGTCATTAGAATTTAAAATGCAAAAACAATATTAGTCAATGACTTGTTATAATATTTGTGATTTGTGTAAAATTTAAAAAAATTACTTTAATAAATTAAACTTAAAAAGCCTGTTTTTATTTTTTTTAACTTTAAAAATCATTACCAAAATAAAACAATACGTAAATTGAATAAATATATATATACAACTTATAATCAAAAAAAGTTTTGTTAAAAAATAACAAAATTTAAAATAAATAATTGTTGTATTTTTCAAATGTTTATACAAAAAAATTAAAATATTGAATATATTAATTTTGACATAGGTATATACAAAATTAACGTATCATAGCTACTTTAAATTTAAAATTGTAAATAGGTAATATGTATTTTAAAATATTTCTATAAAATTATAGAAATGTTTTATTTACTAATATGATTTTACTAATTAGAAATACAATTTGCATAGACTAAATATAATTATATATTATAACCAGGAGTGTTCCCATAGGGTAGACATCATATACGGCGTATACTCTTAGGCCTTTAATAAAAAATCATTGGTATATTATGTATACTTTCAAAGTCTCAAATTTGCATAACAAAAAGAAATATTTATATATTTGCTAGATTTTTTGCAATTACACATCGCATTCTATTTTGTTAAATTTGTATATTCATAGTGTTTGGTGACTTGTACCTATATATTATGATTGTCTATTATAACTGTCATTCACAGAAATTTATAGGTTGGTAATAGTAAATAAGAAATATTTTAGAAAAATAGAAATTAAATATTTGTAATTTAATTTTTTATTATTGAATAACACCTCCTCCAGCATTGTATTATATATTTTATATATTACACAGCACTCGTTGACTTAATATACTCTCATAAAAATGAATGGGAATATCTCCGATTATAACATGTTTATATTATAAAATGTCATGAATTATTAATAATTTGTGTTAAATTTAATAAAGGATTACAATAAACAGGTTAATAATTTTAAATACATATATTAAATTAATATGATGTTGAATTCAAAACTATTATAATACAATTAATTTACAAACATGATGCTCTAATTAATTAATGGAAACAAAACTTACTGTATATTACGACCTGTACTAGTTGGATAAATCATCATGAGTTTAACTTTTTTATCAGGCCCAATAATATAAAGAGATCGAATAGTCATTGCCAATTCAGGATTATCCTTATCTTCTTCAGCGATCATGTCTAATTTTACTGCCAAATCTCGCGAACTATCACTAATAATAGGATATGGGAATTCACCTTTGATATCGAGACAGTATGATTTTATATCCTATAAATTATATAGCGTTTATTAAACTCACTATCCATAAAAATATATTACTATACTAATTACATTTATCCAATCAACGTGACTTTCCAATTTATCACAGGACAAACCCAACACTTTGACATTGCGTTTTGTAAATTCGTCAACAAGAACGGCCATTTTGCCTAATTCAGTGGTGCAGACTGGCGTAAAATCGGCAGGATGTGAAAACAAAACACACCATCTGTAAAAACCAAAAAAGTACACAGACATTAACACAAAAATAAGTGACGGGACGTAAAAGATATATATTTTTAATGCTTGGACAGATGAAATTTCAGTTTAAATTCAATATTATCAAATTAGAATATCAAAGATTCACTCACGATTCGCCGATCCATTCGTAGAAATTTATTGTCCCTTTGGTGGACACGGCCGAGAAGTCTGGAACAATTGCACCCAAACGCATGGCGGTGTCGTCTGAATAAATCATATTTTATATAAACAATTTGAATTGTAGTTATTAATTTTTTTATTACTTAGTAGTTAATACTTACCGGTATAATAATTCTTTTCTCCAGACAGTGATATTTAACTAATAAATAGGTAGACTGACGGATTCCAACGCGTAGAACCTAATGGACGACCGAACCCATTGACATTTAACAATAATAATTGTTATTATAATATTTCTAACAGCAATTTATATAGTATTCATATTCATTAACCGTCAAGGACAAAAACACGCTGTACCAGATATTCACAATACAATACATTTAAATAACGAAGATAACACTGATAAGAGTGTGATTTGTGATAAAAATATTAAAGCTAATAATGATAATGACTAACTAGTAAGAAAGTAAACAACATTACGATTACACAATATCCCGCCATGCGTTTACCAAAAAATAATAATTAATACTACGTTGAAGTTTTGAACTGAAATAGAACATTTTTCTATGGACATATAATCTTTCGTTTATATTTTAATGTTACGTAATGATATATTTGTTCAGTAATTAAACAGGTAAACTCATTACTAATAAAGTAATAAATAATAATATTATAGGTAGTTACCATTTACGTTCAGTTAGGTTAACAAAAATTTGTTTTCTGAATACGACAAAATAGGTACGTTCTTTGGCACGTAAACAATCAAATTGTTTGGCACGCGCACAATGTTACCGGAAATTGTAGAATACGAACAAATTAAATCGTCCCATACGAGGTCGGCAGTCTATCTATCGTCCTAATGAAAATATTAAATCGGCGGTTTAATTTTTTTTTAGGCGATGAAATATTAAATAAGGGTAAATTAAAATATTGCTGACCCTTTTTTTAAAAATTATTTTTTATTAAAGTCGTTTAGTTTTTAATGGGTTATAATTATTAAACTTTTATAGATTTAATATAAGTGAGTAGAAAAGTCAGCTAACAATTACACATTAATGATAGAAGGACAGTAAAAGACTTCTTAATCTGTACTAAAAGACAGTAGGTATGATAACCTATCATAGGCGTTAAATAATTTTGTACAACTTTTTACATTATTATCCAATGCTGGGCATTAACGAGTTAAAAAGTCCACGTTAAGTTAATATTAAATTTTTAATATCTGAATATTTGTTAACGTAACTTATAGTTCAACTTTTTTTATATTACGTATTAACTTAAAAAATAACCACTTAATTTTCTTAAAATCCATGTTCACTTAATATAGTTATGTATTTACATTATAATAAATTAAATTGACTATAATTTTTAATACAAAAAAATAAACACATATCTTTTCATGTAAACAGAAATAGTCAAAAGTGTCCTCTTATTTCTATTAAAATATAACTAGAAATACCTACATAATAAAATCATGAAATGTACAAAAGATTTAAGAAATATAAAAACATTAAAAACCATCAATAATTTTTTTGTAATTAAATGTTGACTTATGACACAATAACTGCCTTAGTTCTACAAAAAAAAAATATATATATATATTAGAAGACATTTGCCGATCCAGTAAAAAATTGCCTCTAGGAGCAATAAGGGACCGTTAAAAAAAGTATTGGTTAAAAGTATCGTAGCTATACGAATTATATTATATATTACGAATATAAGATATAGTCTCTTATAATTTACAACCTTTGGGATATTGAATTGTGATGGTATTATCTAGTAAAATTCATTGGCTCAGAAATGATTCATTTGAAATGAAACTGCAATAATAAGGTAAGTTAAATATTTTTGCTTTTTATTGCTTTTTTCATTAACTTTTTTAGGTATTTGAAAGACCGAAGCTGGTGGAAACTATAATAAAGAGAAATAAAATCTAATATTATTTTGTGATTTCTTAGATTAATTGTGATTTTCTTAGGTAAAAGATTATATAATAAAATAATAATTATCTGACGCATATTATAAATTTAAATATTACGTAGGTACCTAATTATATTTTTATAAATTATTTATTTAGTTGTTTATTATCTAAAAGAGTTCTGGATTACATACGCGAGACAAAATATGCCTTAAATTAATATACACAGATATTGTCATTGCATATTGATTATAAATACTAGTAATATAAATGGTATTAGATTAAAACCTAAAATGTGAAGAAAAAAATATAGATATAAATATTTTGGAATTATGTTTAAATTCTCATTATATAGATATCTATTATGTTTTATCTAAGGATGATTGAGGTGCAGTTACTGAACTGTCTCGGTGTCTTCTTAGCAAGCGATTTACCTATTTACACACAATTATATTGAGTCATCATAATTTACTGTTATAATGAGGATTTTTATTGATATAAATTCTTAACGGATTAATACGTCATAATATAATACGAAAATCGTAAACAACAATTAATCAATATGATAAATCGATAACTTCTTTTCATCATATTTTCATGGCCATATATATAATAAAATATACACAACCTTATATATTATAGATGATTTATACAAATGAATAATAACATTTAAAAAATGTAAATTAATAACATAATTACTATTATATGATATTAGGTATGTCTACATACTGAATAATGATTAATGTAAATTATTGTATACAAATTAAAAACATCTTGTATTTCATAGACTGTATGTATAATAATGATAGGTATTATATACTTATGCAACTACATTACCATTAAGTGTCATAGATAAAATAAACAAAATAAACAAAATTACTCAAGAATTCAAGATGAATCTATGAAGTAGGTACTACTAAGTACATATACTACATGATCTTTATAGATCTTGAGAGGTACCTACTTTCTACTCATATAACTCATTATTAGATATTATATTAAATTTACAAGATATTTATAAAAAATTATTATTAGTATATTAGGTTAACTACACAGAAAATATATATTAAACATATATAAAGTTTAAATAGACATTTATATTTAACATTAGTAATAATACGATTATCATATAACCGATAGTTAATCGAGGTAATAACACTAAAAATATAATAAATCCTTAGACTTCATCACTATTCGAAATGTTTTTTTTTATAAAATAATATAAATGATAACGTATATATATATTAAATTTTAGAGTATATTTTAATACTAAGGTGCTATATATCTCGTATATATCAATGTATTTTTATTATCAACGATACATTATGCAATTTTATTAAGCAGATAATATAGTACTTATAGTTCATAAACATATACTTAATTGTATACATTATTATTTATTATTATATATATTTAATCATTACAACTGAAGTAATGTTTTTCAATTTTTACCATCGTTGTATACAGTTTATAATTTTATCGTAACATAAAAGATATGAAACAAACATATTTAGGTAGGTAGGTGGTACTTAACTGACCCTGCAGCTAGGATGTCAAATTACTATGTGGATAGTTGACAAGATACTAAAAGGGACATCGATGTGGACGTGGCAATTTTTTCCTTGACTAGAGGAAAACATATAGGATGAAAAAGTTGTTTTTTAATGTTTCATTATTAATTAGTTCACTGTAATGGTTTTCTGTTGAAATAAACGATGTGAATAACTGGAAGTATTTCCTTCACAGGCGATTCCCGATCGCTCACAATTTATAGCAGAAAAAAAAGAAAAAAGAAAGTAGATGTTACCTACTTAATGACATATAGATATTTTTTATTATTAAAAGAAAAAGTGGTCTCGTAACTTGAAATATACCTATTGAATACTACGTTGCACAAAAAAAAAAAAACAGTAGTGGTCAGTGATGGTTTTGAAAAGGTTTTTGCAGAAACATAGCTATAAGTATAGGTGAACTCGAAAGTTCAAGACGTATTGCTTAGGTATATACGAGTTAAACCAACATGGTACAACTGAAAATCTTATAGTATTCCACTTGATAATTTAAAATAATATGTTAAAAATGATATAATAATATTGTTACTTATCTTATTTGTTATAATAGTATCAAAACAAAAATGGACAATTTCTTTGTAAACGTTAAAAAGTTTCGCAAAAAAAAAATAAAAAAAAACCTATAGACGTATAATATACGTATTGCATATTCCAAGCACGTTGTGTCGTTGCAGATATGAAATCTGCGTTAAAAACAAATGTCTCAAGAATAAGTAATATGTGTATCGCATGTATTACACTGTATATGCGTTTTTAAAATGTACAAAAACGCGAAAGAAACATAAAATAGAAATATTTTTAAACTTTACAATTGAACACATAGATAAAAGCATATGATGGACACTTTGTATTGAGAATATTTAGAGCGTTACTTTGAACTATAGATATTAAGTAAGTTTTATTATATAATACAAAAATAGTTTTGATTAGTTGATACAATGGTATAATTATAATTATTTGAACTTGTATATAAATCATATTTTAATAGCTTTATTACTATATATTTATTAATTTATTATGGTTATTTAGTAAATGTGATTTATTTAGTAAGCCGGTTAGCCTACTAATCTATGAACCTTTTAACAAATTCGTAATTTGTTAAAATTTATATTTATCGGACGAAAATAATAATTAAACTAGAATTACAACTATAAACTCTGGGATACATATTGTAGTATACGTCATACTGTAATATCGAAAACAATATTTGCTTTTAATTTTTTATCTACAAATTACAATAAGTAATTAAACCTTAATTAAGTATACATATTACCTAATATTATCTTTATAAATACAGTAATCATTTATGTACTTAAAATAACTATTTAGTTATCACCTTTTTAATATGTTAACTTATAATTAGATAGGTACCTACAATTGTAATATAAATATTAATATGTATATAAGTACTGTAAATAATGATTCTTATAGATTTTGAGTAAATTAAGCACCGTATTGGTTATACGGTGTTTTTCGGGTAGAAAAATTTGTCTAGCTGGTTTTTTGATCAAATAATATTTATTGAATTTTCCAACAAAAAAAAAATAACCAGAAAATTACAAAAAATAAAAAAAAAACGGAAACTAATTTTTAACAAAATATATAGTCGTTATTTTGTAGTAATTAAAGAAATAATGGTCGTAGAAAATTACAATTTTATATTAAATAAGATATTGGATACCTCTCAAATTTTCACATAGGTCTTGATACTTTTGAACACAAACGTGATAAAATGTTTAAACGTTTATATGATTATTAATGGACTAAAATTGTAATTTATTTTATTATATTTCATAAAATTAACAATTTTGCGTTTTAAGATCGGAGGACTATCTCTAGTTCTACTAGCCAGGATCTGGAAAATACAAGACGAGACTATCTCAGCCTCAATATCAAAGACCATTGAAATGGTGAAAGGGTTATCAGACCAAATTAAAATGAAGAGTGAAATTAAGGGTACATAGATATGCACCATTCTTCTAAAAATGATGAGTTGGTTGGAGAAAATTCCTTGGAACTTTTTATTCCACATATGTGCTTAGGCACTATCTTTCCCATTAGGATGCTTTAGGTTTTCCACTTAAGTAATTCGTTGGTGGCAAGGATGTAATCCCATCCGTCATAAAGAACATTCTATGCAGACTAGAAGAATTACCAAGCTACAAAAAGATTTGGCGCCCAGCAGAAGCGAATCGAGATGGTGAACATTTCGAACAAGCGAGAATGAAAATTCTAGGGTGATTGGTATATAGCCGTTGAACTGCGGAAATTGAGTGTCATATAAGGTTAATCTTATGAGTGGTCCTAATGGTAATACTGTAATTAGAACCTGTTGAAAGTCATTCGTTCGAAGGCATTTTTTTTTTTTTGTTAAATCTGGCGCGGTTAAGTCATATCTAAATTTAATTTATGCAATAAATGATGGGGCCAAGAGAAAATTATGAAAAGCAGCTCTCTCTCAACTCTCAGTTAAACTGAAAATAATAATAATAATAATACGTATTGTGTACCTATTAAGTATTTTACTACGAATTTCTATTTGTATTGTGCATTCGTGCAAAATACAATTTTGTTCGTTATAATATTGTAATATTATTTCACTATATAAGTATACGAGTATATTTTATTTCTATTCAATAATGATTGTTAAATTCAATATAATATAATGAGTAATTAGCGTAAAGTATGAATATGGTTGATTAGGAGGTATATTAGCTACCTATACAGCTTTATAATATACAATACCTATATAGCTATTATATATAGTTAATAATGAAATATAATTAAAATAATGGGGTTTAAAGAGTAAATCCAATTAAAATGTTTATTCGTATATTTAGCTACGAGCATTAATAATATAGGTAATAGCGTAGTCTTAAAATATTAAATTAAATTACATATGTAGGTACGATAAGCGCATTACGACTGCAAGAGAAAAACACGATGTTTGCAATACTATATTATCGCTATTAAATAATATTATTATTATGAAACGTATTTTGTGATAAATTCAATTTGGTAAAAAAAAAAAAACGTTAGAAGGTATTTATTTAATAAATGCATATAACTGGTAAAAATTGAATTGCAATGAGCCAAAAGATTATTGTTGAAGTTTGTAATATGTCTGCCTATATTATTTATTACTGCCAACTAGTTACTTCATACCAAAGCCATTTTTACTGGATACCCCAAAGAAGATATAATCAAAAAATTTTTTGTTTTTATTTTCACGCCAAAAAACTGGTACAACATGCGCTATTGATTTAAGTACCTACTCAAAAATAAAATTTAAAACTATCCATAAACTATGAACAAAATTGTATGATATAAAACTATAAAAGTGACTTATTACTGTTGTAATAGAGCTGAAGTTTTATAATGATTAATGTTACACGTAATTTGGGAAATGTTTTATTGCCGGCAAATAAAAAGTATTTGTATCGTCTTAAATATTATATGATATATTCAGTGGTAAAGAGTAGGCCATATCCGTATACATCTGGTATGTTTTAATGGCATTTTCAAAAATATGTTATGGTCTGATGCTTTTGTGTGTTTGAAAAATCTATCTAGCAAACGGGAGTAAAAGCTAAACATTTGTTAGACTAATATTAAAAATGTATGCCAAAAGACTGTGCGATCAATCTAATTTTCTCATAAAAATAAAGTAGTAGATACGTTGCTATATTTCTTTTCGTGGTGAATATGTTTAAATAATTAAAGATTTATAAAATGTTCACATTATGAAGTGCAATTTTTGCGATTATGTTAATAATTGTGAAGTAATAAAATGTTCTTAGTGACATACTTAAGGGGAGCAACAGGGGAATTTTTAGTATAATGTATATTTGTTTTTAATTATGTAATGATGCGTTAACATCTATCGTTCAATATAATAAAATACAATATCCAAATGTTGATAAACTATTGCACATTATTGCTTCCTTGCTTATATTTGTAGCTTCTGCTGAGTAGTTTTTCAATATTTATAAGGTTTGATTATATCGATCGACTTATTTCGTTAATAATATTAATCCATTAGGTATAAAACTTTTTTAAATTTTGTCACATACTTTGGTTTGAATAATATAAATAAGTAATGTATTACTTTTCGAATTTTAAATTACAAACTTGGTTACATTCAAATATGGTCGAAAAACGCTTGGTTGGGTTAGCTTAATATTCATAAACAAAGAACAATTGAAGTTGATGAAGTTATTGATATGAAATCTAATAATAAAAAAAGAAATTTGGATTTTGTATTACACATTTTAGTATATTTATAATTTATAATAATTTATATACGTATATATATAAATTAAACTAGATTTGTATTTATAAATTATAATTATATGGATAAAAGACCTCATAATATATAATTACATTGGCATAGGTACTGAAATTATCATTCAGTATTAAATTACTCGTACTTATTGCTTCAAAAATTGTTTATATTGAATTTGTAATGGTGTTAATTGAGTTAGGTATTCAATATTTGTCTTTATACAAAAATGTTTCACGGGTACGCCACTGAATATAATAATATTAAAAATATTATAGTTCGCACCAACAACAATAATAAATACTATAGATGTATAGGCTAGTTATCCTTATCACACATTATAGTTTAATTTTATTAATTAAGGTATTAATTTATACTCTCCTAATCTTTCACACACTTAACATTTGTTGGTCAAGGATTTACTATACATTTCATATTTGAATTCAATTATATGAAAACACATTAGTATAATAAATAATTATGTTAATCTTAACCTAACCTCAGGACCACCCTTAAAGGATACATTTATATGTTTAAAACAACTTCATATTTTATGTCACAAATGATCATAACACAAATAATTTTGTTTCGATGAAAATTTAAAGTTATAATCAATAGATATATACCTACATTGCGTGTAGATTTAGATTTAACTCAAAATTCGGTTTCTCTCCATCATAAATTAAGCCTACTGTTTATTATATTCCAATACAAACACTGGTTTTCATTTTGAGGAAAGTATAAGAAAATATTGTTTAGTTGTACCAACGACCAATAACGTTGTTTGGAAACGACCGTATGAGTATGTTTGTCGAAATTCCATTCGTTTTATGTATTATCACAGTACAAATATCATCATGGCTGACTGTTATTCTTAGATTACCCAATGTAAGATATGAATAACTTTTTAGAGAATACATATAATCTCTTCTATATTGAATTTAATAATTATCAATGTTGAATCAATGAATGGAACATTATTATATCGACGTTATTCTTACAAAACTATAACCTTATGGCTTATTTATTATAATATATATACTTTCAGAAATTTTGGATATTCTCGTATGAACATGTTTTATTATTATATTTAGGGAGATTATTCCCACAGAGTCATTTTCATAGACCTCACAAATTAATTTGATAATGAGATGAATATAGACTAAAATATAAATTAACTAATATAACTAAATAATTAATTAGAAATACACTTAATTTATTGGTAGTTTTTTTTTAAAAAAAAATATGTTATAATATTTTTATATATTTGACATTTGAGAATTGTATTTAAATTTTCATAACTTTAAGGTGACTCATGAGTTATAAGACCTGTAAATAAATGTTTGCAGCGTATATAATAATTATTAATTATCAAACATAGTAAATAAAATAATAACTAAATATAATTGTATTATAATATATTATTTAAACTTAAAAAGTTAAAAGTAAAATGAAAATAAAAGTATCATTAATTAGTTAAATTAGTTAAATTTTTATAAATTTTTATAAAGTTATATATTTTTATTTAAAAAATGAATATAATATTATGTAATTTAAAAAATATATATTTTTATTTTACCTTCAATTTGTATTTATTTAAAGTACCTAACTAAACTACTATAATATATTGTTATATTTATTATTATTATATATTATTGTTATATATATTTTTCAAATTACATAATATATATAGTAAAAACCTATATAGTTAATGTTCCATAGTTATATACGTCTATTGAAACATTTAAAATTGTATAAAAAATTTGTTGTTGTAAGTTAAATTGAATTAAAACGATTTGATTTTCTATAAATAATAGTATGATTTAGGAATTCTAACAACACCAGGTAAGGTTAGGTTAAATGGCGGTAGTAGACCGCAAAACGGTATCCACAAAATCATACTACTATAAATGTATATTATGTATATGTTACTTAATATAAAAATATGAACCGAAAATGAACTTGGTATTTTAGAAAAAAATTAACTACCTAGCTAAGTTAAAAGTTAGTATTGAAAAAAAGTAACTCGTGAATAACTTAATTAAAATTATATTAACATTAACTTTTTAACTCATTAATTTCCAAGCCTTAGATCTAATAGTCTTGTAGTGGATATTATAAAATATATATAAATAAACTCGGAGGCTTAAATATTATAATACACTTTTTCGTACTGCACACTGTATACATTATCGTCGGTAAAATCTATAATATATTTAATGTTTCATTAGTCAAATTCAAAAGATTATTCACTTTAAATTTTGATAATGATTTAATTAAAATGTTACGAAAAATATGAAATTAACAATTAAACTAATAAATCGTAAATGTACACAATTTTTAATTTTGTACTTCACACATTATGTATTACACAAAGTATGTCATACAGCAATTGCATACAATTTTAGTAGCTGAATTAATTTATCATCATGAGTATATTGATGCTGATTTAATGATTTCACTATTTTTTTAATGATTATCTAATATTACATGAGCTGAATATTACATATTTATCATAATATTATATTATACGCCGTCGTTTGGTCGAACGAAAATGTACGGAAAACACCGGACAAAATTAATATTGATATCTATCCACGTGAATACGTGTATTCAATAAAATCTCCAAGTCAATCGATTTCTGATGTCTCATCTCGTACGTGGTCCGGTTTCGTAAATGTTTGTCATCAACATAATTTCAAATCGACGATTTAATTTAAAAACTTCGCGGTCTGCGAGTGAATACGTTTTATTGATTTGTGATAATAATATAATACGTAATATGAGACAAAGAAGCTTTTATATTTGTCGATTTATCTTTTACTATACGTCTATACACACCGACATGTAGGTCATAGTATCGCGATTCCAATATTCAATCTCAAACCGATTTTGATTATAAACGAATTAAACTGATTTATCAACTTAACTTTTGACATTAAAATTCGTTTTGTAACACAAATTTTCAACTCGCCTATATATTTGTTAAATATATATTTTCCTCGGTAGATAATGATAAGTTATTTTTTAATCTTATTAATTTTACAATAAAATATATTATTTGAACGTTGTTTCTGCATTAAAATCAAATTAATTTTTACAACTAAAACTAATTTTTAAGAATATTATAAAAATAATTTTTATTACTTATTATTATTATTTTATACGAGTATACTACACATTGTTTAGGTATATATTTTTATTTTGATATAACTCTTCAAAAAATATGCCATGTGTTATGCATGCTGATGTGTTAAATAAACTTAACTCTGGTTGATTTTTAACTAATTAAAGTTAACTAATTGACTATGTTAATAATATTACTACCTATAACTTTTTCAACATTAGTCGGAAGACGGAAATCTATACCGATTACCGCGGCTCTGGTATTTCTTTACCATGCCTGCCGTCTTTTCTTATTTACCCATACGAGATTATCTCACCAGAGACCGTCGTCTAATCGTTTTTGTATTCCACACAACACGTGATTCTCGTGCGCAAATTATTTTAGCAATATATTATTTATTAATTTATGATAGGTTACTCATCGCGAATGACAAATACTTGCGTTAAACCGGCCATCGTGCGGTCATCTGCGTGCGGGAATTGTATTATTAATACGACTTAAATCGCATACCACAATAAATGTACGTATGTATATAGGGTTCACGATCTCATTCGTTCTTTTAATTCCATACCGCAACCCGGTTATAATAATATATAATAGTGTCTATGGGAAAATATAATGCGATTTTGCCATTTATTGGATATAATATTATAATAACGATTGCGACGAGCACGTGCCCAGTATCGTTTAACGATTATTGACGCCACCGTTGTATTAGATACAATAATAATAATATAATTACCTATTATTATTACCTCTATCGGACAGCTGCGTAGATATAATAGCTGACGATAATAATAATATATACTATTATATATAATATATAAATTATGTCCGTTGTGCGTTATCGTATAATAATAGGAATATAATATTATGATTTACCTATCTAGAATACAATATAATGTTATGTGTTGTGTTTATGTGAAATTACATGAATAATATTATATGATTAGGGCTGGAATTTTAATGCACAAAAAATATACTAAAAAAGAAAATTTAAAAAAGTCTTAAAATGTAAAAACGTGTGATTTTTATATTAACTCTATTATAGAGCATTAATATAAACGTGTAAAATAAAAAAAATAAAAAAAAGACCTACTGTAAAAAAAATATTTCCCAACAAAAATGTATCGTCGACTATTTGTGTAAAAATATGTTAAATATAAATTAAACTTCTGTAGTTGTAATGTTATTTATATTATTTATAGGCAATATTTAACGAATTATTTTAAATAACACATTTAATTATATTTTACATTATGTTTAATGAATTTGAGTACACCAAATATTTTAACTTATCTTGGAGGTTACAATGTGTTGTGAAAATCTAGTTAGTTAGAATCTACAAAAGCGACATTCTAGATTATTTTAAACAAACATTTCGATATCATAATAACACAAATATTGGACCTACTTAAATCATTTTTTATATGTTTGTTCTGTTTTTACAACTATTTTATAAAATTATTGATTGCCCATTATTACTTTTTTTATAGATATTTAAGTGTATCAAGCGTATACTGCTATGGAAGTTTCAGGGTATAGTGATACAATTTGTCAGTATGTCGTATTTGTTTTCAAATTTTGTTTAATAACTTAGTAGCGAAGATACCGTGGTAGTTAATAGCTAGGTAATTAATTATAATAATTATTGTTCTTATTTTTGAAATCTGTATATTTATCTCTGTGTTTATTTATTTAAATAACATTAATTGGCTGTCTACTATTTATCTTTTTTTTATATTTTTTTATATATTTAATACTTAACATTTTTGATTTTAGATTCTGAGCGAAGCAAAGAATATATTGGTTTTATAAAGATGTTTTTTTTTTTCGATATATGAAAATACTTTTCGAGTAGAAATAATGCTCCAATTACCACAAGTAGGGTATGCTTTCGGTAGAAAATCGTGTCTAGTTGGTACTTTATTTAGCTCATTTTTCGAATTTCTCAAAAGTTTTTTCTTGGGAGGGGAAATACTACCAACAAATGGCAGAAAATCGCCAAAATTACGGTTTCTGTTATTTTAAATTTTGTTATTTCGTGATAACTAATTAGGTTTTGGTCATAGGGACTTGAAACTTTTTTTGAGTATTTACATAAGTGTTCTTTATTGGAGAAAAAAAATTCGAAACGATTGATTGATTTTCTAACTAGGTATAGAGTTTTGAATTTTTTTCCAAAAATGTTTAATATGTCCTGTAATTTTTGGTTTTTTAATTTGTAAATTTTATCAGAGTCTAATAATATACAACTTAATCTTTTTACAAAATATTTTCAAAATCATGACTGACAATTTTTTTTTATAAGATTCTAAAATTTGTATATTTTTAGTAGTATTGAATATTATATATATATATATATTTTTTTAATGTATGAAAACATTTTTTCGGATAGAAATAATGGTCTGATTACCATAAATCGGGTATGCTTTCGGTAGCGAATTGTGTTTAGTTGGTACTTTATTTAGCTCGTTTTTCAAATTTCTCAAAAGTTTTTCCTTGGGAGAAGAAAAACTACCAAAAAATGGCGGAAAATCGGCAGAATTACGATTTCTGTTATTTAAAATTTTTAAATTTCGTGATAACTAATTGAGTTTTGATCGTAAGGACTTGAAAATATTTTTGAGTATTAATATGGATAGTATACAAGTGAGGTAAAATTTTGGAATGAATTATTAGTATAGTGTATTGTAATATATTGAGTTTCGCTCAGAATCGTATTTTCTAATGCAATATTATTGCATTCAAGTATTAATTATAATAAATCACTAATTTCTCTGAGGACCGAAGGAACGAAGGAGGAACGCCTAAAATCGACATTCCCACTTTTTTTAAAATTATGTGCGTGTTATTATTTTAACATAATTTCTACTAATGATTTTGCAAATATTATGGTTAATATTAATATTTTAGATAGGTTTCATATATTTATTTAGATACAATACATATATATACGATTTATATATATCCATAATTTATACGTATACGTTGTCTAGAGTTTTTAAAAATATATATTGTTTTTATTTGGTTCTGGAGGTTTTTTTCGCTGATTCTGAAGTGGAAACTCCTTTAGATATTTTTTTATTAGTTTCTTGTGGAAGTTTTTTAAACTGGGTTTATTATTTATAATAATATAATATTCTGATAGGTATATAAAATATACTCCTATTTTAGTGCTAAGTGTTGAGCTGTTATTTAATAAGGGGTATAGGATTTTCATCCATATCCCTGATTGTATTTTTTTGTCAATGTGGATTTTCCCTGTTATATTATATTCTTAAATATTTTACTGAGTCGTCCTTGCTGTTCCAATGGTTTTTTTCATTGTTGATTTGTAGTAATAGAACGTATTATGTATTTCCTCAAGGTAATGACATATCTTTGCTTTACTTTTGATAGGGTTTAGGGTAATTTCCATTTCGTAAACTTCAGGCATAGCTCGTCAAGGGATTTTTTCATGTCGTTTATTGAATCTTATGGGATTTGGTTTTGTGTGATCAAGGATATATCCTAGAGGGATGCCCGTGTTCGCTGTGAACATTTTTTTCCGGCTGAAGTGAGATGTACAGTTTTCATGGTTAGAATTTACTTCTAAATATATTTCAAACATTTAGAGAAAATTTTTAAAATTTTTAATTTCTTGTCTATTATAGTTTTCATTTAATTTATTAAAAAAAAAAAAAAAAAAACAGTCGCAGGCAGTAAAATAGATAGAAATTATTATCTTATATAAAGAGAAATACCTTACGTAGTGGATTTACGAGTAGTTAGAAACGAATTGATGTTAAAATTTACAAAATTTAGAAACTTTCATATAGATGAGTTACTTTATTATGATTTGTAATGGCGAGTGAATGTTTTGTTGCAGGTAAGTTTTGCCACACATATAATTTTCTACTTGGCCACCATTGTATTCATATTTATTATTTCTTCCGTTCTAAATTTTGAAATCGAAGTTAGGATACCATTGTTATATATATATATATATATTGTTATATAACTTATTATACTTAACTAATTATTGAATTTAATTATTTAAATTTATTAAAATAGGAGGCCGACACATCAAAATGTTCATAAAAATATACTTTTTAAACTGGCTATATTAAAATTTTCCATAGCTTAAAAAATAAAAAGTAATATTTTTTTATTATTTTACTAGACATTTAAAACTAAAAAAAAAACAATATAATATGTAATATTGTAGGCCATCGTCTAAATAATAATTTAAAAATATCGGATTTAAAAATTCAATTTTTCGCAGAGATATTGCAATAATTAGTAAATAAATCTGGGACACTCTGCAAATCGAATGATACCTATTGTTTAAATTGATTCCAAATTAAAAAATATACGGTCACATAAAAGTTGTATATTCAATATTTCAATTTTAATTTTTAGTTTATTATACAATATTGCCTAGATGCTAGAAAGGAAAAATGAAGAATTCAACTCTTTTCCAGGCAAGCACATGGGATTTGCCTATGTGGTAATTTTAAGGCGCTTTTTTATACTAAACTCGCAATTTAATTGCCGTGAGCCGTGACGTCCAAATACTATTGTGTTATGAAAATATACGAAAATGAGAAAAACAATATATTAATGTTAAACATTAAAACTGAATTTGGAATGTCAACTCATTTACAATTATTATTATTCGAATAATATACCTAATATTTTATATAGGCTGTCACGAGTAACTGTTATAATTCATTAACCGATAAATAATTTATTTTATGTGTTGTATAAATAAAAAAAAAATGTGTATAAAACATTAATACTTAATTGAATATAATATTATTACATATTATAAAATATAGGTCAGTATTTTTCAGTCATATGAATTGTTGTTGTACTAATATGACATTAATATGTTATTAAAAAATATTTTGAATTTTAATTTATAATAATAATAACCATCACAAGGGTTTAAATAACTATAATATGTACTAGTTATATTTATGTAAGTACTTACTAATTACTGCGAGTTATGATGCAATATATATAAATCGTATAGTAATAAATAAAATTCATGGAAATCATAATCTAACTTCATGTATCGTAAAGCCGTATAATACGTCTTACACCATGAAGATGAAAAAAATTAAAAATTAAAAAAACTATCAAAAAAATTGATTAAATTTTAAATGGAATTTTCAAACTATTCTTTTGTAAATCATTGCAGATGATTAAGTTGTACACTATAATGCAATTTTTATTTTCATGAATTGTATTTGTTTCGTATTATTGGCTTTTTAAAACCAAATAAGTACAATTTCCAGGAACAAAGGACAATAATAAAACAAAACAATTGTCCGATAAATTGAATTAATATCAATCGATTTTGTTTTATAAAATTTAAGCTGAAAGTATATACAGATAATTTAATTAATTTAATAATAAAATTAATGATTGAATGATTTTACAAGCATCTACATCGACGATGTGTTCAGTATTTTCATATGCCTAACATATTAGTCATAAATTTATAATGGTAAATATCGGTATAGATAATTTACCATATTGACATTACAAATGCGTTTTTATTTTATTTAAACTAATTATAGCTATTTTTTTTTATAATTAATTATTAGAAAACCAATTGCAATTAAAATATTAGTGAATGTTTAACCGTTGATGTTCAACATTAAATTTACAAAAAAACCATTTCAATTTTAAGTCTTATAAGACAGGTATCAACTTTTCATAAGAACCATGTATAGGAAATTTCTTGTTTTATTTGTGTTACGCAGTGTTGTTGTTTATTCATTACTCAATTTCTGATAAACATAATATTGTGAATTTCCATATTTTTAGTTTTATTAGCAAGTGTGAACAAATAATTTTTTTGAGAAAAAATAAAGACAAGAAGTTTAACAATGTTTATATTTATTTAATTTTAATTTAATCAATAATAAAACTTTTTAAAAATGTTTAAATTTCAATAATAGATTAAAAATTGCTAATTTTAGTATAATATAACACATAGGTAGTAAATATTTTTAAAAATCATCTGATACAAACAAAGACGACTAAATAATAAATTCAGTATTGTTTTTATAATAAATAAAAAAGTAGTATAATAAAGTTAATATATGAAAAAAACAAAGACCATTTCAACGTTTGATTTAAAAATAATAACGATGATCCCGGACAAATTTAAACAATATATATTTTGAATTGCTGAGTTGATAATAGTCAAACAAAATCTATAAAACATTTCCAAGATCAAAAGTTATACAATTTTTCATAAATTTCATGGATCCCTAAATGCTGATACAACAGCTATGAGGGCTAAATACCTAACTTATATAATTGGTTTTTTTCTTTTTTATCAAATAATTTCACTTTAATGACAACTAAATAATTTTTAAACTTAAATCAAAATTATATAATATTCCTAATAATATAAACAGTTATTTTTAATGTTAAATAAATACCAATTTAATATAATAAAAAACAAGGTACTTCAAACAAATTGTAGTATTGTAATGTATAATGTATTAAACTATCAAACAATATTATGCTAATGTTTAATAGCATCTTCATCCTTTTACCATTTCTAAATTCGCCCCTGGAGACAATCTGTATAGGCCAAATTCAATGCATTATTGTAATAAACGTGAAACGCGATTCATTATAGAATAGTATACTAAATACTAGGTAGGTATTTTACATTACTACAAAACTTGAATAAGTAATTAATAGCGTGTCTAGGTGACATTTATAAAACCACATGAAAAAAACATATATCACAATTATATTTTATAATAATATGATGATTATTCCAATTAAAATAATTACTTGCCACTCGGTTATTAATTAATTCAGAATTAGGTAAAATACGTATAGAATATTTTGAATAAATAAATTATACTAGAAAATAGTAAAAATTTTAGTTATAATAATAATAACCTAACCTAACAAGACACAACTTTATATATAATATAAAATAAAATATTTTTTGAAGCTTGCAAATTGTACTTAAATATATATATATATATATCCACAAAACATGTATGAATGAAATTTAGGAGCACGGGAAAGTAACATTCCTCTCGAATGTTTTCGAAAAACTCAATATTTTGAACTCCGATTATGAGCTATAATATATTATAATCTGTATATTTTTGTATTATTTTAAAAGAATTTTTATAAAAATGTTAGAAAACAGTAATAGTTTAAAACATTAAAAATGATTTGTGATTGTTGTTTTACAATACTTACCTAATAATGTTATTATAAATCAACTATACGAGTATATTATTAAAATTAGTAGTTTTTAAAATAAAAATGTTTACCTGTATTATTACTTATTATATTTAATTTTTTTATTTTACCCACATTGTCATTATTTTATAGTTATTCAGTTATTCTATATACTCGCATGGCTGTATTCAGTATTAATTTTCAGGGGGTTTTTTTGAACACGGAAATACTATTTAGAAGTATTATAATCTATAAAATATTTGGCGGTTTAATATTTTCAAACGTTTTTTAAAGTGGTAGAACATTTGAAAACTACCTAAATGGAATTTTTTTTCATGTAAAAAGTAAATATAAGTTATTACTTCTTCTTTATCTTCGCCTTACCTTCCAAGTCTCCACTATATGGGGTTGGCAACCTTAGTCCTTAATCTCCATAGATTTTGGTCACTTACATCTCGTCCATTTACACCAGCTATCTTCATATCACTCTCTATTTCATCTATTTACCTCTTCTTTAGTCTTACAAAGTTATTTATTATTGTAAGGTGAAATTACAATCATCACGTATATCTGTATCATTTTGATTATGGTTCCACCTATAATCTATAAAAAGTTTATTTGAAAAAGAGTACCGATATAAATTGGATGATTAGAACTTTGTGTTACAAAAAAGGGGGAATAACATTATTTTTCAATGTTTAATACCAATATGTTTGGAACACGATATTCTAATAATTCTGTATACATTGAGTTGCGTATTCTACATTTTGAGGATTACTATGCGCATAACCTAATAAGTAATAACTTAATTGATTAAAGTGCGTGTCTTGTGTACATATTAAATTATTTCATTTTTTATAAAACTGAACTACATACGAGTATATATGATAATTATAACATTATATAATATTAATGTCGTAGGTATCATTATTATTATTAATATTTTGTAATTTGTTAAATTAATTTTTTTGTAATTATAACCTAAATTCCACATAAGTTTAATGCTTACATATAGGTTAGGTACCTTTATATAATTATTTTGACACAAATATATTATAGCGGTATAATAAAGTATTCATCAAATGCATTTTCCTACATACGCAAAAAGGTCACTAAAATTAAAATATATTTTTACATTTGTCCTATTATAGCTCAAATATATACCTAATTAATAAAAAAAATTGAAAAAGCACATTTATAATACTATGTAATATGCAAATGATTATTAAAAAAATGTAATTATTTATTCAAATACACGAGATGCATTTTCGTATAATATCCGAGATTTTTCGAACTCGTTTTTATTAATTATAGATGAAGAAATGTAAATGTAATAACAGTCTGTGTATTGAATATTTCAAAGTAAAATCAAATCAAATTTGTATAATAAATAAAATACTTCTTACGTTGCTGATTTTATCAAATAGAATATTAAAACATTTTTTATTTAAAATAACATTATGTAGTTATATTTATTCATTTCTTTACAAAGTTAGATATCAATATTTTTCATAATTTTGTCATCGTCAATATAATTGTCATTTACAAATTAATTATTGCCAACACAATTGATGATATTTTGATTAGATAATAAACTTAGCATTTAATTTTCCATAAAAAAGGGGTTTTAGTATTTTGGAAAAGCGATTAATTATATACAATATTATTATTTATTAAAAAGTATAAAGTTTGAGTTACTTTAAATCAGGACTTGGAACCTTTGTGATTTTTAGTTCATTTCGAGTTCTTAAGATGTAAAAAATTTCGGATGTATTTTATAAAATAAAAGATAATTGATTTCGTTTTTATAGTCAGCTAATATCGTTTTTTTAAAGATTCAATTTATTTTAAAATAAATGAAGCATTTAAATTTGCTTGTTTAATTTTAAAATTCTAACCTAGAAATACGTAAATAAAAATAAAAATATCGTAAAGTATTGTAAACAATTCTTTGAATTTTAAAATTCATTTATATTAATTATATAATGTGTTTGAGGGGGTAATTGTTCCATGTTGTTTGGGGCGGTAAGTTTTTTGATCATTAAGGGGTGGCAAATCTTATTAATTATTTGAATTTGTTTAGTTATTTTTAACATACTCTCCCACTCCACGACAAAAAGGATCGGAATTAAAAAAAGTGCTCCGGTGCGCCAAAATTATAAATACAACCCCGAATACATGTGTACATATTATATTGATAATATTTTATATATGTATATTAATGGTCACATAATACAACCATATATATGTGATTATCTCTTAAAAATCACGCTTATTTACATATTAAGATATGTATGTTAATAATTAAATTTAAGTTAACTAAAGACGTACAATTTATGTAAATATCAATGAGAATCTGTTGTAAATTTTAAAATCCTTATTATTTTCATATTCTAAAATTGATAATAATTGCAAGAGTTCCGAAAACCTACATAATTATCAAGTTGAACATTAAATAATAAACATTGTAAAAAAAAAATTGTTTTATAAATCTTTGTTAAGTCAGCAAATCTATTTTTTATTTGTAATCGTTTTACGAAGTTTTTCGAATAAGTAATAATAACAGGCTCTCCTCAAAATAATCATCTTCTCCCTACGTCAAGAAAATTGTATTAGTATTAGGCCAGAAAAAGAGTTAATTTTTGACCGCCACTTTACACCATTTTTTATGTGAACCCCTCTGTGTTTGTACCCCTGTGACCACCCTTATCACCACATTTAATAAAAAATTGTACACACATATTATACTAATATTTTATTTATATCAAAAATTACAAACTTATGGTTTTACTCTATCTATAATTATGTAAAGAAAAAATTAAACAAATATATATATTTAAATAATAATTCTTCTTGTAATTTAACTTGTATACCTTGATATTTTTCTGTCATATTTAATCCATTATCATATCCCCCAGTTAACAACAATTTTTAAATTTTAGACCATAATTTTATAATTTTTTAAGTACATCAGTAGCTATTCCACTTCCAATTTTTTTAGTTTTTTTAATCGATAAAACTTTCTTTAATAATAAATGTATTATTAAATTCATTAAGATATCTAATTATTTTACAGGTAATTGGTCTTTACTAAATATATTAGGAGTAGAATCAAATATTATTGAAAAATATTTTGCTTTCTTTATTTTATAAATATATTTTTATTTTATAATTTTATTGTATAAATGATTTCAATCCTTAATTTAGAACCTAATAAATGTATGAACTCATCTTGAATTGTATTTGTTAGGTATGTGGTTTGGCCATGATTACTTAAATAACTTGATGAAATAGAATCATAATTGCTAATTAAATTAATTAAATTAAAAAATATTTCACATCCAGATTTTCCAATTTCATCGTGAGTTCTTCTCAAAGTTAAATTATTTACACTACAAAATCGAACACAATCAATTATTTACAGTTTTTAAAATAGTTTTCCATTTCCCCTTTTCATTTTTAATTTTCTTCCAAATTTTTCTCGCAATTTTTTGTGTGAGCCTCGTTGCCTATTTATTTTTATTTTTTAACTCCCCATTATATTTGCGCCTAGGGCTCAAGGCCCCTTGCACCCCCACGAGACGGCTCTAATAATCACTAATAATAATAATAATTTTGTTATTTATAATAATATCACTTCTTCTTTAGATTTTTGTATAAATAGTATATCGAATTTGATCTATTAGGAAATTATTATAATTTGTAAAATGAAACTGACTTCACTATTATTAATTTAATTTTTATACACTAGATATATAATTTATAATAATTACATTTTTTTTATGTTATAAAGAATGTAATCATAAAATAATCCTTAAGTACTTTAATAATTTTTAAATTGTTTTATTTTCAGTTTTTCCAACATTTCAAAATATTTTTTAAAATAATCTTATAATATTATTGATTATAATTTTGTCAATTTAAGAGTAGGTACAATGTAGTAGTTATATATAAGACGTATTTAAAATAGACTTTTGGGTTCAAAGTTCTATTCAGTAACAGTACATCTGACGACACGATTCAAGAAATAATCATTTTTACTAAGTGGATGCGATATAATACTCGTATACGGACATTTTAATATCATTGGAAATAATATTTACTATATATTATATAGTTGGAAAAATAAGAAGACCTACGGAAATAATAGTATTTTTTAAAAGGAAGAAATGAAATGAAATGAAATGAAAGGACGATGAGATCGTTGAGAGGATAATTTAGTTAAATAAATTCATGAATAGATAAAAGGTAGATAGATAGACTAGATAAAAGTGATAAGCGAAGCAGATAAGGATATGTATAGAATATAGATGGTAGAACGATTTAGAAATAAAGTGTTCATTAAGCAAAGAATAAGATAACATAAAAATATATTTTTAAAAGATTGTTATTACCTATTTATAGTTTTATAAGAATATTCGTGATAATATTAAGCGAAAATATTTCAAAGACGATCGGTTTAATAATGGAAAATGGGAATAAGCTTAGTTTAAATAGTTTTCTTATAATCTTAGAACTTAGAGAAAAAAAATGGAAGTTTTCATAATAACTTGTGTTAAATTACTTATAAAAAATGATTATGTAATATGTACAAGGAGACAAGGAGTACTTATGCGCATTATACGAGAAAAGGTAAATAAAAAGAATCTGCAATGTAGCTAATCCCTAGCTTATATGGGATTTTATCTCAATTACTACCTATATAATACTATACATATGTATTCGTTTATTTTCATATATAGATACATTAATACAATGGCAAATACATTTCATTTACTTTAATAAGTATTGGAAAATGCAACATTAAATAATAGTAAAATTCCGGTATATAATAAAGATTTTGCTCGAAATGTATGAACCCATAATATACAAAATCGTTAGATAAAAATGTTAAAAAGTTAAAAATACGTTCTTATAATTATTATGAGTGATCTATGAGAAATATAACCTTCTTATTTTTATATTACTTTATATAGTATAATATTTATGTACTTAGTAATTTTAATATATAATAATTTTGGAATATCTCTAGATTGGTAAATCAATACCAACACAAAAACAATATTCTGATACAAACAGTAATGAATTACTGTATTTTTTTTATGGTGGCTCTTGACAATATTGTTTTCTGATTATTTAAATTAGATGATATAAGTTTATTGTTTTTTGAACACGATTAAAATTCAATTATTTTATTATTATAAACTGGGATATTAAATTTGTAAAATAAAAATAAATATTTAAATAAGAAGACGCTATTATGTATACCATGTTTATAACTTTAGTAAATAATATAAATTTATATAATTATATAAATGTACAATAGTTAATTGATATTTATTTTAAAGTTATAAAAGAATAATTTATGTTATAACCTTAGATATATAATTATAAATAATGATATATGAACACATGATTTCATATTATTAAATTAAGTTCAATAATTAGTATAGTTACTACTACTAAATAGAACTTTAATAGTTGACCAAAATCTATCTTAACATTTTATGATTTTTATCAACCAGATAGCATGTTGTTATAAGGGATAAAATATGGGGTAAAACAACTAAAACTACTAATTAAATTTAATTAAGAATTTATCCCAAATCTTACAAAATTGATCTTTTTGTTCCATTTAATAGTAGGTATGTTTCATTATCATTTTATATTATTACAAAACAAAAGCTTAATTTTATGGAATTAAATCTTTTTTTATTATTCAATAATATGTTAACTGTTATTAAGCTCTGATAGTGAGTTAGTATCGAATAAAAACACATTTAGTTGGTTTGAGTCTCGTCGTAGAAATAATTAACATAGACTATGTGTACCTATATATATATATATATGTTTTATAATAAAAAGAATATTATGTATTAATTTAAAAATAACAGAAGTTTTGATTCAATCATCTTAAAACTTAACTTAAAGCCTTTGAGATATTAACAGAAATGCGCAAAAAGAATTATTTATAATATAATATAATAATATAATATCTAATATCATTATAGTGGTTTACTAGTTTTGGTTTATAGAAAATAAAATAATTTCTCATTAAAACAAAAATAGTTGGTAACTAAATCAGAATGATTCACTCTACTTTTGTAACCTTAATTATATATATTTTCGCAATTTAGTATGGTTTATAAATGTAAGCATAATTGTTATATTTTTTAATACTTACATTTTTATATCACATAATACATGGTACATATAGCATATTTTCTGACTATATAGCATTTTAATCAATTGAATGCTTTATTTTTTTTCTATAAATTATTATATTTCCAATTATTCTGAAATCTGTAATGCATCAATGCAATATTTTCAATAAAGTTTCACTACTCAATAATTAATTTAAATTTAGATAATATTCAGTTATAGTATTTATATAATCTATTAGTCCACAACCTACATATAACATACGTCAATAATGAGCAATATTTACTCAAAACGTATTTCTATTATTTGAAAACTTTTTACAAATTATAATAACTGTGAATATAATACTAAATATTTGTTAATTATAAAAAGAATAAAGAATATTTACGATTCAGGTTACATGAAACGTGTAACGTGTGCATAATACAGTATAACATACTAGTATTTATCATCGAAGTGTAGGTTGTATTTATATGATAACAATATTATTATTAGTACACGTCAATACGTGTTTGGTTTTGTGTAACCGATTTCGAATTTAAAGACTGTAAAAACGTGGTAACACTTAAATCGTTATAGGATATTATGTATTTATTAGATAGGTATAAAAAAAAACCCATCTCTTAAAATCATTTGAAGAAATATAATATACACGACTCGAGTAAATGGTATTTAATTGCTGTATTGTTTGTTTTTAATTATTAATATTTATTTCGAGCCGTGAATTGCAGCGGACCACTCGTAAATACAACTCTTGAACATAAGTCATAACAATCCGAATCATTGTACATTATTACAAAAGTTTTATGTCATCTATACACATTGTATACGGTGAAAACTGAAAACTCTATTTACAGATTCCAATAGTAGACACCCGAGGGAAATACAAAATCATCCTCTATTGAGAGGAAAAAACACGAAAAATGTCTGAGGCCATTTCAATCTTCTGGGGATTACTTACAAATATAATTATATAATATTATTGATAATTACTATGAACAATTATTATTATTATTTAAAATCATAGCGTAACTAAGGTTTTTAATAAGAAGTGCTTTAGTTATACATACCATTTTCAATAGTACGCATATAAAAACTAAAAAAGCAAAATATTTTAGATTGTTAGGTAGGGCTAAAAATGGTTTTGATAGAGCTAAGCCCTCCCAAACACCCCCTCTATCCTAGTTACATTTATGTTTAAAATTTAAACGCGGGTATATTTTATAGTTTTATATAGATAATAAAATAATATATACTGAATATATCTTGTAGTATTACAATTGTTAATATTAATCCAGTCTAGTTTGTTTTATCTCATTAAATTAAGTTATTCAAGACATCTTTGTAGATATAGTACAATACAAAATATATTATACTAAATACTATTATAGGAACTTTTAATTTTCAATTCGTAATTATAGGTTTTCTTTTAGTTTCTGAGCGAAGCGGGGAATGTATTAGTTTTAAATTGATGTATTTTTTTTTTTACATCTGAAGACACGATTTCGGATAGAAATAATAGTCCAATTAAATGGGGTATATTTTCGGTAGAAAATTGCATCTACTTGATACTTTATTTAGCTCGTTTTCGAATTTCTCAAAAAATTTTTTTTGGGAGAAAAAAAACAACTACTAACAAATAACGAAAAATCGGCCAAATTACAATTTCCGTTAATTAGATTTTATATATTTTTGATAACTAATTCAGGTTTGATTGGACTTTAATTTTGTTTGAGTGTTTACATAGATGTTCTAAGTCAGATATACAATATATTATACAGAAAATATGTTCAAAAATTTTACAACGTGATTATTTACTCAAATATTCAAAAATATTAAATTTAACTAATTCAAGTCATCCCTACTTTCAAAACTGTATTTTAGTTATTAAAAAATATTTAAAATAAAATTCCCAGTAACCGTAATTTTCGTCATTTAACCGACACTTTCTTGGGTAAAATAAAAATATACTGTATGTTTTACTATTTAATTAAAATCTAAAGGGGCGATACCAAGGTGACGGACTGTATTTTATCTATAGTTATGGTGTAGGCCAATAAACTCTAATAGTTTTATAAAGGATGTGGAGAATAATTCACGTGAACAATTAATTAGGTATTTGATTCATTAAATATTAACAAGCATATCGGCATAATTAAATTTCACACAGAGTAATAATTACTAAACACGTGTACAAGTACAAGCCGCATGTCGTATATATTATTTAATAATGTGCAACTAAGTATTCATAATTTGTGACAATAATTTGTCAATTTTTCATACTCTATTCACCTATGTATAATCTATGCTAACCCAAATCTAGGATACACCTCACCGCCCCTATCTCGTCACAACAATAAAGGTGGGTTTAATATATAATATCAAACTATTAAAGGCTAACTTGACAAACTTAATTGAATTTTTTTCTAAACTATGTTATAATAATATTTTTAAATTCACATAGAAGGACAAACAAATAATTTGTAGTTTTGTTTTCCAAATATTAAAATTATTTGATTTTACACATTAAAAATACCATATCATTTAATAAATTACATTATATTTCATTTCTACAAGTAATTCCTGCGAATTTTCACTTATAGGATAAAAATATTTTATAGATAATCGATTGTAAATCAAATTTTGTAAATAATTTTAAATATTTTAAAAGTTTATCTAGTTTATTAATGATAACGCATTAATAATATTTTTGTAACTATAGTTTAGGAAATTTTATTTAAATCGGAATTATACAACTTATTTTTAATTTATAATAAAATTGTTAAAGTGCGTGGGTGAGCCGTAAAATAGGTAGTGGTGTTAGCAAGCTGTCCGGTACCGTGTTAAATTTACTTGATTCAAGTAATTTACAATTGTATTATTGATAAAATGATAAGTATTGTATACTATTAATACCTACCTAATGAGAGATAGTTGATAATGTTCAGTAACTATATACATTTTAATCACATGATTTGTGAAATAAAATGATTAAACAATATTTTAATTTTTATAGTATCTGGACTTCTCGAGTGATTTATGATATATTTTAAAAAGTAATAACAATATAAATATAAATCAAGTTATGATATATTAATAATTTATATGTACTATAATATATTATATAAACTATACTATATTTATATTTTATATACATATGTAGGCAAACAGTAACTTTAATTTATAATTAGATAAGAGACCTAATTATTAAATACGTGGCATTTTTAACTGTTTAAAGTTGAGAAACACATTTGTTGGCGGATCTGTGCAGCACTTCACAAAGACGTGGTCGTAATAAGTATATATACGCGTACGACCGAAAACACGGTCCAAGTCAGTCTCTTGTTAAAAGGCGGTATGAACGAAAAATAATTATTTAAAATTCGTTTTTAGTTGTCATAACAAGTCATGATTGACTCGGGTCCATTTCATACATACCCAGTCGTTGGTATTAAATTTAAATGTGAGTATTTACACGTGTCGATTTCAGCATCGATGCCGTTAAAATGTTAGTCGGTAGCTAAAATATCGGCGGCTTTTCTCACCGGGAAGTTTTTCACCGGCTACGTGTGAAATAGTCTTCAGTGGTCGAGACAATAGACGTAGCCTGATTGCCGCCGAATTCTTAACTTTTTTAACAGATTTTAATCATGTTTGTTATCGTGATTCCTAACCTAGTCATTAAACGATGTGAACAGCACGAAAGTTCATGAAACCACACTACAGTTATGTAGGTCGTGTGATGCATATTACACTGCTACAAAAGTAGTAAAAAGCGCGTTCGGGGTTTTAAAACGCGTTTAAAATAAAACTATGTCACCAGAATAAATGTTTAATTTATACAATATAGTACCTATTAATAACATCGGATGGTGTAAGTTATAAATTGTTACCTTATTGAAATTGTCATATTTGCATTCCATCTTTCAATAACTGTTCTCCTTATTCGTATAATTAGGTTTCATTGTTTCGATAATAATTATACTTCTCAAAATAACAAAATGAAATAATCGTATTAATATTATAAAGGTTTTAAAAATATAAAAATTAATATTTCACTTTCGTAAAATGCGTAATTCGTAAAAAATCTGTAATTAAATTGGTCGAGCGCATTTAACAAAAAAAAAAAAAAAAAAGATATCATATAATAATTATCGTATTCGTAAGTAAAATATGTTTAAAAACTTCGTTGCGAAAAGACCGTTAGAATAATATGACAATGTTTGAGTCAACACATGTTATTGTACATAATATTATTATTTTAAGTTCAGCAACAGTATAGTATATAATATTTTATATTCTATGGCAACAGCGTTGTTTAACCGCCTGTTGTTACGGAATCTTTTCATTATTGTATAATACTTATAGATTTTTAATTAATAATCGATGGCAAGTGGAGCGAAGTATCAAAAATTAATAATTTTGAAAAAAAGGCTTTTACAACTTAATACTAAGTATAGTCATAATGTATATATTTTGTAATAAATGTTATTTTATGATACATTAAATATAATTTTTAGTTTCTGATCGAAGCGAGGAATGTATTGGTTTTAAATTGATGTATTTATTTTTTAAATTTTTTTTATGTCCTGAAGACACGATTTCAGGTAGAAATAATACTTCCGTTACTATGAATAAGGTTATCTTTCAGTAGAAAATTGCATCTACTTGGTACTTTATTTAGCTCATTTTTCTAATTTCTTAAAAGAAAGTTTTTCGTTGGGAGAAAAAAAACTACCAAAAAAATGATGGAAAATCGGCAAAATTATGATTTCCGTTAATTTTATTTTATATACTAATATTTTGTAATAACTAATTCAGTAATCATAATCATATACTACTTAATCTATTATATTTAATTATTTATAAAATATTCGTGTAATTAATTAATAATTAGTATTTGATAAGAAATAAATTAAACTTTTGTTATGATGTAGTTACATTACTAGACTAAATGAATACACTAATTTAAACTATATTTATACTATGCATTTCAGTATAGATTCAAACAATCGGAAGAAACTGAAGATTGAACCAGTGAGGCAGAGAACAATAATTTTAATTAGAAATCATGAAAACTTAAATGTATTACCTTTTATTCATTTTTAAAGATTTTATAATAAATTAATAACTATACCAAGTTATTTATTATTTTTAGTTATATATAATTTAAACAATAATATAATACAATATAATAATATTCAATAGGTAATCGAATTTCAAATTATAAAAAAAAAAAATTTTAGTTTTTTTATTGTTTCATTTATTTTAATAAATTATTGTTTTAATCTATATAAATATATGACGTATTATACACATACTATCACACACACACACACACACACACACACACACACACACACACACACAC
>CM023358.1:41943403-42108096 GCA_013282895.1 Eriosoma lanigerum
ACACACACACACACACACACACACACACACACACACACACACACACATACACACATATATATTTATACAAAGTATACACTTTCATTCTCAATTTATAATCCTTAAATATTCCTATTTATTAGAAGTTTAATTATTATAGACAATGTCTTATAGCAATATTCTGTTATGCTTGTAAGTGCAGTATTTAAATTCAAGATGATATTGGTTATTATGCATTATTACAGTTATGCTGCGAAACCTTATATATTTTTATAATATGACAAAAATAAAATGAATACAAAATAGTTATTTTTTCTCGTTTAATTTCGTTTACGCCGCAATACCATACCACCAAATAATAACGATAAAAAAATAACGTACATCCATTCTAAATTGCTCCTTTTAGCTATAAAAAATTGATGTAATAAACACTTCTTTTTTATTATTATTCGTTATACGATATAATATAATATCTTTCAAAACACAATTTAGTAGAAGTTTATAATATTTATTAGCGACTACTGTGCATGTATAAATATTAAGTATAATATAAGTATTTATGTCTATGGATATATTATGCTTATACATTTATAATTTTTATTTATGATAATGTTTTTTTTTTATTATTATTAGTTATATAAGTATTATGTGTAAGTTGTATTATACATTATTAATTTTGATATAAATTTAAAAAAAATAATAATTAAACTCTAGTTTAATAGAAGGTAAATTCTCAATAAAGACCTATAACTCGCAATAAATGTTAAAAAATTTAATTAAAAATGGTACATTATTATCAAAGCAAGAGTAAGTTAATTTTCATATTTTTTCAATATTATTTCAAATTATATTTATAATAATGTCTGAAATATTATATACTTTAAATCGAATTCACGAGTTGAACATTTTATATAGTTGCCAAATATCACATTTCGTATTCTAAATAAATTTAAGTACATTTATGATTTATATGCATTTTTCTGTATTATTCTAAATATTTTAGTTATTTAATATATTTATGTTTATAAATAAAACAAATGGTAGTATATCATATTTTCTAATGCTAGACAATAATATAATAATACATCAATAACATATTATTTAATTTTTTTTTCAATATAAAACTTACTTCGATCAAATATTTTTATGATTTATGATTTTCTGAAGTAAACAAAATCTAAGATAGATATAAATATATATTTAAGTAAGTAGGTAAAACAAAAAAAAAAAAACAAAAAATTATATGCTTTACAATCTTTATAATCGTAGATAATATTATTAAATGTAAACGTAATATATGGCTTTTTGTTATTCAAATAAACATTTGAAAATATTTCATATTATGACAATTTCATTTTATTAAAGACATGAAATAGATATAAATAGGCTGGTATAGACTTTAAACTGTGATTATATGTATAAATTTTTATAATATTTTTGAAAAAAAAAATATCATTATATTTTGTAAACGTAATTTTGATAATAACGTAAATTGTAATTTTTTTTGTACCCAATAATTCTTTTGATCTTTTTTTTAATAGATTTTTAATAAAATGATATGACAACTGATAAGAATTAGATTAATAGTATATTCTGTGGAAGTACTATTCCGACTATAGAGATATAATCTACAGTTCTAGATAGATTCTGAAGTTCTGTTTTTCTATAATGTTATTATTATATGAAACAATTGAACGAACCACGTTTATATATATAAAAATATGATATCAAACTATTAACTATCAAATGTATTGTTTAATAAAAATAAAAATAGCATACAACTATTTTAATAGAATGTATTCCTTAGGTAGTTAATATAATAAATATTGACTAAATGATTTACATATCAAAATATACAATTTTCCAGCTGAAATAAACTAAATATTTTCAATGGAGAGATGAGACACCTCTTCATAATCCCTATAAATCCGGCATTGAGTACATTATTCTGATATAATGGATATAATTTAAAAATAATATTTTTTATCTTTTATTTTGTAATATCGTAAATATATGAATAGTTTATTTATAATTCCTAGATCCTAAGAGGTATCTGATGGAAAATGTCAAAATTATTTTATAGAAATACTTATATTATAAAACCTTACTAATTGAGTACTGTAATGCATTCAGTTAACATTATTTAATATATTTCTTTTAAAATTATATCTAGAATACTTAAAAAAGTTATAACATAACCTTTTAAGTAACTTTTTTGTACTTATAAATTAGTATAATATAATATAATTATAATACATATATTTTGTCTTTATGTGTAATAAAATGTTTATGACGAGAAAATCATTTTTTATTTTTTTATAGCAATAATAATTATGATATAATTGTTTTCGACTTTAAAAACTTAATTTATATAATATTATTTGTACGCATAATACAAAACGTAGCCAAATTTAGAGAAAAAAATAACTAATAATATAAGAGGCACTTAACTAAAGTAGAAAAATTGTTACATATAGAATAACAACAATAACAAAATATTGAGTTAATTTATTAAAACAAGAAAGTAAATGGAATAAATACAAGATGATGGTTTGTAGTTTTTATTCTATTGATATTATAGATTTAAAAATCGAACGCTTAAGACTTTTCCAACGTAATTTTATCAATAATACTATTATACAAAATTATATACTTACCTATTTTAATATACCTAATATATATTTTATATTTATACAAAATAAGTAAAGTAACATTTTACCTTTTCGCTGTAACATGAAAAAAAGTACTTTACGCTTCTAAATATAAGTGTAGGGTTGAAAAAAGTAGAAGAAGCTTTACTAAGTCGGTGAAATTTGAGAAGTATTCATATAGTAAATAGAATAGAATACTAACCATATTATAATTATAAAATGAATTATTGACATATTCATGGAATTTGGTGAGGTCATATAAAATTACGAACTAGATCATAACAGTAGCTAGATATTTTACTGGCCAACTACACTGATTTTCAAATTTAAAACGAATGAGAAGTTTCGATTTGGTGTATTGTTTTCCTAGAATACAACTAATTCAAGATTAAAGTAATTTTCTCTATACACGAAACTTGATTAATATTAAATAGGTATTTAATAGTACGGATATTTACATGGGTATTAAATATTTTAAAATTCAGTGTTTTTGAAATCATTACAATAAGGCGTTACCGTTGCCTCAAAACCATGTGTAAATAAAATAATAACTTTACGGTGATAAATTATATAACACATTATTATCCCATTATCATTTTTATTGCTTGTAATAGGATTTTCGTGTAGGTATTATAAAATAATTTTAAAATTGTATTCATTTTGAATAGTTAAATACGTAAGTTAAACAAGCCTTGAATGAGATAAACAAAAGTTAAATGTCGAGTAGAATGCAAAAGATGGTTCAGTGGCTTTAAAGTTTTAATATTAAATAGTCAGTATTATAAAAGAAGTTTTAATATGGTAATACAAATAATAACATCAATAAAAAAATAATATTTTATTAAAATAATATGTATATTTAATTTAGATAAAACGATAACAAAATGATAAGATAAAACAATTAAAACAATTTAATAAGATTTATTGCGGGTATAAATCGTTATTAATACAAAACTATGGATATTAAATCGTGTAACACCAACATATAATATACTTTAATTTACTTTACTTTATACTTATATTATGATATAAATCTTAATTAATAGGTATTTTTAACAGTTTTATCATCAACTAGAAATTGTCAAGGGTTTTCGAATGGTAGATTGTAAGAATGTATAAATTCAATGATGGGAGTTCTTTTTTAATAATACTATTATTATTTACTTTATTACATTTTTTTTTTTTAATAAGAATAAATGTGTGTTTGTACTTACACGAGTATAAACAAAAACAACTGTTGAAACTATTTTTAATCATAAAATATGAACTTATTATTTGAAATTTTTAAATATAAAAGTATAATACATATCTACCAGTATTGGTAAAATCGAGCTAAATCAACTAAAACAAATAAATATAGAAGGATTTGCGATGAATTATTGTTAAATAAAAAGTTAATTTTGTTTTTCAATTTAATTGATTCTTTTTGTACAACTCACATTATGTTATTATTTACTTATACAAATATTTGTATATAAACGATCAATACAGTCTACAGATTTATGTCCAAATACAATTTTAAATTATAATATTTTATAAAAATGTAACAAATTATTATTTTTTTTTATAATACTCTGTTTTTCAATATAATAATATAATTAATAATTCATTTCTATTTTATAGTTATTATTACGAGTATTACATTTTTATGTTACAATAATTTATTCGTTTTTATATGAGAAATATAGAAAAATGTAAAATAGGATAAATAAGTTTTATAATTTTCAAAATCAAACCAGAATAGCCTCTGCTCTTCGCTGTTGTAAGGTTGTAACATAACAGTTAGATCACCTTGTATATCATATTACGACTCTAGTCTGAATAAGGTTAGAATAACCTACCTACTGTCATTGTCAAAACTCTAAAATAACTGATAAAAATGTTTTAAACTTAAAATGGTTAACACAAACACTTAACTGTCGTCTGTCGGCGTTGGTTATAATTTATTTGACTCGTTAGTTTAAAACTTCACGTGTGTATCTATATGGATTATAATTCATCGCGGTATGTGAATACATCAAAGATCAACCCAGGTGGTTGTAATATAATATTTATTTTGAAATAGGCGTGTTTTTGGAGTCTTATATGAACGAATGTACTTAAAACGTTAAATAACCAAAAAAATATTAAAACAAATCGTTTCTAAACTTGGAAACGTCCTATATTGCACAATTGCATTACAAATGTTAACGGACATAAATATCACTGTCGTAAAAGTATAACGAATAAAAATATATGTGGTACATATATAATATACAAAACGATGGTAAACGCATAATATACATACTATATATATATATATATATATATATATATATTTGTTTTTCTTCAAAGTCATAAACGTAAATTTCATTATAGTGTTACATCACGCAAACTAAAAATAAAATATTACGCGATTCGTATCGGTTGGACTGTAAATTCATCCGATACAAATATATAAAATACAACAAATAAATTAATATAAAAACAATTATTAATAGTATATTATTACGCAATATGCGCACATTGCATATAATATATATAGTTATAAAATGATAAAATAATTAAAAATTAACATTAAGTCGAAAGTAAAACGTGAAACATAGTTTTAGCCTTTAACTATTTAAAATGTTCATTTTCAGTTTTAAATCAACATAAAAAATATTCATTTTTCTACAACTTTAAATAATATATTTATGTATTTACCGTATAAATCATGGTGTGATAAAAAATCACAATTCAATTTTGTGGTCTGCATTATTTAAATGTTTTTATATATTTTTACAAATTGCTTCGATTCATTTATATGTTTCAGTTAATTCTAATTTAGAAAAGATCTAAAAATACCTATACCTAAAAACAATTAACAGAGTTAAGTATAATAAATGTATAAAAGAAAAGTATATTTGAATTTAATGAGTTGAATTAATTGTTTGTTAACTATAAGCTAAAGGCACTGTTGTTAATTTTACTTAGACTATCTCGAATTAAATGTATTGCTTAACTTATCCAAACCATATTATACTATGCTTATTGGTTGTCGATTAAGTATGTATCTATACCGATATCATAGAGTAACTCTATGAGACGACTATGTGTCTGTCAGGCTAATTAAAGTTAGACAAATTTTAAAGATTTAGTAATGATTAGTGAAAAAAAAAATAAAACGATGTGATCTTTAGCCGTAAAAATACACAGTTTTATATACGTTTCTCAATGGTAAATAACAATATTATTATTATGATTATTTATTATTATCGTCGTACCTCGTACGAATAATCTAAGCGATTTTCACGAAAATATTACGTCGCCGGTTCTGGTTTTGTGCAACCGCGCGGGCCGCCGAAAATCTCGTTCGGCAACCGAAAACGAGGGGAAAGGAAAAAACGATCCCGCCGCCGCCGCCGCCCGGGGTCAGAAAATCGATGGTCGGCCGACGTCGGTTCGAATCGCCGGCGGTGGCCGACGCCCGAACGCCGCGCACCGGGGATCCTTTCGACCGGAATTCCACGCACACACCAGCACGCTCGTTCGTTTCGACTGGTTGTTTTCGTCGCCGCCGTCGTCACATTCACTGAGTTTCCGCCGCTATTTTATATTTTTATTACCGAAATCCGAGTGTGCCTTTTTTTTTTTTCACTAAAAAAAAAAAAATATATAAAATACATTTTCTCGTTCGATTTTTGCTTGTGTGCGTCGTCGCGTATACGATATATGGTTGGATGAAAAAAAATTAATAACCAACTGAACGTGGTGTGTGTGTGTGTGTATGTTCGCGTCGTCGACAAGTTTCGAAAAGTTATGTCGAGTGCCGAAAACGTTTTCGCGACAGGATTAACCGACCTATAATACTGCCGGCGGAAAAACATTTATCGCGTGACACAGGTCAGTGTCACTTTTGTATTCTTACTGTGTGTCGTTATATTTACAATATTTAACAAGTAGGTACACCCAATGAGGGTTGTTGTTATTGCTTATCCGTCGGCTTCGTAGGGTCTAACCGCAGTAACCATTAACCAAAAATCCATAAACCCAGGTGTGGTTAGACCCGTGAGCTACATATTATTATCATACTCTTCAATAGCGTCTCGTATAAACTCACATGGGTAAAATATTTTGAAATCTTATATCGCTTTTATTTGGTACCTAAGTATAATGTAACGGATCTGCCACAGACGTTGTCTACACATTATACAGAATATGATATAAAAAAAAAGGCTTCAATTGTATTGGTATAAAGGAAATAAATAATATTAATAACAATAATATAGTATAACAGTTTCCTATTGTATTAAAGGCGCCAATTTTTATTCAACGTCGAGATGTTATGGAGGGAAAAAATGATTTCAAAATAACAATTCAAAATACTCCCTCATCATTTTTAGAATAATATGTTCAAACATTAACATTCTTCGCCGAAGAAAAAAAAAACAGTCATCGTATACGCGTCCCTCATGTATATATTCTATTATATATATATATATATATATATATATATATATATGATAATAAATATTATTATTAATAATAAGTAATTGAAGGCGCTGTGAACTATAAGTGATTTTTTTTTGACGTCAACAAATTCCGACCGATTTTTCATTGTTCGTCGAATCGCATACCTGATCCCTGTTGCCTCAGGGGCGTAGGTAAATCGTCAGGTACAATCGCTGGACGAGTGGTAGAGCTCCGTGAGAGGCGGCGAGCAAATCGAACACGAAATTTGAAGCCGCGAGAGTGTTATACAATTTTCACACAAATACAAATATTTTTATTATATTATTATTTGCAACGAAAACGCATACTACTCATTTTGAGCATTTCCCACGGAATCCCCTCTCATTTACCATAGTATTTACGGTGTCTCACAATGCCAATCCTCGTCGGATGATTTACAAATTACAAATTACGATAGCGTTCATTATACTATCGATATAATATATGTAAATAAATGATTATAAATATTAATAATATTAATGAAGATAATATTTTTATTACCGCCCTCTGTACTTGCAGGTCTCGTATAATATAATAGGCACGAACATTTTTGGCTGCCGCAATAACAACTGCTTCCCGAACGGTCGACAAAAGGGTCTTTTAAATTCAACTCACTCACCCTCTCTTGGTCTTTCCCTTTTAAAACGAATATATTATTATTATTATTATTGTACACACGAAGTGTGCGATTCATTTGTTTGGATCTAGTACGTGCGCAATTTGATATTACTCCACAGATGATAATTTTGTTACATTGCGGCACAACAACGTCATTGTTATGAAATTTCAATATCAAAATAATCTGCAGATGATAGATATCCAAAACAGTATGACTAGATATACTATATTTAAACAAAATAATTAATCTTCAGCATTATTATAATATGTTAATCAATATATGATTGATGACTGATGAGCAATAACTCCATGTTGACTGCATATTAATATACGTTATTACGGCGATCGTATTGAAATCGAACGCGCTCCACGCCACTCGTGCAGACATAACAAGTTTTTTTTATGAAATTTAATAAACAAGCGTTTTAATGTTAATAAGATTTAGTAAAGGTTTTATTTTTGTCATAAATAATTTTAAAATATGCTTGTAAGTTTATTATTATTTAAGCCTAAGTGTGTGTATACGAATGATTGACAATTTAGTTAACCATAAAAATGTTTATGTATGGGCGTACGAGACGTTATCAAAATATACCATTTACCAGTTACCACGTCCAGTCAATCGGACGCGACAGCTACAATGTATGCCAAAAACTGTTCAGTAGCTAATGACAATATACAAGGTACAAGGTGATCAAAATTTTATGTTACAAAACTGGAAGGAATTGCATACGTTTTCAATATTATTTTTTTATACCACGAAATTATGATCACCCTGTGTGTTAAATATAATAAAAATATAATATAAATAAATAATGCAATTTACTAGAATTCTCACGGTGACAGTTTTTTAATTCTTATATGTTGCTGTTGGCCTATATAAAATTCTAAACACGTTTTTACGGAAAATTATACGTTTCGAACGTTATTATCGGAGTGACAAGTATTAGATTTTCTAACGCGTCGCATAAACGATGCAAAGAGAAGATGACATAATATTGTGTATAATATTATGTTGTATGGCCGAGTTATAATATATTATATACGTCGTTAAGTTGTTCTTTCGTCGCCTCGTGTCTTGCAAAATACTCGTATTTCTTCACGAATAAAAAAAATCTACCGCCATTACCCTTTCATTCCGTGTACCTCCCAAATCCGAACAATAGACTTTTCTTATCCATGACACATCATAATAATATATTATAATAATAGTTAATAATAATAAAATAAAAATAATTTAGTGTAATACTATGTTATCGTTTAAATTTTCGATTTGTGGACCGTACGTTATTTTCTATTATATTATAAGTCACGAGTGCAATGTGTCAATTGCCGTCTATTGCCTGCAGGGTTGCAGGGTTCCAATTTCCACAGTGTCGTTGGCGTGGATTCGGTTAATTTTTTAAATGTTACTACTATTTTATGTAATATCGTTTCCATTCCATTAAGTAGACGCGTTTTAATTATACGGCTTGGCGCAACAGATGCAAATAATTTCTCCCGCGCGCTCGCGCACTGATGGCTGTCTCCATCGGTCGTGTCGCGCGGGACGATTCGTATTTAAGCTAACGACATCGACAGCGGAAGTTTACTGTTACCGGAAACGACAATGATCTGAATTACATTTTCCCTTAAGCGTTTTCAACGTTTTCCATTATTATAACTTTTGTTTTTCGTGTTTTCAGACTCGTCTTGTACGGATACACGAGTAAATATAGTGCAGACGTTTCACATTGATATAAATTAAATGATTATAACAAATCGCGGGCGCGATATATGTGGACGGAGCGCGTGGATCGTTTTCTAATCGTGACGTTGCGAAGAAAAAAAAAAATTCTATTTTATTTTTATTTATTTGATCGGGGAATTATATTTTATCACTTAATCGCTATGCGACGGGGGCGGCATAGAGTGGATTACCGAACTTAATCAAGAACAAAGCTTTAAACCTGTCACAAAGTTTGAACAAGAGAGATATAAATCCGTCTAAACCCCGGTTTTAGACTAACGAGGGAAGCTATATATATATACACACATATAGGTAGTTCGGTGAAGGTAACCCTGCTACCGCGCATGCGTGGACGCGTGTGCGTTCGCCGCCTGAGTACTTTAAGTATAATATGTTAATCGTCCAGTATTTATAATATAATATTATACGTGTCGATTATTCGATCGACAATATATGCACACACGAATAGCAATTTGTCAAAAGCTTACGCAGGTTTGATGGGCGGGTGGGATGTTCCGTCGCGTTCGCGAGAGCTCAAAGGACGCCCGCGACGGAACGACAACGCGACCGTATGATTATTATTATTATTATTATTATCATTATTGAACCTTTGTCGATTTGTATTGTATAATACAATATTATACCATGGTATATACAGGTATAATATACCTGGTATATAATATATATTATATCGGTTCCGCGGGCTTCAATGCAAATGCCGCGAGGCAACAAAAGCACAATGCGTTAGACATATATATATATACATATCTATAACTATATAAAGGAGCGATCGAGTGAGAGTGAGAGAGTGAGATGCCGTTTTACCTGGGTTGTATTATATAACTAAAACTGTTGGGACCGGCGAAACGGCTGTTGCCGAGCAACACCCCGCCGCTGTACACCAGTTTTGGCATTGATTAGCTTCACCTGCTTTTCCGCACTCGACGGTGTGTTCCTTCGGTTATAATTTCTTTTTTACCGTGTATTTACGTTTTAACGAGAGGAAAATTGTTTATAATATTATACGTACTTTCCCCTCCCCTTTCTTGCTAACCTGTTCTAATATGATATCATGAAAAGTCGTTTTTCCGTTAGCACTGAACACACATACACATGATACACGTTTAGTCACGCTGACGAAAATCGATTAAACATGTATATTTCCCTCGTCTTATACCAAATTTAACTTCCAAATCGCAAGACTTTCTAAGAAAAATATCCTATATTTTCATAAAAACTCAATTTTAGTATATTATTCGAAATATCAATATAAATTATATAGCTGTTATTCTTGTTATACCTGAGAATTGTCAACTTAGGGGTCTCTAAAAAATGTAATATCCAATTTGAGGATTGCTACAGTAAAATAGTTGAGAATTACTATATGACAGTATAATATTCTCTGCAGTGACACAACCAAGATTTTTTTAAGGGAGGGGTCCAAACATGGAAATTGTTTTCATATCACATTAAATTATTAAACAACCTATAGTAAAAATGTTTATTTAAACATTTATATAGTCCAAGGGGGTTCAGAACCCGGAAACCCCCGGGTTTCATCTCTGGTTATTTGTTTATACGCACATCACCAAGAAATAACATATAATATCTAATATATAATTTATTATCATATGCGAAAATATATTCGAACACGATCAAAATTCAAATTTAAATGTTTTCAAAGAAGACACTTTTATAATGTTATATATTATAATATATTACGTATGCGCCTATCACCACATCGGAAAGGAAAACAAACAACGCATTTTGAATTTACGATGTTCGCAATAGGGCGTTTCTCAAGCGATAAGAGATATTTCTTCATTTTGGGACCGGCATTTTGTCCATTTTACATGTTCTATCAAATTTCTATCCCGAGTTTGTGCCGTGGAATTTATTAGTCAACGCCGTCTTCCATTTAAATTTTCAGATATCTCGAATCGCTTTTAAATTACTCAAAAGTTGTATTATGCATCTAAAAATTATGTCTATTTCCATATTTGTTAATAAAGATGTCTTGGATTTATTAATATTTTCTGAAAAAAAAAAAAAATAAATAAACAAGACAAAGATTTAATATAATCAATCAAAATAATTTTATATTTTATACAAAAAGTCAACATAATCGATCAAAATAGTTTTATATTTTAGAATTTAAAACTAGAAAAACGATGTCCACAAAATTAAATTAAATTCAAGATAAAAAAAACTAATAATACAATATGTTTTAGATGTTACAAGTCCTTTACCATAAACCATATTAATTCAGTTTTGGATTCTGTTTCTGAGTGAAGCGATGAATGTATTAGTATTTACAATGATTTGTGCATTTTTTTATGTATGAAGACACTTTTTCTGGTAGAAATAATGGTTTTTTTTTATTGTTGTTTTCTACTAATCTAATTAATATTTATTATTATTGTGGTGAATATTGTGGCAAGCACGTATTTGCAGAGGAAGGCGATAGAAGCGATCGCCCCCTCCCCCCCAAGATCGTATGATACTATACTAAAGTCGATGTGGTTTGATTTTAATATAATTATTATATAAAAAAAATACATAAATATATGAATATTCAAAAAAAAAATCGCCCTCTCCCCCAAAACCCCCAAAAAAAAAAAAAAAATTAATAGTCTAGATACATGCCTTTATTGTGGTTAAAACGGTTTTGAAATCTAACCTATATTGAAATAAAATAATCATAACATATCATTAACACCCGACCAAAATTATCGAACGATATCGTGTTGATGACATTGAAAATTCTTTGGACGAATCGTTTGACTGAACACCGGATGCCCTTTATTTTTTTCCGCGACTATGACGTCTGTTGTCAATTAATGCGTTGAACACGCCAAGACGAAAACCGCGTCGGTATACCTAACCTATACCTAAGTATATAACATAAAGAAACGTTTCCGCATAAACGAAATCGCGGTGCGATCACCACGGGATTTATGCTCGATCATTATTATAAAATTTTTTTTATTTTTTATTTTTTTATTCCATTACTTATTGTATACAGAAACAACGTATTACAACGACACTGGAGAAAACTACGATAATATTCTCGATATAGAAATCGACGACGTAACGAGCGTTTTCCGCTTTTTCTCGCGTTTATAGTTTACAATATCGATATTATATAATATTTATACTCTGTGTGGTGAATAACGTTATAAACACTGTATAATATACACATCGTCCGTGAATGGTCGCGGTGTCCGACGCGATTCTGAACTGTTCGCGAAGGTTCACCGACCTACTTGTAATATTATATATATATATGTATATAAATAATATTTTATCCGCGGTCGTTTCGTCACCTGACGCGGTCACCCGCTGCGATAACGTCGGCGGACCCGAAAACGGTCAATCCGTCGTACGTATTATTTATTGTACACTGATGTTTATATTACACACAGGCCCCCCGTGGGTGTGTTTCGCGAATAAACTGTCGATTTTTGGCGGAAATAAAACTCTGTCTCGGGAGTCGAGGGAGATCTCATCGATTACTACGATCGACGATATTATTATATCGATGAGATTATAAATATGAGACTGCCGGTAGATTTGTATAACATAATAATAATAATAAGACATGATCTGTATAGGTATACAATGTTCGAAAACAGTCGACAAAATATTGACTTTCATCATCATCTCTGCAGCTGGAGTAATATGGTTCCTCGCGAGTGCGGTCGTGTATATAGTTAGTGTACCGCGGTTAAACGGTAGAGTGTTGGCCAGACTGGGCAGGGAGGTGAGGTGGGTAAGTATACACTCTGTCGTCGTATATATATATATATATATATATATATATTGATATATAATATGGACCACACAACGGACTATTCGTGTAATCCTCTTTAAATAACACCGACCAACTTTCTAGTGGGTGGGATATGGCAGAAGGGATTTTCGGAAATAAGCTTTCGGGGGGTTATATTGGTCCCATTCGCGTACACCGAGCGCGCCGCAAGTTTTGACGCGAGGGATACAACGTATTTATATTTGATATATATTATAAATTTGTTTCTTTCCATGGAAACAGGAATAATAATAATAATAACATGTCGGACTTTATGTGGAAATATCGAAATGTATATGCGAGTATATATTCACTACATGGACCTTAGACGGGAATAAACGCCAAAACTATAATATACCCCCATCATACATTTTTCACGGTAAAAAGAAAAGACCGAAAATATAAAACAAATAAATGGAATTGAACATTCTACGAGCGTCCTATAAACATTCTATATAGAATTTAACGTTTTCACTACATAAATATTTTTTTAACCGACGAACCGTCTTATATCATATTATATAGACTGCACATAATTTTATAGTAAACGAAAAAAATACGATAAACTCATGACCGTTGTGGTATGTATAATATATGTCTGTAGGTAATCGATATATTTATTATGTATCTCAAACGAATCGTATCATTTCGGTGAATATAACCACAATTATACCTGTAGGTACCTACCGCAGTATCCAAAAATTCTTAACCGGTTAGTTATTTCGAAAACAAATTACGTTTGTCGCTATACAAGCACGACGGCGACTCTGTCCTGAGGACCCGATTGTATACAGACGATTACAGTACGATATGTATGTGTATACATGTGTGCGTGGTATATTATGGTCGTGCGTATAATAAAAGTCGTGGCTTGGTCATAAAAAGAAAGAAAAAAAAAAAAGTAAAAATCCGGTCGGAGGAGAAGAGATCGGCCGACGTTTATTATCGGGTCGTGTAGCCCCTTCGCGCTCGGGCAAGGGAAGTGCGCTCTGTCGTCGTGCAGTCGGGTTGAATGAAAATTTATGGGTCGCGCACAGCGGAATTTCAGTAGGGCGATGGTGGAGGGTTGCAGCGGTTTCGGGTCCTTGCGTCCTGCCGCCGCCGAATGTTTCCTTTAATGAGCGGCCACGCCCGGCCCCGGAGGGATGGCGCGGTGGCTATGTAGCACAGTGTTACCAACTTTACAGAGTTATACATACATACATACATACATACATACATATATATATATATACATAAATATATAACACTGTCGTTGTTACCGCCATTCGCCTATAAACCGTTCTCGCAGACATCAACCCCCTAGAAATTATCCTCCCTTATATAAATATACTTATGTGTGTGTGTGTAGTGTGTGTTTACTTATATTTTAATTAAACCATCTTGCACGCTCCTTTCATCCCCAAAATACACGGTATACATTATTATTGTATACACGGCAAGTTGTTCAAATAGTATAAGAATAATAAAAGACTTTGATTTCTGTGATCGTTATTTACATGTTATATATTATATTATATTATATTATACGACTGTGGACTGTAATAACGATATACGAATATACGTTATGGACGTTTTAAGATTTAGAATCAGAGATGTTCCAATTAATTTCTATGAGAGTATATTAAGTCAATGAGTGATAGTAGTTCCATGATATGCAATTACACCGTGGGATGGAGAGGGGGTACTGAATAATAACAAATTAAATTACAAGTATAAAAATGTATAATTGTTTACAATATTTCCTTCCTTATATTAACCCAACTTCATCTATTTCTGTCAATGTCTACTATAGACAATTTATAATATACGTTACTGCAAACTTAAGGAATTACTTCGTGTATAAATATAACAGTGTATAATTTTATGTGTAATTAAAAAACGTCTAAGAAATATATAAACATTTATTTTCTCTATGCGAATTGTATGAAACTTTGAGAGTATACGTAGTACACCAATGATTTTTTAATAAAAATTTGAGAATATACTTTGTATATGGAATATATCAGTATACCCTATGGGAACACTATTGCTTATAATGTTATAAATTATATTATTATTATGACTACCGTATATAATAATAATCAAGTTTTAAGATTTAATATTATTTTCTTAAGATTTAGAACTATAATAGGTATATATACGCGTTGGAAAAACGAAAATAATAACGTAGTTTTTTTTATTTAATATTAAATTTTTCAGGAAAATATATATTTTTTACTGTATTTAATCTGAAACACGCGCATTTTACGTACACAATATATTGTTGGCGAAATAATAATTATTATTTTTACAGAATTATCATAAAAAATAATGAGAATTCTACAATTTCTTTAAATTGATAATAAAAGTATAATAAGTAATGGCGTTAAATATATATTTTATAAACGTCACTTATGAACGTTTCCCCATAATATTCTGCTTTAAGTACACTATAAGAATACATTTAAATGCAATAAATTATATATATATATATATATATATATATGTTTGCGTAGTTTTCATATGCATGCGTGTATTAATGAGTACGACTGTGTAGGTATATGGAAAATCGTTAAACTTAAAAATAATATAAAATAGACGTATTATTATATAAAGAAATATAAAGTGACCCAAATGTGTAAGTCGAGTGTTGTTTTCTACAGAAAAAAGCAATAAATAAATGAATATATACTTTTATATAAATTCAAGTTATTAATGACAACTATATTCTACGTATTTCTAATGAATACGAATACAAATGGTTAAAAAATGCTAATATTTAAAAACAAACACACAATTCTTTATAACATATTTTTCTCAGATGTATTAAATATCTAAGAAGTCTGTTAAGTAAATATTTGGATTAATACAATTTTATAAAAGTTTGTCATATATTTTACATAATTGTTATTAAACAAAATATATTTTTACATACGGACATGAATTAATTATTTCTAAAAACGATTTGTTTTGATGAAATATTAGGCTGCTATGGGCTATAACAATATTACTAAATTTACTATGCATATATGGAAGTAAAACTAGAATAAATAGTGGCCTATGCTGGCGTTAACAAATACAAATTTAGAATTTTTACAATTTCTTAAAATACAGAAATAAGCGAATTACAGTAGCAGGTGCTTTTGGACGGAAAATAATATTATAGGCAGATATAGTTATTTTATATGATCATTTATTTTGATATCAAAAGGTGACGCATGTTATGAAAACACTGTTATATACATCAGAAAATTAATGAACTGTTCAACTTTGGTATCTAATGTCTGATATGTTCAACGTACATATGAATAAGCATAATAATAGTTAAGTAAGCAAAAAAAATTAAAATAAACTCTTCCAAATGCACAGTATCATTATATAAAAATATAAAAACAAATATAAATATAGCTGCAATTACAATTGCAAATATTTATTAGATATTGTATGAATTATTATTACTCGTTACCAATTTATCATTCTAGTAATGTATCTTAAAATCATAAGTAGTTATGCATAATATTGAATAAATCGAATAATGTAGGTAATAAATTATTATTGATAAAATATTATGATGGGTAACAAACCGAATTTAATATAATAGATTATCAGAAAACACTGAATAATACATTATACAATAATTTGTAGTTTTACCATTACATTGCATTATATATATAATTAGATATTTAATAATATTTAATTTTTTTCAAAATAATCTTTTTAACGTCTAAGCAGTTAGATCAGTGAAATATCTATATTTGTCTGATGTAAATTATTTTAGGATTTATCTCTTGAATCGCTAATATAATCGTGGGTTTATGTAAAATATTATCAGAAGAGAGACGAGATACATATACAACTGTCACTTGATTTTTTACTTTACTTTATACCCGGTGTACTATACACACACACACATACACACATATATATATATATATTATATTATACGCGTACTTATAATTATGGTTGGTAAAATAATTTACCTGATGATATTTACTAAACGTATCTAAACATCCCTCATATTATTTTTACCCTTCGTAATAATCATAATTTCGATAGATGTATAATATAATATAATATCTATACACTTTCAAATGTGTAGTTGTTTTTTACGAGTCGCTCAGAGTATCCTGTAACGACGAAATAGTTTGTTTTTGAGATGAAACTATTATTATAAAGTACGATCACAAAGAAATAGTGAATAACCATATATAATACGAATCTGTCGTGATAAATATTTAATGTTTAGCGAGATATAACGCAAACGGGATTATATAAGCCACCGCGGTGGTTTGTTTGTGTCGAAAGCTTTTCAATTGTAAGTATCGTCGTCGTTGCCATCCCTCGCACAATAAGGAGGTTCTGAAGAGCACGGTAGTTTTAAGTGTGCGTGCGATGATGGATGCAAATAGGAAGAGAGAAAATATCTAGGTAAAAAAAAAATATATATTTTTAGACTTTGCATATACACAAAACGTTTGAGAGCATCAATTAAGTCGGTTTAATTCAAAAGAGACGGGAAAATAATGGAGAAAAATATAATACATATTAACTATAATATAATATATACATATATTATATAATATGCGACTACACCACCGCGGTAGGTCCGATCGCATTTTGTTTTGCACGCAATGTATATAATTACTATCCGACGGGGGGTGTTTCTTTTTTCGTCCGCTGAATTAAATAATCTCCGCTTCGTCCTTAATAATATTAATGCGGGAAAATGAAACTTTGGGTCCGGGTTGATTATATTTTTTACAAATAAAAAAAGGCTTCCACCTGATTTTTTAATTTAATTATCATTATTTTAATGGCTTGGGTTTTTGTTTTGTAATGTAAATGATGTTACGTAACCGATGTGTTTGACATTTTTGTTAAAAAAAAAAAAAATACAAAAAACAAACGTTAATTCATGCAAACGTACAGGTACATTATTCCATTGCATTCTCCGTCCATTGATAAATTATTGTTATTAATGGATTTTATCGTAGTTGTTATTTAATTTTCATATGTAATTATTTAAAAGAGATTACATACCATAATATGGGAATCTATATAATATTATCATGTATGCATTTGAATTTTAAAAACAAAAAACAAATTAAATGAAATTCGTAATAATTAATGAACTGTTCAAAAAATAAATTGAAATCTAGTGTTGAATTAAAAAAAAAAAAAAAAAAAAAAAACTAAAACTTATTTTATACTGAATGAAATATTAGTTATTCGATTTTTCAATTTTTTTTTTATGTACATATTTTATAGTCAATGAAACCAATCGAAAGTGGTTTTAAATAATATCCGAACATCCACATTGACAATAATCTTCAATAATAATGCTTTTCCACAATTGGACGTCTATACTATATTAATTACATATTATAATACATATTTTTATTTTTTACGTATTTTTCGTCGGCACATTAGTAAAAGTATACAAAAGTCGTTTTGAGAGCGCATTATTGTAATACCGACCAACGATAAAATAATATAATATGTATAAAAATTTTTAAGGCCGTTCTGGTCTAATGATTTGATGTACCTATGTATGTATATAAAAATATTTATTATTATTTGGTAGGTACTATATAAAAAAGAAAAGATTACATGACGTGGGTGGGCTTGGTGTATTTGAACGCGACGAAGAAAGCAAGATAAATCCGGGATCTAAAATAAAAATATCTCTTAAGCCATTAGGCAATTTGTTATGTTAATTATAATTGAAAATTTAATTTAATTCAAGCATTAATAATCTGCATTTTTTTTTTTTTATGGATTTGTATTCGTTTTATTCGGTTACTTATCACATTTATCAGCCATTTACTACCTAGTCATTTAAAGCCTCCGTTTACGCAAAAAGTATAGCGTTTAAATATATGGAATAATGTGTATAAAATTATGAAACCATTAATATCATGGCATTGACGGTGACACATTTGTTAATATATATTTTTTAATATTTTAGATTAAATTAATGATGGAAGATAAATTTTTAACATTTTTGTCGTGATATATTTAGTATTACACACATTATATTATTTATATATATTGATCATATACTCATTTTATGGTTTTTAACAACTAAATATAAATTTATGAGCTTACTATTAAGTATATATTTCTTTACAATAATAATTTTTGTCTAAATACACTTAATTTTTTGGTTAATCATATATTTAATTTATAACTGTTTTGATACTTATTATAATAATTATTATAAAAACGTAATACAATTTTCAATATTTTAATAATATTTAAAATCACGGAAAATATTTATAAGCAGGTTATATATAAATCGACCTTTATAATAGTGTGTTGTATATTTTTATTAATTTCTTTATAAGAAACGAATTTTGAATTACTTTATTGACCGTATCAAATGACAACGAAGACAAAATAAATATAAAAGAAACAAAGAAATACCTATATCCTATACCTAAGTAAAATACTAAGAACAGGAATACAATACTTTTAAAAATAAATTATAATAATCATCGATGATTTGATACGCGGTGTATGTGACTGCGGTCGGATCAAAGAAATTTCGCGGCGAGTATTCTACAGGTACCACCTGTATCATCTGCCCAATCTTGTATCGGTAATTTCATCTTGAGCACACTTTATAAAGATGTTTTTTGTCAACTAGAGGACGAATTTAAAATAAAATATATAGGTATTATATATATATATTTTTTAAAAAAAAAACAACAATAAATTAAACACGTTGCTCCGGGGTGGTTCATTCGAATGGGGTTGGTATACATATATATATATATATATATATATATATAAATGGTTGGGTGAAATTAAATTTATTTTGAAGGGTGGGCGAGTCCGAACAAAAATTAATGGAATACCTTTTTTTATTGCCCCACACCTGTGAATGTTATTTATTTATTTTCGAATTATATTGTCTTTTGTTCGTTGTAACCGACGTTTCGTCGAAACGTTCCTTCGTCCTAACAAATGAAAATATCTCGTAGGTAAATGTTTATTAAAAATAATACGATTCGTATCGTACAAAACATCTGCAGATGACTCTTGTTGCTGTATAGATTGTATACATAAATGACTATATTACTCATATAAACAATATATCGCTGGTTCAACCGATAGGACGATCGTTTAATTAAAAATGAATAAAACAATTTTCTAAAACATATACCCCGGATGTTTGCAATAACAAAAAGCAAAACTGTTTTCGACATTATTGTTGGATCGTCACTGTAAATAATATATCATATTGTAATAGTATAGACTATATCTGTCTCTCGTGTCATATCGCAACTCGTTCTTCCATTCGAAATCACATATTCGACTGTTTAGTCGTCACATAAACATTTTCTAAAAGTGACAACAACTACGACGTCTATTATACGCGCTAATTCGATTCATAAAAACGTTTTCCCGACTTCTAGACATGTGATAAGTATAAGTTCGAGTGCATCGACATTACTGGCACACACACGCCCCTTAACTTCAGAAATGAATGCATTACCGATGAGTACGCGCTCGTGTATAATAATATTACTGTACAAACACATCTGATTATTGTGGATTACTACGAAAGGACAATACAAGTGTTTTCTTTTATCTAACATAATAAATATTATTATGCTTATAATGTCTCTACGGTCTCTACGTATACACACCACCGGAAATTACTTAAATAAGTTATATCACCTTGCGATGAATGCGATATTATTCAACGTAAAACTATATATTATATTATTATTTGACTAGGTAGTCAATCTTCATCTGCTGCGATATTGCGTAGGCATATATTTTTATGTTCTTTCTCGGTCCTGCTACTAAACCATTAAAATATAATATATACTATTTATAAACTAACCGAGATATTTTTCTAGTACAAAGATGTTTATTTTATAACATTAACTCTAAAGACGTTTAATATATAATATTGTAAAGGTCCATAATATTATTATAGTGAAGAGCAGCTCGTGCGTCCACAAAAAAAATCGCAATGGCGTGCTCGACGAATGTAATATTATAATATCCGAATATCGTTGTGTATATGATTTATGAACATATTTCTTTTTTAAATAAATAGAGAAGACAAAAATGTTTAGGATTTATAAATTCTATTTTACATTTTATTTTAATAACAATAGAAAATAATGGCAAACGACAATGATTATGATATATTACGGTTGAAACAATTTATACTTTGTTATAATGACGTATGAAACGCTAAAAACATTATAGTTTTTTTTTTTTTTTTTTAAATGACGTTAATTTTTTTTAATTATAGTTATTATTTTACATAATAATATTATTAAATACGTAAATAATTTTTATGGAATCTAAAAAGCGCCTTAAAGATTTACAACAATTATTAATAAAATATAATTTAATAACTACGTATAAATAATATTTTTTTACATTTAAAAGAAAATAAATAATATTATAATAAGTATACTGTAACTATACTATAACTGTAATAATATATTATTATAATTTATCATCTTTGACACACCTGCTGCTAAACTATAATACTTCGATGTACCTATTTGAAATCAACACCAAATTTGGTCTATGATATAATAACAAAGATGAATCGTTATTATAACGTTACCAAACTAGGTATAGTCGGGTCATGTAATGGTATAGACCACGGCCTTGGGTCCATTTTTTCAGTAAATTATATTCAGTTATTATTATTATTATTATTATTATTTCATTTATTTTTTTTATTTTATTAGTTATACGGTCACATAAGATATTTGCCCGAATAATAATTATTATCAACCGCGCGGTGTAGCGGTTTTCTGTAACAACGGAACGAAAACAATTATTCATTCGTCTCCGGGGCGTACATGTGCTGCACTCGGATAATGATCTTTATATTTCTATTCGCCGAAGAGTTGAAAAGCATCGTAATTTTGTTTTTTATAATACCTAGAGAGAAAAAAATACCTTTCTTGAAGCCACTGACCTCACGAAAATATTACCACGAGAAATGGTTATATATACGCACCGAGCACGTTTTTTTCCCTCGTCTGAGGAAAATCGTGTAATGCGATGGACAAAGTATACCGTCGATTTCAAAAGTATTCCAAAGCAGTATTTCAAAGCAGAAGACATATTTTCTTACATAATATTTGTAGCCATAATAAGTTCTATATCTACGAAAATCTAACAGTTAATCGATAACAATAGCACTACTAAATTTCTCAACGCTTCATCATTGTTTTAATAACGTTTTTGTTAAATAGTATAAAGTTAATACCTGACCAATACGTAACCAAATTATATTTTGTAAATTACACACTCATAATCAGACAAATGAACACGATACTATATTATTATATGAGTTAAAAATTGATTATTAGAAAAAAAAACTTTAAAATTCAGTGTATCGTTCTGAATTTATTTATGTAGATTTATATAGATAAATTTATTTATGGACAAATTAAAATATATATATATTCTTTTGAGATTATTATTATTTTTTAATTGTGTACATAAGCGTCTATATGCGAGGTAAAATTTAATAACTAATATCATTATAGTACATAACAAAATTAATTTTCATGCGTTGGAAACAAATTTATAATAGCTCTTGCACACGAATGAGCTCAAAGATTATTTTCCAAAACTTTCTAACAATGGAATCTAAAGCACTCGAAAATACATATTTTAAAACCTTTTACAGAAAGAATGCGGATTTTTAGTAAAAGTCCCAAGGGAAAAAAATGGTTGTATAAATGATCTATTATATTTGCATATTATAATAAAGTCTGTCGAAGAATTTAATCGACGGTGATGATATGAATAAATTGGAATAATACAATTGATGTGAAATACAAAAAAAAATTGAATAAAAAACGTTCAATTTTATCATTTATCAGCTGTTTCAATGCACATAGGTATATGATACAATAATATGATATCAATAGTTAATTAATAAATGATTTTACAAATTCGACGTATTTGTACCCTTATTTATATAGTTTGTAATATTACATTATATAATTTACTTTTGTATTTCTATTTCAAAACTTAAATTAATTTTACCTAACTGTAAATATCTTCTGGATCTAAATTAATTCTGTTTATAATACACACTACGGTTATTAATTATTATAACTTATACTTATCTTATACATGAGACATTAAAATATAATAAATTATTTGTTATTATTTATTGGAAAACTCGTATTGCTGTTTCATGTCCTACACTTACGTTTATGGGTAAATTGGAATTTGTCAAAAACAAAATATATAGAATCGATTGAGAACATTGAAAATTGCAAACAATTTCTTTAAAAATGTTTTGCGGGAAAAAAAATAAAAATTACATAAGACACACTGTATATAAAAACAACGTTTCGGAGTAAATGTAAAAATAATAAAACATGATCCTATACAATATAACCGTACATCATAATATACGTAAAACTGATAATTCAGAATTTCGTGTTACATTGTAACATAATACAATATAATTATGTGTTGAAAGCTAATATTAAACGATGCTATTGCCTGTCACTAGACAAACTTCCGCGAACGTCGTCGAATTTATGTGCAATAGTGAAGACGTATCGAAGTTATCACGATCACGATGCAATACGGTCGCGACAACATCCGGCCACTGCGTTTCGAGCACCATATAATATTACATCACGTGCCGGATGACATTTGTGTACTTTTGTACTAGATCGACCTCGAATGCTTACGGGAGAACAGATACGGTTAAAATATGTTATGTAATGTAATATAATTATATTTTATATTTGTATTATAATACGTTGTTTAGTCGATTTATTTATAAGTAATTTGTTTACATCCCACGTTAAGATATTTGAAAATTCGGCGACACCGTGGCTCCTGCGTCCCAAACGAGAATTTTACTAAATATTATACGATTAAATACGTACTATTAATAATACACTTTATTGCATGTCCAAGAGTATATTTATATATTTACAACCCGATGAGTTTGATATAATATTATGTACGATAGAAATTATTGTAAGTTTACGTTAATTTATATTTCCAGTTTGTTTCCCCTTCGTCGGTTTAACGAGAACCAATATTAAAATTTGACTTGCAGGAAAGGATGATTTTGATAATAATGGACGACGACGTCAAACAAAATAAAATGCCTTAAACATTCAGCAAACTGAAAATAAACTGACTTCGCGCGTGTTCATGGAAACTATATAGAATAATTAAATACAAATTACAGTCGTACATTAAGAATTCGAATTTAATTAAGTATTCTGACAGACATTTTAGTGATTAGATGGTGTCATTTAGCTTTTAACTCTTACGTTGTATTAGCAGAATAATTGACAAAACGTTAAAAACAAAAACCCCGTTTCTAATCGCCCGAAAAATACTGTCTGTATTCGATGCACTGCGATACCTTTCTAAAATAATGTTTTTATGATGGTATATTATAAATGGATAAAAAAGTAAATGCAATTTGATAACGATATATGTATATAAAATATACATGTGACTATTACTAAACTAAAATTATTTCTTTTAGAAAAAAAAATCACAAATAAATAAATTTCAGAAAAGCATAATACATTGATAAATAATTTGTCTAATATTTTATAGATTACATGCACTTTCTCTTTGTGGTTTTTTCGTTTATTTAACTTTAATTAAAATCTATAATTAGTATATTTTGGTTCACCACACGTGAAAGCATTATTACTTAAATTATAATATATGATCAGTCCATGAGTATCATGGTCATACTTGATGCGTTTATATGAATATTATTATTATTAAGAAATATGAATATCATATAGTGTATGCTGAAATTTATAAAATGTAAATTTATTATATGATAGATTACGAAACGATACACGTTTCATATAAAAATGTATTATTCTATAACATAATTATTTTTTTCAATGTTTTATGGAAATGTGATTATTTTAATGCGAAAAATGGCAAACAAATAAATAATTGTATTTTGTACATCGTAGGTAGTTAATATAATATTTGTGTGGTGATAAAAATTAATATACTATTTTCCAATAATAATTTAACATAAATTATCACCACTGTAATCATTAGAAAAAAATTGCTTGAAACGATAAATTAATATCTTTGCAATGAATTTTGCAATAATTGTTAATAGTGTTATTGATAACCATTAATGTAATTATTAACAATGTTTGTGTAAAATGCAAAGGATGAATAATGAAGCTAGATTATCGTGACAGAGATAACAAAGAAAATATATCAAAAGGAAAAGTGTTAATGAAACATTAAACGATGGGTAACACAATACTAAACCTCTTGGTGAATAAAAGAGATATTATATAACATCACTTTTTGGAATATCAAAAATAAAACCAAACAAAGAAGATGTGGAAAAATTAATATAGTGTTATTTCTTTTGTATCGCATAAAGGGAGTAAGAGTGATCAAGACAGAAAGAGATTGAGGGAGATAGATATAACTCTTCTGTAGAAATTTGTATGATATTATATACAATACAGTGAAATTTAAATATGGAAATATAATCAACTAAAGAAATTCGAAAAACATCACAAAATATTGTCACTATTCAGTAAGATTTTGAAAATAAATATCATATTATCGTATCGATTTTTAATAAATTCCGCGAAAGAAATACCAAACGAAAACGATATATAGCATGAAAACTACTATAATATATTATAAGGTATTAAAAACAGTCGTTAAAACGGGACATTTATATAATTATATTTATATTTTATAATACTCAAACCATCGAAGTAGGCACTTGGGTAAAGTTTGTTTTTAAAGTATCGATTATAAATTAATACATGGCACTGAGAACAGGACTCGATGGGTAATTTTCTGAAGAAATATCGGTTATAATACGCGCATGTATTGTTAAATTATGCAAACACTGCCGAGCATATATCACAATATTATTAAACGCATAATGCTTATAAAGTCTCATATAGATGATTGATTGAGTACACGCTTTATAATAATAATAATAATAATAATAATATTATTAATATTACCAAGTATTTTCATTAATAATAAGTAATAATAATTTACGGGTCCACGTGTATTATACGTACCTATACATAAGGTTAGGCCTAAACACACTTATTAGAATATTAAAAAATATTATTATTTATTTATTATTGATAGAGGTAATAGGTACTATGTTAAGAGAAAATGTAATATTTGTAGATAATTAAAAGCCAAACTACGTATAATAGATTGTCAAACTCCCGGTAGACTATAAACAAGCTTAATTATTATAATATTATGACATAATTATATATAAATAATATTATTAGTTAACATTACGAAGGAAAAAATAGTTTTTATTATTTGATTCTCGTCTCCGGGGAGTCATTAATACTTTCACGGATAATTATAATGCAAGACACGCTATAATCGCGATAGTAAATATTTCTAATATTGTCCTCCGATTTTCGCCATTTCTGGAAAAGCAATACGCATTTAATTAGTTATATAATACAATATTATGCGTATATATTATATTGTTTGTTTGTTTGTTTTTTTTTTTAATTTAATAACAGGATATTATAAATTATAATGTATTATATTATCCAATTCGGATATGAGGATATTCACGTCAGTTGCTTCCGCGAGAACGAAACCGCCCTTATGGACAATAATAATCCGCCCAAACCATATTATAGTGACTATAGAAGTTATACGGTAGAAACTATACTGTCGAAGGGGTTGTTTTTGGTGGTGCGGTACGTCGGTGGGTACCGCGCGGTAACGAACAAGCTTTAGTGGCACGGGCGTAAACTCTGTTAGTCGTCGGCGTGAGAGTTACCTGGTCAAACCCGATCAATTAGTCGAATACCGACGTCCTGTAACTGCACGTACAATCGTAATGTAAGGGTGGTGTGTATGTGTGTTTAGGGACGAAACCGAGACACGGTAAACAAGCACTTCTATATACGTGCGTGTGTGTACAATTATTAAATGGTACCCCGGGGGCGAAACATGTATATAATATATATATATATATATATATATATACAAACGACAGATAGCTAAGAGGGATGGGTATATAACGGGGAGGAAACTTCTATAGTACCACACACACGTTCCGTGTTTAATCTAGGTCATGAATGTGGTTATATTGTGTTTGCGACAATGATATTATATCACGTTATATATACTCCGATCCTCCGTATGTATATAATACCAATCCACTAGGTATATTGTGTCGCCACGGCCACCGCACTCGAATATCTAACTTTTACAATATAATAATAATAATAATAATAATAATAATAATAATGAATTAATTACCCTTTTGGGTCCGTCTATAAATCTCAAAAACGTCAAATGATATTGCTAAAAAAAGGGGAAAAATCGTCTATACTACGCGTCATAAATGATAAATATATAATACAATATTATTATAGGGCTCTAGATGGAAAGTTGTTACTACCAATATTATTGTTATTGTTATTCGTGCGAAAAATGATTTTTTTTTTTTTATGTATATAATTTCATATTCGATTCCATAATGTCGCATTCGATATAGACGTCGCAAACGACCCGTATATCGATCGCACGACTTTTCGCACAGTCGGCAATAGTTTTTTCTTTCTTTTTTACGATCGGTTTTTTATTTATCAAAGACTCCATATAATATAATATTTTTATTTTTTAGAATGGCACATAAAATCTACCGTGTGTCTTAAGTGTGACTATAATATATTTGCTGCGAATTATTTTAATTTATTAATGCACAATCAAGCCGTGTAATTAAAAATTTATACGTACTAACCGTTTTTTTCGTAATAATTATAGACGTATCTAAAAAATAATATAATGAATGTTCGCGACTTTCATAAAACCAACTATAATAACATTTGTAATTTATACGATTGTTGAAATAACGTTTGGATACAGTAAAAAATAAAAATAATAATAATATGATACCTAATTATTAATTCAATAAACCATTTAATTTCCTTGAAATCAAACCGCCTAGCTATTTGATTAAATAATTTAATTAATACGTATTATCATCACAATATGTATTATATTCTACGGTATAATAGGTTTTACTGAACTTCCTCCTGACCTATAATTTACGTAATTTCTTTTAGGTGAACGCGTGATAGTTTATAGTGATCAAAGTATACCTATGCGTATAGACGATACTTATATATTTTATAATAAAATATACACCTCAATCAATAGCGGTAAAAATCTAATTTAAACAAATAAGTTTAATTTTTATAATTTTTCGTATGGGTTATCAAATCTCGATGAGACTTCTACGTGTTTTGAGTCTTGACCCAGAAAAACACCGTAATCCCGATGAGGAAATCACGAATTATTTATGAAGTATAACTTCTATATTTTAATTAAACGTTTTCGTAAATATGAGAACATGTAAACTGCTATTTATTTATAGTTCTATCTTATATAGTTATTTTGTTACCATGAAGACACTTTATAGTATTATTACATAATGAAACTTTGTTACGCTGCAGACAATATTAATATAATATATATTGATTAAAACGCGCGTCTACAGATTGTATTTGATATGTGTACAATAATATTTTATAATATGCAGTAAAAGTATAAATTATGTTTATTTTTGGGTGATATAATATTTCGATTAATTATAATTTAAACGTATATTATAATGTATTTGTTTAAAAAAAATGGATGTAAAGCAGAATTTTTTATATACGTTAGTTTATATGTTGTGGAGGCTAAGTGGTCATGATGTAAGTCTTAGTACCGGTAAATTCAATACAAGCGAAGTAGATAAATTTATTATCATCATAATTTAATTTTATAACATACAGGGTAATCGAAAAATGTTGTTAAAAACAATGAGGACAACGTACGATTATTATGCAAACTCTTTATAGAATATTTAATTATGTAACGTAATTTTTTCATTTCCCTATAGGTATATATAGATATTCGATCTGTAAAGGTTGTGTATAACAAACAATCGTAAAAACTACCGTAGATAATTATATTTTGATTCTTTATCTATATTTTTTTCTACACGAATAGACCAAACCAAACAGATCAGTTCTCAAATCAGCAAATTTTATTTTGAATAGGTAAAATAAATATAATTTTGTTCAGTTTTAATTGTATTCGATCATTGCAGGCGTTAGAAAGGAAAACGGTCGTTGGATACAACGAGAGAATATCACCGGTCTACTCACTCCTCCGAAGCTTTACGACCTTTGTTAGGAATTACGGTATATACCGCCATTTTGGTCGTGGTACGTTTATATTATAGGTACCTATATATATTTGATTGGACGATCGTATAAAAAATGATCATCGACCCAAAAAAAAAAAAGGTAGCGCCTATACATATAGCGTGTTCCGTCGTATTTAAATAATATTCTGAAGATTATTTTACTAAAGCTTAGCGAAATGTTCGCGAGCGGAGCAACACGCACGTTAACCAACAACTCTGGGCGTCAAAACGAAGGTTATAAAAATAACGTTTGTCCATTGATATAACGTTTGATATCATCACGACACCAATCATTTATGCTCAACGTGAAGGTTTCAATTATACTTAATAATATTATATTTATAAAAAGTAGAAAAATTAGATTTCTCTCGAGAGAACTCGTAAAATTTAACTCGCTCGCCCTGTGCAGTATAATATGTATGACAAAATTGGAGTGGCTTTTAGCGGAATATTTATTTGTGATCGAAATACATAGGTAATTTCTTCATTTATAAAATACTATTTTAAATAAATTGTAAGAGGAAAAAAAAATCGTTTCAAAATTAATACTTATTATTAGGTAGTCGTATGTCAATATTCATTTTTAAAATAATTAAAATATTTTGTACAATTCTCATTGAGTAATATATACGTATAATGTTACTATGTCCACTCTAAATCTATTTCTCGTCGTTGACGGATGATGGATCGCGGTACCTATACGTATAGTATTGTAATAATTCGTTTTGAAATATTATTATTATTATTATTATTATTTTAATTTGTTGTTTTTGTTCGGAATCAGGTAGCCGAAATGAATATCTAAGAAAATATAACAATTATTTTTATTTTTATGAGTAGTGTAAAAAAACGTTATTTATTTTTTATTCTCTCTTATTGACGAGAAACTAGAAAATTCTATTATATTATACACAATGTAACGAGGCTGTGCATGTGTGTTGTACACGTAGCGGAACATTATCGACCGAGTGCGCGGGGTAACCGATTGTCGGGTGCCGCAACGCCGCCGCTCGTTGCCGGGTTGTCGCCCTTCTACGAAAAACTGCCGCCGCCGCCGCTGCCGGGTGTATGCGCGTCCCGTTTGGATTATAAGTCGCGCCCGGAAAATAACGCCGCCCTCGTCCGACCGAAGACGATGCGTAACAATAATAACAATAATAATAAATTATCAGCTATTTATATAAAAAAACAATCGTGTTACCGAGACTACAGCGGTATAAGAGTTATACACATTAGTCGTGTTTATGCGCTCGACCTGGTTATATTCCTAATCTAACTTATTTATAATATTATATATATTAATTATTTTAGAAATAATTTAATAACTCATAACAACCCCACATTTAGTTTCTATTTAAAATTACATTATAATATTGTTTTATCAATTATCTACAACCAAAAATTATTACCAAATTTGGAACCAAAATCGTGAAAAAAACGATTTGTTTATTTGGTAATCTGTAACCTGGTTACACTTGGTTATACGCGAAAACACATTTGTTGTAAATCGAGAGATATGCAGAAATAATATTTATAACAAATTAATATTGATCCGACAAAAAAAGTATTATACTTATAGTATTGTTTTATCTTCATAGTATGTCAAAATGTTCTAACTATTATTAATATTATATAAGTATAATAATTGTTTAATTTCTGCTGTTATATATTTGAAAACCGTTTGCTAGATACGATATATAATACGTATTCATTAGTAATTATTTTGATACCTTCTAAATATGTTTACCCAGGATGACCTTATGTTCGGTTAATGAACGCTAGAAATTATTTGGGATTTCATTAAATATTATTTTCGGTATCCTAATATGACAAAATCAGTTTACCTGTTACATACATGCACTAATGTTGTAAAAATTAATTATATTTATACACTATTACATACAAACATACATAATTACAAATACGGGTGAGTATATTACGTCTTGTTTCGTTTGCAAAAAATAATATTAATAATTTAATAATAATGCGTTTCTTATATACATATATATATATATTGACCGATTTATTTAAATGTTTGCACTAAATCTTAAATTTAAATCTGTTGTAATAATTAGTTCTACCTTTCACATCGTAATTAATATCACCTTATTTATTATTTTTCATTGGAATATAATCTAAAAAATATATAATAAGTATATAAAACAGACAAAAGTAAATTTCGTATCGTTATTAATTATTATCATTCTATTCAGAAAATGTCTGAATAATATATAGAACTTAAAATCACAATAGTATATATATTATTGTGTATTATTAAGAAATGTTGTAGGTACTTAAAAAAAAAATAAAAAATAAAAATATTGAAGGAGTACAATTATAAAACACATTTTATAAAAAACAAAACTTTTTACTCTTACGTTTATTTATTATATCTTTCTTTCTTTGAACCCCCTTGTTTATTTTGTACGAAAATCACACCCTCGAGACCAACTATTATATTTATCGACTAGAAAGTTACAATATAGTGTAAAAGGATATAATAATATACAGCTTGCTGATTAATGTATAAATAATAATTTTATATAAAATAATATGTGTAAAGGATATCACACAAGGATTTACTCCTTGTAATATACTCGACATTTTTTTTTTTTTTAAATGTGTATTTAAAATTTAGATTAATCACTAAATGAATTATTTAATTTATAATATTATATTACATTTCAATTTTTAGGACATTTCAAGTGAATTGCGTATGCTGAACACGTTGATAGGCAAGTTCTTAATATAATCGAGGCGGTAGAAGTTCTAATTAGACAAAAATAATACCCGATAAAATTTGTGTATGTATATTCCATGACCTTGAACTAATTATGCTAATAAATAAATGCTAATTTTTCGATAAATTAAACAAATACCTATAATCAAAATTCTGATAAAATAATTAATTTAAATGTTCAATAAATTTTACTCTTTAAACTGATAATAATACTTTACATAGGTAATAAAAAATGTATTTTTACTTTTTAAATGAATTATAATATATATATTTATCTATAGAGTAGTATATATACTTTACTAAGTATAAATCATAGTGAAACACCCTGTAAATATTATGTACATGGAGTGAAAATAGCGTGAAATATAATGTTTACCGTCAACTTTCGCAACGCCATCGGTATATACCGATATAGTCATAATCACATTTTATTATATTATACAGACATTATGCGACTTAGGGTGATCTTCAATTACAAGAGAAAGACAATATATATATATTTTTTTTATATTTGATTCTTTACCGGCCTATATTTTGAAATACCTTAAGAAATGAAGTTGGGTTAAATATGGTCATGATTAGTCATCCCCTTTCACGTGTCCCAAGAGGGTTTAAAATGTTCCAAAAAGGATTGTTATGTGTTTTTTTTTATTTTTATTCAAAATATAATGCACTTAACATAAAAATACGTAAAATATAGAAAATAATATTGTTTAGAATAAATATTTTTAAGAAAATATATATATTATTTTGGAAAAAAAAACAATTAAAAATATTTCTTTTAGTTAATAACATTGACTTTTTTGATTTTATTTATATTATATACATGGAAAAAAGTAAATAATAATGGTTTTCTTATAAATGGTAATTAGTAAAAAATAAAATGTATTATCTGTTTTATTAAATTAAAAAAATCTTAAATAAGATATGATTAACCCTTATTCTTATTGATAGCAGGATCATAAGTACATGTATTATACTCCTTAAAATGTTGTCGTTATACTACTATATACTTATTAGTTTTTTAAAAAAAATAATAATAATATTCCCACAAATTAAGTGTGTAAAGCTGATGTGGTAATTAACGGGTGATTATAATAGGAAAAAAAATATTATATCCACGAGTTTTACGGAACAGGCAACTCATATCGTCTAACCAGTTACTTAACACTTTTCTGGCATACAATATACCGTTAATTGCGGGTTTTTTTTATTTTTATTTAAAAGATTCTCTAAAAAAATATTTTAATTGGTGGCATTTTTATACATAATTTAATATTATAGTACGGGAATGCAAGCGATAATTTATTATGAACAGGAAGTTTAATTTACCTTCTGGAAATCCAGGGTCGGATTTCCTAGAGAAGGGTCCCACCAAAATACGTACAATTACTATTTCATTAAAAATTGTATCGCAAATTTGCGTACTTTCAAAAAATTCTCATTTCATTTATTTGTTATACATATTTATATAAATAAAATATACATTTAATGGTATTAAGTATAAAAGTTATGGAAATCACTCTATTTCAAAATTAAAAGTAGTAAAATATAGAATGCGAACTATACAATGGATCAAGATTGTTTAATCCAACTTGTTTATTTTAAATATTGAAAGTGATATACAAGTATTGAATTTTGAAGACATCATTTACAATATTATGAATTATCCATAAATTAATTTAGAAAAGTATATGTTTATTAATATAACCTAAATATTATTTTAAAAAATACATCGATATTATAAATATGGAAATGTTTAATATAGGTACACGATAATTTTTTTAATATTATTAATATTTTTATAGTATTAATTTTTTTATCAACTTTGTTTAGTTAATACATTATATTAAAATAATATATAGTTACTATTTAAGTAACAAATCAAACAAATGACCATGGATGATCCATTCAAACGTAATAATAAATTAATTAAATTAATGAATTCATTAAACCGAATAGGAATTGACAAATGATAACTATAGTCTATAATGCAATAATTTCGCAATGTGATACAGGTAATTATAATATTATTGTAGATGACAGAATTTAATTAACCGTGTTTCCGACTGAATTCCTTTGGCAGAATCCATATTAAACAATATAATATTACTTATATATATATATTATAATCTACATTATATAGACGTGAACATATTATTATTATCGTAAGTTACGTTGCACATCATAAAGTATATTTTCCAAGAGTAAAACTTAGTTCTCAAAGCCATAGCCCACAGGTATTTTGGATGCCCAAACATTAATTAATTAACAAATTATTCATCGTTAGATTACCTAAATAACATGTTTTGGAAATTTATTGGAATATAATTTTTCTTTTCGCCATATAGTTTATCGTTTAGATCAATTATCGTATGCATGAGAATTATAATAGATATATACCAATTTATATTAAAACAATTACAAATATATATTATAATAGGGATGAATTATTATGTTGATTATATTAAAATATAAACAAAATATTATCGGTTTTTTATAATAGTTTAAATTATAATAATATATTGGCAAATAAATATATAATCTCTGTTATATAATATTTAATTTAAATCAATCATCAGATGATGTCATAATAAGCTTATCATTAATTATTATTATATTATAAATCATTAAGTGAGAATTAGTAAAACTCGTAAAATTCTTACTGAATAAAATATTGAGTAAACTCATTTTTAAAAGTATTTAATTTATAAGTATAAATTATACCTATAAAATGTTATTATAGTATTTTTGTAAAATACAAATTCTACCTATTGCATAGCAATTTTTTCTAAAGTTATAGTTCTAACGTCTATTCCGATCATTAATATTGATTAAGAAGTAACTTTGTGTTTCTGTTATCGCTAAATCCCGAGTAAAATGAACGAAACAAAAAAACATTTTTAATTGTTAATGTTAATATATTTAATTTAATTTAAAAATTAATAACAACATCAATGCTTTACATAAGCTAAACAATTCTGAAGCAAATAATTATAAAATATGTTTTATGTACAAAAATTAACAAAAAAATAACCCATATTTGAAAAGCCATTTTCTGTGTCGAATGCTATTTCACCACCTAGACGGTTAGACTACAGGCGAAATTATATACTAATTCACAGTAATTAAATTTATCAGGTAGAAAATAAGATTGCTAAAGAACAATAATAAGTTACCGTGCATGTATTGAATACTAATAATTCGTTAATGTTTTATTCCGTTTCAGCAATTGAAAATAGACCTCTTGGTTTATATTAAATCTAAATTCCAAAACGATCTAAATCGTTTTATTTATGATTACAAACTTCAAAATAAATAATTATATATAAATTATAGGTAGATACATAAGTTAAATTTTCATATTAAGTTTCCATAATGAACATCTGATTTAATAAAGTAAAAAGTGGAAAATTGCTTTATAATCATATGCCGTTTGCATATTAAAAAAACACTTCTTCAAATATTATATTTAAAAATTGTATAAAGAATACCAATATTAAATTATCAATAAAGTTGTATGTACTGCAATTACATATCTTTTTTATCACATTCAATGACATCCAACTTTTTTCTGGTCTTATTCTTTGCTTTCTTTTAATTTATATTTCCTCTGCCAAGTGCCAAGTTTTGCTGCCTCTAGTACAGTATTATCCTTAAAACATCCTAAAGCCATTTCAATCGATTTTTTCATTTTTTTGTCCACTTTTAAAATCAATGATATTTATTATCTCTAATAATAAATCATTTTTTTCTATAATCGTTTCACTCATCGACCTTAACTTTCTTATCTCTACTAAACTCATTGTGTAATTTTACACAATATATTATGATTACATACTAATGTCTACGTCTTAGCTATTATTTACTATCAATTAAAATAATCATTATTTTCTATCATAATTATTAGAATGGATTCGATATTATTTATACAGTACCGATAGATATATTTTTTAAATAATTTATTGATATTTTATCACAATAACCATCTTACCTTATCTCAGTACTCACAATAAAAATATATATTTTGCAATAATTTGCTAAGTGAAAGTTAAGTAAGTAAAAATTCATAGTAGCTATAAATCAATTTTTTTTCTTTGTGTAATAACTATAAAAAAAACGTAATTAATAATACGTAGTCTTAATATATAATATATATTTATAATATTTAATTATAAATAAAATATCTATAATTTCCATAAAATTTTAATTACACTCATATGTTTTCCTCAAATATAATGTTAATGTATTATCTAAAGGTACCCACAAATTATTTAATGTGGACGAATCAAACATAATACAAGTTTATAATAAATATATATATATTTTATAAAAGGCTTGACAAAGAATGAATATAAATCCTTTAACGTGTACAGATAAATCACATTTTCATAAATCTCGTTAACGCGAAAAATCAGTGAGTTTAATGAAAACATTATTTACACGACCTAAAATAAAACGTCTGCGAGTATTAAATCAACCGTCGAGAAAACGAGTGAAAAATAAAAAAATAAAATTACGGATATAACTTTTGTCGGCGTATAAATAGGGCGGGGCAGCATGATGTAAAGAAAATAACGTACCATATTTCTTAGTCAACGTTATGGAGAGATGAATGGAGATTGTTTAACATAAAAGCCGGCTGGAAGTATTAAAGTTTAAAAATTTGATTACGCAAAGTCGTCCCAGCGGAAAAGAAGGGATTTACAGTGGAACTCGTAATAGTGAATAAACGGAAAATATTGGAAATATGACACTTATGGTTTCCAGTATATAATGCAAGAAATAATTTAAAAACATGTTCCTAACTGAAAGAGCAGAAGAAAAAAATACAGCCATGCAGACGGTTATCATATAATATACTTTCAATTATTACTTTCGTTTTGATGACATCTGGGCGATATTTGCGCATTTTATGAATATTTCAAGGAAAATATAATAAAATCAAGTTCCGCTCGAAAATATTTAATTAAATTTGTTTCTATTTTAAGACAAGTTTATATATAAATAAATGAGTTGTTTATTTAAGATAAATGTATAATAATAATAATATGCCAGTAAAATTAATGTTGATATAATAATATAAAATATTCTGCGTCTTATAACTGATTTATTGATGAGTTTTGATAATTGATTTTATACATTTTTTGTTTGATACAACAAATTCAAAGAATCATTAACACTCACTAATTGAATACGAAATTGAATAAACAAATTACGTGTTACATAGTTACAGTGCTTCCACAAATCACAATTCGGATGGATTAAATCCATCGATGGATTAAATATACACTAAACGAATTCGAAAGTATACCTTGTTAGTTAAGTTAGTTAATATTAATGTGAAATAATTAGTACCCTGGTCATAAGCACTAATAACTACACAGGTTTTAAGGTCACAGAAGTTCAATTTTAGATTCAGCGTTGGCGTGAATTCATTATAATAAATTGTATTATATTATATCGATGATATAATTATATTTTTGCACACCAACATATATTATCATCTAATTTTATAATATATGAAATTCGTTGTTCAGATATAATGTTTAGGACAATGCATCGTAAATATAACCATAAATGTAATTTATTGATTTTTTTTTAAAAATTATAAAGTGTGCGTCTACCTATGTGTGAAATTTCTGAATACGAACTTAGTAAAATCGATTTCCAGCTGTATTATAGTTATCACCTATAGAAATTCGAATGAAAACGTAAAAGCGCATTTGAAACATCGAAATCTTATATTTTTATAAAAATGAAAATATAGCGATATGCAGCAGTGTTATGTACTTTTCAACACTATAACAATTGTGATGAATAGGTATTTAATTTCTAGAACCACCGCGGTATATCGTATATGTTATATAATAATGATTGTATAATCTATTAATCTATTTTTACGAACGATCAATCCATTCATCTAATTTAGTTCTATGACTGATTTCCATTTCCGGTTACGAAATATGACACATTTGTATTATTACAATATCGATTTAAGGCTTTTGTCGGTGAATAACGCGGCCATTAGCTGCAGAACAGAATGACATTGTTAAGGCCAAGATAAATGTTTATATTATCTCTTCATAATATATAATACTATTCAATATTATGGAGATATACTATTTATAATATACTGTTAGATATCACTATTCTTCCAGTGGTGCCAAAAATACAAGTAATTTAAATAAAATAAGTTAATATTGAAAAAAAAATTAAATGAAATTGATACACCCTGCTGCAATATTTACAAAACTACTTTTTTTAAAATGTATAAAATAAATTACAACTTAATGGGACCATTTGCTGTTGACCAGTTCTATACCATAAATTATCATTATATACGAGTATGTATGGATTAAGTTAGGTATTTGAATATTTGTATAAGGTAAACGTAACAATTGTTAAGTAGAATACGAATTTATTTCATGATATAGATTTTATATTGTATAATTATAATTTATTTTAACTTCTATTTTAGTGTTTTAAGCTTATTTTATTGTTTTTATTGAGCTAATTCAATAAAAAAATTACACGATTTCGTGTTTTACATCATTCAAAGTCGAAATATAATATATTTTATAATCTTACTCGTAAAACATTGTCAGATAATCTCAGAATTATTAAATTTGAAAATCATGCCAAATAATCATACAATACAATTTTCAAGCATTCAAATAAACTTATTACCTATATATAATAGATATCTAAAATATATTTTTATTTTTTTTTTAAGGAAATTTACTAAAAAGCAGATTTTGTTTAGTAAAAGAACTGTAGCTTTAAACAAATACGAAAACACTTTTTCTTATACATTTTCTTTATATATAATTAATGATTATAAAGTAAATAATTTACATATTTTATTTTTTAAAGAGAATATTTTAAGATTTGTAAGAACATTTTTTAGCTTATATTTAAATATTTATTATTAATATATAATCGGAACCTTGGTTATTATATCAATCAAAGATGATAACCTAGTAAATACATATTTTAAGAATTCGAGAGTATTAAAGTTTTATAACACACTACAGTCTTTGCACGATAGAATTTTTTGTATGTTTGTTCAACGGACCGAACATTTTATATTTGATTATAACGAGTATATTATAATATAGTAAAAACATCTGTGAACGTAGTCGATGTTATAATATACATGTTTTGACGTTATGTGCCAAACCAGACATGTTTTTAAGAATTTGGTTAATAGTAAAAAAATCTATACGAAAACTATATATTTATGGTTATTACTAGGACTCAGACGTTATTGTATTTGCATGGTTTTTCTTACCACCCAGTTTATTGCTATATGTGAGCTACAAATCTATTTTATGTAAATACTAACTTATTTATGCATTTTTGGTTATAGTACAATTTTTGGTAAGTTATTGTTAGTTTTACTGATATTTATAAGTTTTTAATTCTGATATTACCTTTTAAAATACGGTATATTTTTGTTCTATATTGAGAACCTAAAGAATTATTTGTACAAAATCATTGATTTTAAGGTATCTATACAAATTTTATGTAGTTTTTAATTATGATAAATTATTAGTATACGTATTATAATTTAATTTTCAGGTGCCTGAACATCTAAGAAATCTTTAAACAAAATTTCAAAGTTTTGATTATCTTAATTTTTGAGTTTCGTGGCGCAACTTGGGCTAAAAATTAGGAGGGCTATAGCCCCAAATTAAAATATTTTTAAAAAAAGGTTGAAAATTATCTTGTTATATTAAGGGGCTATGGGTAATTTTTGAAGGAGGCTGGCTTACTCCAGCCATCCCAGTTGCGCTTACGGTTCCAAGTTATTTAAATTAATTTTTTTCTGTTACTCGTTAATTTTTCTATGCTAATTATTTAAAAATAACATGTGAGTTAATATAATTTTACGTTTGTTTTAAGAAAAGAATTGTTTAGTGCAACTTTATATTATGTTTATAATAATATTGCAATAAACATGTCATGCGTTTTTTAGTGCAGAAACTTCCGAGCCCTAGTTATAACTTTTTTTAGAAATAATATAATAATTTATAACAGAGAAATTTAATTTATTTATATAAAATTGTATTATAAATTATAATTAGTAATCATTATGAAGTGTTCTTTTCCCATTAGTTATAAAATTATTTATTAATAAAAAAAATCTAATTACACAAATAATAATGTAGCTACTAGCATTGATTAATTATGCATATATGTATAATCAGCCAATGCTACTATAAGTAACTATTAATTAATTACCAAACATCATAATCGCTTCTTTTGTTCGGTTATGAATGTTATGATATACAAATTACTTGAAACCAAAAGTTATTGCCAAATTTGTAACCAAAATCGTGAACACAATCTGTTCATAAAATTATATAACATATGGTTACATTTGGTTAAACGTGAACACATGACTAATACACAACACTGTATGCCATGTGTAACTGTGTAACATATACCTACCAACACAGCGGTTCGGACCGCGGGGGCGGTATAGAGAGGAAATCAAATTTTAAACCCGCGAGGGCGGAACGACGAGCACCGGAACCTTGGTATACATACACGCACTTTGTCTCCTCGCGGTCGCTCCGGCGGCGGCGCTGGATACTTCCGCCGCACAAACGCTCGTTCAGGTTCATACTTCATAACGTACCCGCGTCCTTGGACGGACATCCGAAGGCGGTCGCCGCAGCAGTGTGGATTGTTTTCGTCCACCGACCTGAGAGAGAAAGAGAGAATCGTTTTGAAATAACGATATATATATATATATATATAAATAGAAAGAAAGAATGGAAAAAAAAATCATAAACGATTTTGCCGCCATTTTATAAATAAATATTCGACTCGTGTTCTTTGCCAACAATCGTTAACCTACATATAATAAAATAGATATAGGCGCACAGAGGATTGTGGAAATTCAACGGACCGCGCCAAAAAGCTGCTCCTATATTATATTTATTATAATAAACCAGAGCCGTACGCATATTGTATAATTTAATAATAATGTATTATACAATAGTTGCTCTCGCGAGATTTTCATAATTATTTACAATTACTGAATTACAATACCTAATAATTATTATTCATTTATTCCGTTTAAATATGTTTTCTAATCTAGATCGTAGTTATTGTATGAAATAAATAAACTTGGCTTTATAATATAATACACGGTTAGGTTAAAACTAAACAGATACTTACTGAAAAATTGATAATACTTAATACTTAATAAAAACTACAACGATTGGCCAAGTATCAAGAATACACTATGTTTAGTGTTGTACGATAATAAAATAATCACTCTGTAGTCTGTAGTCCAGCCTTTATCTTTTAGTGAACCCCGACACAAAGTGTGTATCCTAAGATTGAAAGTGTCCGTTAAGAATTTAAGAAGTGTATAATATGTCACATCCACTTAAGGATATCGATATTTTTATTTTTTTATTTTTATGAAGTACCTACATATAGTAAAACTATTACATTTAAATTTATATTGAGTCTTGTTCTAAATATTTTACAAAGTGACAATGATGGTTTAAACTCTGTATTAATCTCTTTGGTCATTATGTATTATTGTACATGTGAACATCATACGCGCATAAAGGGGTGTGCTTGGGGATGCTTAGTAAGTTCTAAATAAGCATTCCTAATATTAGTGATGATCGGGGGCTTACGGAAGCTTAGCTCCCTAAATTTTTAATTGGTCACTGAAGATTCTCTTAAAAAAATATTATGGATATAAACTTGTATCGTATAGTGTTTTTTTTAGATACCTGGGAACGTAAAAAAAAAATTGTAACTATAATACATTATATATAAATTATTATTATAATTCTAACATCCCCTAAATTTACTCCCAATGTACGCCTAAATGTAGTATGATGGACATACTAAGGTATCTAGAAATTCAAGGAAGAAATACTGTTAGAGCCAACAAGACATGAGCATATGCTAAGTTGTAAGAACATGATTAGGTTGTATATAATGTATTTGTTGTAAAAAAAAAATGTGTAATACCCGTTGCCACAATTCACAACTCTATTAGTGAACATAATAAAAAATCAATTATTAGTATATTATTTTTTTTTTTTTTTACATGAGGTTTTTATTATTTATATATTTATTTTTTTAAATATTAAAATATACTAATTTCAGTCTATTGATAAACTAGGATTCATCTGCTTCATGAAAAGATCAAACAATTTTTTATGCCATGTAAAAAATCGTTTCATGATATAAATAATTTATGATCAGTTTTACTAAGTGGATGTGACATATTAATGTGCATATAATTTGATGCAGTTGTTAAAAAAATAGTTGTTAAAAAATACACAGTTGATTAATCATTTTTAATTTTTTAATAAGTAAAATTTTCATAACCTATGGTAACAAAAATAATATTAAATATATTTATCACTTTATCAGTCATATTTTACAGATAATTATAGATTATTTATTTTATTCCAATTGCATAATAATATAAAATTAGGACATAAGAAAATAAACGCAGCTCATCACGTTTTTCTATAACATTAATGCACAATATAAATGCGTGATGTGTGCGAATTTTTATAAAAATAAAAATAATGGTTGCTGCTGTTGTACTCGTATACACGTTAAGTACAGGGGAGCGTTAAAGGGAATGTCCCAGGGGTTTAAACACCGCCCGCGATAGGCTTACGATTATATGCATATTGAACACATATTGATGTTCTTAGCTACGAGATTAGCTTTTACATTATCGATTGTAGGTCAGAGGGGCGAAAAGAAAAATATAATAATATATTTCAATAGAAATAATCGGCGATTAATTTCGTTATTGTCAGGACACCCCGAAAATACGTCATTTAGTTATATTTAAGTATTTATACATCTGTTATAAACTGTTAAATTTGTATTACAATATTTAATTTATTAAATTATTATTTATGCACATAATAATATCTTCACAATATGAGTAACGTTTTTGTGTATATACATGCAAGTATACTTGTACAATAAAATGTCATATAATATAATTTTCATAATAAATTTTCATTTGTCATTTGTATTAACCGGAAATGAGTGAAAAGATTAGCCTGCATTCATCATTATATAAGGAATTTAATAATACAACAAGAATATAGTAAGAATATAGTAGAATATAGTATACATAATATGTACGTTAGCTGACACCGAGGAACATGTCATAAAATATTATTATACAATATTGTAGCTTTTCATTTCGTGTAAATAGAAAAATAGATATGCGTCTGTCAGCCACCTGTAGGTATGTAGTAATCGTTTTGTACTTGACGTTTCTTTTTCGAATTTGGTTTTTTATCTAAGAAAGATAATATCCGTTGGACTGGAAACTATCTGTGACACAGTGCAGAACAAAGAAAATAGCTTATTACATTTTATTTAAAATTTATTCAATCATAAAATTGAAAACTAAAATATTCTATATACAACACGGTTAAATTTAAATTTTCTTATAATATTATGAATTAGTAAATGGAATGCTTTTGGATGTATAGATCTCACTTATAATATCAATAATATAAAATTCGTATTTTCGATTATTAATGAAAAACGTCGACGACAAAAACTGTAATCAACCAAAATTTAATTTTGCTTGTTTTATTATTACTTTTTGATTTTAAGACATTATTAGGAAATGTTACTATTTTGAAATTATTTTTTAAGTTCAGTATCTACCTATATCGTCCAACGAACCTATATTGTCTGTTGCAAGTATTAATCATTATTTATAACGACATTTTTTTTTTTTTTACAGGCGTATACGAGACTTGGATGTGGATCGTTACACTAGCACAGGTAACCTAACCTATATGTATTTTATAATATAAAATACCTAACCTATATTTCATATTGTCGAAAAAAATAAATTTTACCCACACACACACTTCCTACAAATAATAATATATAGGTACTGCGCATGGGAATGGAAATCTTTTCGTAGAAACTCGATACGATGGAAAGGTATATAAAAAACATATAAAACCATATTCGAGACTTTTTGATTAAATGTATACTTCACCACCGAACCTCTGTTCGAGATGCACACGTCTCGGAAAATGTTTTATCGTCTCAGGTTTGCATCAAGTTTATGCTTTTATGGTTTATCGAATATATATCGATCCTATGTATATTATATAAACACTTCGGCAGATGACTGTAAACTGTTTATGAACGTTTTATGGATAAAATATGACATAGTTTATTTTTTGTGTATGTAAATATACATAAATTACTTAAATTAATGAAATAATAATCATAGTGTATATATTTATCTAATGTTCTTATGAATTATATACCTAGATAATAATACTTAATAACTAATAAGTAGATAAGAAAAAACGGGAAGTTAGTATTGTTACAAAGTCGTACACCCAAATAAAATACTGATAATATTAATAATTATCATATATTAGCTTTTAGCTATTAGCTATATTTATATAATATAAATTATGTTATAAAGATCATTCCAGAAATAATGTAATTGTTTTACCTTGCGGCCAAATCGATTATAATATTCAATTTTATAATAATTATATGTTAAATAATATAAATTATTACCGGACAGATCGTATTTCGATCATCATCGTATTATATAGTGTAAACATCATACTCTTTTTTTTAGATTCTTTAGATATTACAATAATATAAAAAACATCGTAAGCGTTAAAAAAATATGTGAAGTTTTTTTTTGAAGGGAGGAAGAAGGGATGTTAAAGAATTATAATTGTGTGAAATAATAATGATTTTTTTTTATATATATATTTATACAATATAATATAACGTGTGGGCGTAGAAGTTCAAAATATTTAAACAACAATTAATATTATTATAATATGAAAAAAAGATATTCATATACAATGGGCCGAGAACGAACGAAATTAGAAAGTGGACTATTGTTTCAATGTGTGGGAAGCAGTGATACTATGTACAGGGTGATGAAAATGTTATATTGAAAATATGATGGGAATTACATACGTTTTTAATGCAGTATCCGTTGTATTTTTAAATTCAAAATTCTGATCCCCCTGTATATATGACAGTATATAATATGTGTGCGTATAATAATATAAAACGATGGATGGGCGGCGCACGGACGGAGTAAAATATTTATATAAAGCTTTTCTTCTCACGCTGAGAAGGACTACCTAATACTCGTTCAATTATCAGACCATCTTTCGGTTTAATCTATTTTCCACATGTTCTGTTATTATTATTATTATTTTTTCACCCCGTTTTTCTTATATGTTTTCATCAATCTCGTCGTCATACGGAATACTACTTTTAGTACGTATAAGAAGTATTATCCAACCGTGACGAGCGTTCTCCGCATCTCGCAGTTGACGCGTGCGATTCGTATATCTAACACGCGAAATGAAATTGAAAGCGTACGCGTTGTAGGCCAGGTTTCGGCGGATGAAAGAGTGAAAACAACGGAGAGAAAAAAAATAATCCGGACGTGACCGAAATCAGCACGAGGGACTTACCAGTTACCCAGCCCGGTATATAACCGTCTTCCGCCCCTATACAATATATATATATATATATATATATAAGCGCGAAAACATCCGTAGAGATTATTATCAAACTGGCCGCAGGAGAGTTCCCCGCGCGCGACTTATAATTTGAATTTTTTTTTCTCTTAATACAATCCCACAAAAATAATATTAACCTAATTTTTTTTCCTGATCACGTCTGTATATCCTGCACACATATTATAACAACTACGCCACACAAACATTTCCGCTGCTCACGTAGTTATACCTATAGGTATATGAATATGTTTATAAAAAGCACCGAAAAAATGTATTATTTACATTCTCATTTCGTACGCATTATTATATTTGTATGAAATCAATAACATCCCATCAGTGTATTTTCTTTGTTATGCCTATTGATAAATCTCTCTTATTTTTCATAAAGCGATCATAATTTACATAACAAAATCGTTCAAATATTACGTTCAATATAACCTATAAGATATGAGGTAAAATGGGTTAGAGAAACTTTCTTCTAAATAATTCCTCCTTTTCTACAATTATATCAATTAAATTGCGCTTTATCCATAGACGGAAATTTGATTAAATTTTAGGTGCGGCTAAAAATTATTGATACAGTGATTCATGATGGTTTTAACGTTTAAGTATATAGGAACTAATGATTTTTGGGGGACTTTGATAGATTTTTATCTCCGTCAATGTCTTTATTATGACGTTTAAACAATTTGTTTTTAATTTAAAACATAATGAAGTATATACCTAACAGTTATATTTTTAGTGATTAATATAACATAAAATACTTACCAACTTTAATTTAATCGTAAATGTATGTTTCAAACGTGATTTTTTTTTTGCAAATAGCACCTTCTTCTCCTTTTTTTACATTTTTTATAACAACCTCTCTATTCGAATATACAATATTATATATTGTAATAAACTTACTGTTTTTAGTTTCTCACAGTCATTGTTATTATACGCGTTGTGTTATTTTTGATTTATTCGTTTTGTCCTGCGCAACTATACTGTTCGCTTATAATAATATAATTAATTTAGGCAATTTATTACAGCTACCATATTCTGACGTAAAATATTACTATTCATCTTAGCTATTCCCGTTTCCGCGACTCTACCGCCGGCGGAAAACGTATATTATAAATTTATAACAATGACCGCGGTAAACGTGGACGATCGCAAAATTAAATAAAAATTGTTTAATTATAAATCAGAAATAAAAAATGAAACAATACACGTTGAGCACATATTTCAGTGAATTATAACTTTAGCTGCGATAGGAGTGATTTTAGATATAATATAACGAATGCATCGTTTTGTTCCTCTTTATATTTTAGGGAAGAAAAACAATTAAATATCTAACGAATACCATAAATGTTATAATATTATATTATCGTATAGAGTGATCAAAAATGTGTGACTGAAAATCGCAAAGGGTACGTCATGCGTTTACTATAATATGCGATCCCTAACGATAATGTTTCATGATTTTTTATGTATTATTATATTATATACAAATCATGTACATCAAAACTTTGTATTTTAAAAATAATGGAAATGGCAAGTCCTAGTTTGTCCGAACGACTTAAAACCATAATCGCCAATATATTTTATAACTTATTCGTTACAATTTGTAACTAAATATAATATAAATTTTGGCCCTGATCACCATTTTATTGACAGTACTCCACTACTTTGTCTGATCTACTACGATCCTATGTAAATAGTTTAAAATTATTAAACATAATTATAAAATCAAATTTTCGTAGTACGAAATTTTAAGAATTTGCAACTCAATGGCCGCTATCAATGTTTATTTTTTGGGAGGCATTGATCTCATGTAGCCATTTTAAATTCGAGTTACAATCACAAACTATAATTAAATTTAATACAAATATATAATTTATAAATAAAAGCAATTAGATTCATCCCACTCGATCTAAGTCAAATTCAGTGCACGTGGAAATTCCACTAAAATAAAATATTATAATAATTTAGGAATACAAAACAAAGTTACGACTGCAATAAATGAAAACTTTTACTTCCCGTTTCTTATAAAATGTATACGTATTGAGACTCTGGACTCAGTAATTATTTAAGATTTATTTATAGATAAAAAATTAGCATGACTCCCATTAAACTGCAGAGTACGCCTTTATAGTTTGATGTTTTATATGCACCGTGCTTGATTATATTTATTTATTTCGTATAACAGTTTATAATGTCATTAAAATATGTTTCAAGTCAAAAAGGTAAAAAAAAACTATTAGTTTAAAAAAATTTTATCCATCAAAAATAAAATATAAATAAAAATAAATTTAATTGTCGTAAATTTTATATAATTTCAAGCCTTTATAATTCGCGTTCTTTTAACTTAAGCAATTTAATTATTTGTAGCCGATTAATGAAGTCGCTTTTATAACGAGCACTCATTTTACCACGACCAAATTACGGAACCCCTTTTAGTTCTATAATCTAAAAATTGCATACTAATGTAATATTTTCATATAAATTTATTATATTTTAAAAAGATAAAAATCTATATAAGTATTTCAGAATTTGAATTAAAGGTTTCAGTTACATAATATATAATTTTATTCTTATATCCAGTACTTTAATTGGAAAGTAAAAAATAATGGACCATGACACTAAAATTAAAATACAACCCTTGTAATTCAATCATTGACCTAAACCATTGATACTTTAAAAAATTAGAATGTACCCTATCTAAAATATTTATTAAAAAAAACTTCATTTACGTTCCCCCCCCCCAAGAGGAGGGGGTTATATCAGGGGAGTGGATAAATTTTAAGTATTTATATAATTAATGAACTTCTTATAAATTAATATTCTTAATATTGAATTTAAAACATATTTATTAAAGCTATAGTTTAAAACTCATAATAAAATGTATTTGTGTTATATGGATATCGTATGAATTAAAAAAAAAATATTTTACATTGTTGATATTTTCTTTAGTAATTAATTAAAAATACAAATATCAGGGTACATTTAATTAAATTACAAAATCACAAATAAACGTACATCATTTTGAAGACATAAATTGTGTAGAAATATGTTATCCACATTTTAATTTTTTAAGTTTTTTTTTTCATTCAGTTTATGTATTTCTACAAATGTTCATAATTAATACGAGTTTATACTTTTATAGGACATGTAAAACGTTCCATTATTTGTATTGTTTTTCTGTGGTCTTGAAATTACCTTAAAGATAATAATTTTTACTCAACTCTTTTAATTATAAAAAAGGCAAACTTTATTTTATTTGAATGTATAAATAACAATATTTTCAATTATTCGGAGTCGATTGGACAAAGTGTGGGGCTGTCCGCCCATTACTATAATGGTAATTTTGGCTAAAATATAGAGTTGCAAATTTTGAAAACCTCGTAATAAATTATTACAAATAAATTGCAAAATATCAGCAAAGATTTGCTGATCGGACAAAGTAAATGGGACAAACTTCACGGACGTGACATTTAAAATGTTTGTAATTTCCACTATTTCTGTAACACGTTCACCCTGTATATAAAACACATCACATTATGTTTTTTCACATTCCCTGCGTTTCCTCCGGCGATGACGACGTTATAAACGATCTCATCCCTCACCACTCACTAAATCCATTCATTATTTATTCTTTCATTCGGTCTTTCTTTGTGTTATTTTTTTTCTTAGTTTTCTCTCGATATTTCCCTCTCTTTCTCTGCTCTTTTTCACTTCTTATACACGCGTCAACTGCATGAAACAGACGACACGATCGAGTGTATAATAATAATAATATGTGTATAGTTTAGTCTGCGCGCATATCCGGTGACGCGTAGTCTGCGGCTTGTACTCGAAACGACACCCGGGGGACACCCATTCGAACGATTTGGTGGACTTTCGAGGTCGCCGCGCGATCAATCATATCTTTCAGACACGACTGAGCGTTCAAAGATCTATATATTTTGAATATTTCGTATTGTTTAATATAATATAACATTTTCCCAGACATTCACCCCAACCTCCCACCAAACTACTCGTAGGCACATCACAAATCACGAGTTTCAATCCATACAATATATTAAAACTATCCCTCATCTTTTATTTTATCTTTGTCAAAAATTTTACAATATATATTTAATTCGACATCGAAATAAAGAAATAGATATTTCTATTTAATACTTTTCTTCTTTTTCACCTTACCTCTAACTTACTACTCTATTTATACAATTAAATAATATAATGTACTTAAAATCGCTCTTTAATTAGAGTAGGTATAAGTATACCAAATACTAGGTATAACATTATATAATATAATATATATATCATCGTGTCAAGGCACATTAATGTTTTGTTTATGTTAAACGAATTATTCAATGAATAAATTTAACGAGACATACGTACGACAGACGTATAGGCGGCCCAAGGAACATAATATATTAGATTATTTAAATTCGAAATACGTTTTATATCTAGCGGAAACGTTGTTAATTTCTCATAAAAAAAAAATTACAGCTGGAGAAAAAGCAATTAATATGTTAAATAAATATTATAAAATCGTGTCTTTTCGTATATAGAACACAATATTGAGATATAAAATTGATTTTAGTATTATACAAAATAAATTATTAATTTTGGATATTCTATTCCATTTTTTCTTTCTTCAAACCAATTATTATTTTCATTTATATTATTATTAAATTCAAATATTAAATATATTTTTATAATGATATATAATTATGTTACTGAAAAACGAGTATACCACGTGTGTATTTGTATATTATATAGTAATAAAGTAGTAAAAAAAACTTTCATCAGAACCTGATCATTATGGTTTTTTTAGAAAGTTTTTTTTCTAATAATACAACTGAAATAATAATAATAATGTTATTATTGTAAATTGCATATTATATTATCTGAAACATTACTCTCAGTAGTCAAGAAATAACGAACTGTTTTTCGAGAAATCTTTCTGCGATTAAAAGTTTTTGGTGATAGTTTCATGTTTTATAGGTGTTAAAATGTTCACGCTGTGTTTTTGAAAGTTTTGTAATGCTTTGTTATATTTCTTAAGGCACCTATGTATATTGTTTTATTGAAATATTGAAACGTGCAGCTTTTAACATTTTTCCTTTTTTAGATTTGTTTTATTAATTCAAATAAATATATTATATTATAATATAATATAAGTTGCATAATTTTTATAAATAACAGCATCTTCAATAATATATTTTATTACCATCTCGGTTTCAAACCATTTTGATAATAATGTAAGATAATTTGCAACGTATGGTTGAAATGTGTATGTATATTTGTAATTTAAATATATTACAGTATTATCAATTAATTGATGTCATGATGTTTTATTTATTTTAACTCGATATTTTGCAATGTAAATAAAAATATTGTTAACTTAAACCGTTAATATAGCAAAATCAGATATATAAAATAATATCAATATTTATCAAATAAGTGCCTAGTTGATAACATTTAAAATTTCTTTGGACATATAATTATTGAAGATCATTGATTTTATAGGTCATATAGTAATATGTTTTCTTAAGTAAGAGTTTATAAAGCTAATTTAATATTAAAATAATACTGTTTAAAAAGTGTTTTTCATGACATATACTCGTAATAGTAGGTAGGTATTATATGGGTGTTACATTGAACTCGGAACAGGATGCGGTGCTTACAGTATAGAACAACAAAATTAGTTTTTTAAGCCGTTTTTTTTTATCTCTATTATATTTGTTAAAAAAAAAAAAAAAAAAAAAAAACCATGGTTAAATTATTTATATGTATATAATGGTTTTTTTATATCGGTCATGCTTTGGCGTTACACATGAGATATCCTAGTGACCAAAATCAATACACCATTGCGTCGCGGTGGTCAGATGCCCATTGAACAATAATAATAATGATAATAATAAAAATAATAATAATAATAATAATAATAATATACGTATAACACGGTCGTGGTAACACATGAATTTTCTATATAATATCATGTACCTTATATCATATAATATCGTACAGCACACAATAAAGATCGATTTAACGCTCGTTTTATATTACTATCGCTATTATATACCTACCTAAGATAAAATTAATGTATCGTTATTTATTTTTTTTATTCTTTCGACGGTGACCAGTCACCAGTCTATCGTTTTTACAGTAGGAGGTACATGGAAAAACACACACACACTGCACACGAGATTAAAATTGTATGATTGACGTCCATAATAATATTATTTTTGTTTACCTATGTCGTGTCTCGCGTGTGTTCCACGTCCTGCTGAGGTTTGGTGGCGATTTCAAACGTGAGAACCACCGCGCTGCCGTAGCCGCTGATTCATTGAACCGCGAAGATACCGCAAGTATACCTAGGTTATACGGAGGTGTGATCGCACAATGATCGAACGCATTATTATATTATATTATGAACAAGAAATGTCGATCTGTGTCGCCGATAAATCGATTTTTATTTTCTGCCGTTCCGTGAGAATACGCCTGACCACGCACGTTTTATTATACGTATTTCTTATTAGGTAGGTACCAACACTTATACGCGTATATACGTTTACGTGTTTTGCGTTCACAGGGGGAATACGAGTCTCATTGCCTAATGATTTTAATTATTTTTATTAATTAAACGTTTATAAATCATTTTTAAAAACATATTTTCTTTTTAGATTCTTTTTATAAATACTTTTGATGTACGTTTTACATAAGTACTTACTTTACTTTACTCGACTTTAACAGTAAATTAAGTCTTTATAGTGATGGCCAGACATGACGTCCAAAAGTATGTGGCGTTTAAAAATATATAGTTGTCAACCCTTCCAAGAGATAATGTTTATAATATGTAAAATATATTTGTCTTCTGTTTTTCTATATTTAATAATAGGAATGCATATTTTTGATTTCTGTATGCATCTAATATATTTTCGACATTTCCCAACAACCTTCTTATGCCCATACACTATTGCAATATATATTATGTAGGTACCATTTTTTCAGTAAATTACTTGAACTCGGTATATGAATTCAGGATAACATAATTCATTTTGGTATAGAAGTGAACGGAACATAATTCATCTATATATTCTACGTATAAGTATATACAATATAAACGCATCTCCAGATGGTTGTAAAGACAAACCATCACGATTCAAACGTTCGATAGAATCGATAAATAAGTATATATTTATATTTATCAATTATTGATCATATTTTTCGTTTGTCCAAGACGTCATACACGTAACACTGTATGATGATACATTATATAATATTTTAAACAGCTGTAAGACATTATGATAATATGATGTCTAAAAAATATATAAAAACATCGCTGTTATTCACATTCATTCATTTATTCGGAGGACTATCCTTTTATATGATTATATTATCGTCGTCATCGTCGTCATTATAATGATATGTTTTAAGTACTTGACATTTATAACTAACTATATTTAACGTGTTATCCGACTGCCGTCAGCCATCGTACTACAACGTAAATATTTATGAGCCGTTCATTTCCACCAACGCACAATGCGATAATTAAATAATTATAACGTTTCGTAATGGGCGTTTTTAGAATTTATTTTACTTAATTACGATTCGTTCTACTACCGAGTTTTTAATCACCAAGTTGCCATTTCCTTAAATTCGTTATACCGTTAAAACGTCCATCGAAAATATTGCGCAGGCTGTTATCCTTCGGACATATACCGTCATAAAAAAGTAATAATATTTAATACTGAAAGTTATTATATTAATTATTCAATTGACTGACTATATTATAATCACATAATCATTAGCGCGCATTTTTCTTATTTAGATGGTCACCAACACGAAATTATAAAGCTATTAAAATAAATAATCTAAGTCCATAGATTTTAAACTAAATACCATAAACCGTATTATTTAATATATTTTGCTGAACAGTAACTTTATTTATACAATTATAAACCATTTCGATTTACGATGATAAACGAAGTCGCGCGACGTTTTTCATATATACGAGTATTCTTCACCTAACCAAAAGTAGTATAATATAGTATTGTAAAGGATTTTTTTTTTTTTTATCATATTTTGTAAGAAACACTTACCAGAAATAATTTATGAAGGGTACAAATTCAAGATAGCTATCAAATTTCGTTGAAACATTCAACGACTATTGCCAAGTGAAATACAAAAGCAGGTCTGCCGGGTATAGATATATTGTACATCGTTTTCTTTGAATTAAAACTATAGACCAATGTATTGAAAATACTAATAAATGTCGATGATGAATGATTTATTTCGAATCCATATTTTTCAAAAATTTCTCAACGTGTAATATTTCATTCTGCATGTTATAATAATATGACTTAATAGTTGATGAAATAAATATTTTTAAAATTTTAAATTTCATACGAATCGTTATATTTTTGTGTACTCGTGTGTTAAAAAATGATACGGATCATAATATTATGTTAATTATTACACTTGTAATCTACATCATGATTACCGTCGTTTAGCGAGTATAAATTCACTGGTGTGTGAGAAAATATATACAATACAGTATTTCTGGTTTTATTATATTCAAACATGTTTAAATTGGAAAAACATCCTCAGGTGTTCGCGATTGTGAACGCTAGTTGTTGCTCTAGTATTGTTAAAAGTTCAAAGAAATTTTTTTTTTGTCGTAAAATTCAATCTCAGAAATAAACGCAATTCGCCTGTTCCGATCAAGTTGATTTCCGAGCTATCGACTTGCCGTTACCGGATATACCTTTTCAGACAAAGCTCTCACTTCACAGTTCACTTATATATATATATATAATACTAATACTATCGATATTATGGCTTTTGTTACTTGAAGAGTTTCGCCAGAAACAACTCTATTTCACAGGAATCGAAAATGTTCATTTCCCCGCGTGTCATACACGTTTCCGTAGGTTCACCCATCGATACTACGCAACAACAATAATATGTTTTTAACGTTAATATTATGTTGAATGACACAATGATTTTCAAATCTATGAGTCGCCACCGAATTTTGGGTCATAAAATAATTATTTAAAGTTACAAAATAAATAAATATTCCATTTAAAACCAAAAATTATAGTGTTGTGTTAAAATGTAAAATATTTTTTGGAATTGTTACATGAAAAGGGTTGAGTAACACTGGTCTAAATATTTTATTTAGAGGTATCATTTTGATACCTACTGGTGTAATTAAACCTTTGAAGAGTTTGGTAAAATATCAATATACCTGAAAAAAATCTCGTCGAAGTCTATAAAATATTTAATTATTCGTTTATCACGAAACCTATTTACCCGTACCCGTATATTTATGTAAATATTTATTAAGTAAATATCAACATGACATGCACAACTCTGGTAAATATTAAGATAAACGGATATGACTCTAAATTGAAATGTTCACACCTCAAAAAATAACTAATGAAATAAATAATAAAATATAAATAGTTTATTTATTATTGATTATTAAAATAACGTATTCCGTTATAATATACTGTATGAATTCGTGGAAGTGTTGTTAATATCTCAAAAGTCAATACCAAGAAATTGTTGATTTTCAATTTTTTTACATATTTTTTTTAGAAATCGGTTGATAAATATTGATGCTCTATATAAATTATACTACTGAATTGAAATTTACACAACACTGACATTTTTAAACATCCTTCTTATTATATCATAATATGGATTAATTTTATATTTTATTATTTCAATATTGTAAGTTTAATTAAAATTAATTATAAAACTTTCATTTTATTTTAATAAAATATGTTAAAATCCTAATAACAGCATGCAATATTCAATTCTCTTTGATCGAGCGCATTAATAGCAACTTCGCACCATTTTATTCATACAGGTAGGTACTTAAAATATACGTGCATAGAGCGTATATTCCACAAGCGCTTTACACATTTTATACGTTCATTTCTACGCTAAATTATACGAAAACAAAAATTAGAATAAATAAAACTAACAATTATATTATTATTACAACATTATTACTAAGGTGCGTCGAGCGAAATTATCAAACCGTAACAATATGATCATTATATATACATATAAACACGATAATAATATTCGTGCGATATCAAATGTCATTTGGTCTGCTTTGTTTAATTGGTACATAATAATTTATATAGAAAAAAAAAATCCTAAAAACATTGATGTCAAAATACTGGATAGGTGAATAGACGATAGACCTATGATAATAATTGCGTATCGAGTGGATGTAATAATAATATAATAATATTATGCAACATCTAAAATATATTCATATCAATAGTTGTTTTCTACTGCGTTCACCATCAGACACTCGGAAAATTATGCGAATATTGTTCATAATATGATGTTGTTTGGTACCGTGTTATCTACATAAGATTTTTAAAAACACGATGTCGGGTTGAAAAAAAGTTTTTAGTTTTTAAATCTTAATTGCTCGGAGTTGGTTTCTCCTACAAAAACAAATGACGAACACTGTTAAATTAATATAACACCAAGTGGAACAAAAATAATAATAAGTAAAGAGTCGTTTAAGAGGAATAAACCACTAATGAGGTGAATATTGTTCGTCTGCCTTTTTTCCGGTTCGTAGTTCAACTGATACTCGAGATATCATATAAATTTTTTTTTTTTTTCATAATATATACTTTACATCCTTATACCACACTCGTTAACGAGAAGAAAAAGCTACGAATAAAAACATCATTTTTACCGCAACACAAGCGATGTTATGTGTATATTGTTTTACTCCGAAAAGAACGAATAATATAAAATTATCCAATCGTATTTGAATCGTCATTTTTTACCTATTGTATATTATATTTATTTTGTATAATTACTCGTGCGTAATTTTAAAAGTGTACAATTTGTTTTAGTTAAAATATTATTTGGTTTACTATTAAATTTAGTTCAATAATGTTGATACTAAAATTTATATATTTAGTATTAATATAGCATATGAAAATTTTTAGATATTAAAATTACATAACATATTATTATATCTACTTAATATTATTCTACCTATATCCAAGGCCATATTTAAGAGAGGGTTTTAGAAATTCAACTTCCCCCCAAAATTTTATATTTTTTAGAAAATTTTTACCGTGTTTTCAATTAATTAATTAATTATAATAGTAAAACGAATCCCCTCCTCCCAAAAAAAAGTCTGGCTATGACTTTGCCTATGTCTCAATGTTGTTTGAAAAGCCATAACACTAAATGGAAATTAATAATTTTAATTTGTATAAATTTCGTACAAATCGAGGTTTACATAATAGCTAAATTAAATATATTTAAAAAATACGAAATAAAAAGGTAAAAATATTATGGTGGATAACCTGACCATAAACGCGATTTCAAGTTTTAACTTGGGGGAGCTAAAAAATGAATGACACAGAGACACGTATGGGCTATGCCCCCCACACTCTTCGTTTACTACTTCATATTATACACCGAAGACTTATTTACCAAAGGTAAATCAAGGTTATAGTCCTAGGAGAAACATTTTGAGCAAAAAGGTGGATTTAAAAATAAAACAATCATTAAATCAAATTTTTTTTATATAGGCACATAATAATAATTTATAATACTTATAATACGGCCACATCTTATTTCGCCAAAAAAATAATTTATTAATGGAAATATTACTAAATTATTATTTCTTTTTATTATAGGAGTATATACCTTGTCTACAAAGTAATTCGATTTTATTTTTTAGCGGAACTATACTATATTTGTTTTCCACCGGGATCATATTATCGACGATGCGAATGATTGTCGTATATCATTATTAAATATTATTATTTAAAGATTATTTTACTATTTCAATAATCAATAATAAAACCTTATAATTCATAAGATTGTATGAACGCTTGACATATAAATGTATAATTATTAAATATTATAAATTATAAATTACACATATATAATAATGAAAAGAAGAAAATTGTTATAACCAACATTCTATGATTTTTCTTTTTTAAATTAAACACCAATTAAATATTTAAAAATAATTATTATTATATATTTTATTAGGCATTGCTTAATTTTTATTTATGTCTAAAGTTTAGTGGGGAGGGGCTAAGTCATCCTAACTATCCAAATTTGATTTATGAAACAGACGTATTTCCTGTGCTCGTAAATAATATTATAGGTTGATAATATATTATGCGAAAGTGTATAAAAATTTAGGAATATTGTTTACATGTTTTATTTGTTCGGTGCGATGAGATCTTTATGTGTTTTACTATTATTATTTCTTTATTATTTTTCTATCTTTCCGACGAGATTCCGCGCTCGGTTAAATTGTATTATAATATTATTCAAACGCTGAAACGCGATGTATATAATATTATGTACATAATAATCACCGGGCGAACGCGAGACCAATAAGCATAATCCTGCAGCAGCAACGGCGTCGACGACGCATGAATTTGAATCCCAATAATGTTTACACAAATTATTACAATCCACGACTACTACCTAGGTATATTGTCTACAACCGCGGTATAGGTATACAGTAACTATAGAACACGCCGGGCTTATAATCTATGTATAAACACGACCAGCAGTCCTGGTCCAGGACTGTCTAAAGAGATTCGTTATTTTTGGTCGAATCGCATGGTTACGAGGTCATGTTATTGTAATAACTAAGTCGATAGTGTGCCGCAGATACTATAAATTATTATTCAATGCGTATATATTTATATTACGCTTCACTCCTACACAATGAGTACTTCCAATCCCGAGCAACATTAACGCAACAGCAAATATAGACATAAATACATGATGCGGCCAAGACGAATATGTTCACTTGTGTAAGTCAATATTATCTCAATGACGATATAACAAAATAATTTTTATCGAATATCTTTATATTTCTTCCATCCCGAGAAAACGTTAGTTTTCAATTTTCGTTTGGAATTCGGTGATTTTTTTTTTTTTTTTTTTTTTGTAATTGTATTTTGTAAACCGAACAGTCATTTATAACAATATTGTTATTACTTATCCGCGGGTTGGTACTATTGGTACCTATAACAACAACTCGAACGTCGAACTATACAAGTCTATACAACTGGTCCTGGTTCCACAACAGACTGTGCGTGCTGATATCGGATCGAGCCGATACGGTATAGTATAGAATATTATCGTGTCGATACATTATTACAACTGCAGCCGCCGTTAAACGACTAAACGACGCCCACGACAAAAATATTTCGACGATGTTAATAATAATACGGTACACCGTGTAATTTTAAATAAATCACGTCGTAGTTACTAGTATGGTTTTTTTTTCGTATTCATTTCTTCTCGATCCCATTGTCCAACCACAATATTATTATGGTCGGCTTACCAAATACCCGGGGTTCGAAAAGATAATCTCGCGAACGGTCATAGAGCGTTGGAGGTTTTTTTTCCCGCCATCGGTGGCGACGTTCTCACGCGTCTTTATACCACTTTACGGGGAGAACGGAGAAGAGAAAAAAGTGAATTCTTACGGCGACGACGCTAAAAGAGTGAGAGAGACATCGTATTTGTTACCGCGGTCGCGGGAACCGGTTTATTGACCCGAGAGTGCGTGTTTCATGCCCGATGCTGCGAAACTGGTTTGCCACTCGTACCCAGCTGAACACTGTACGCGCTAGTTGTTTGTATATAATATTATTATTATTATTATTGTTATAATATGCCGCCACGGAACATATTTCTGAATCGTACGTCTTTGGAAGCGCGTATAAATAAACGCGTCGGCGTTCTGTACGCACTTCTGCCGACGATGACGGGGAAGCGGGGTACCAGATAGATCGAGAGAGATAGATGCGGCCAAAAGCCCGAGGCGTAACGGACCCAGTAACCTTGCCCGTGAATACAACGAACGAGCCGAGCGAATTCCACGGCCGCCGTGTACGTAACGATGACCACAACAATATTGTTACGCCCGCGTTATTATAATGTTATGCAACCAAATCGTATCGGAACGTAACGTCTGCGCCGCGTCACGGATTACGTCTTGTCTATACGATAATATAACATGTTGTTACGCCTTCGGCGAACTTTTCCCGACGACGTTTTTCAGTGCAATTTTCTTCTATCTCTTTCTCTCTCGTTATCATCGGCGTGGGTCACCGTTTTTCAGAGTAAATACATTTGAACGTAATTTATTGCTTCTCGCCATGTTTGTTTAATTGTTGTCCTCCAATTCAATCGCCGGTTGCTTTAGATGAGGCGATTAAACGGGACAGTTTCATTCGCGCGCGGTATCCGTATCGACTCATCGGCAGTTCCGCACGATATACTGATTTAATAATAAAATGTGTTACCACTATATTACCTGTCATACCGCGATCGATTTATTACGATGGTTACAATTTGTTGTCAGGAGATGGTAGGGATATAAAAGTGTAATTTATAAAGGCACTTTTTTTTTGGAGGGGGCAGATGGGGCTAAAGTTCGAAATAATATTATTCGATCTTTATAATATTATATAAAAATATTAATAGTAATAATATAATATTTTATATATTTGTTTAGTTGTGACGAAAAAAAATAAAATATTTCTAATACTTTTTCCGCACATTAACAGAAGCTTATTAGACTGAAGTATAATCTTTTTGAAATATAGTTTTTTGTGGGAACACAAGTTTATGAAAAGGAAGTCCTAAAATCGCCGTAACTCTCATCACCAAACACCAATAACTCGCGCCTTAAATACGAATCGGATGCAACAAAACAAAATTACTTCCATCGATTCCAAAGGTATCCATATTCCATATTATAATGAAACCAAATTTTTCTCGTTCCTACGCATATTGTTTTTACTTATTGGCATTGTTATTGTTTGTATTTTTGGAAAAGAAAAAATACGCGATACGCGTGTCGTATACGTATTATAATAATGGTGCGAGCATAATATAATTCTTCGGGACAAAGGACAATCTTAAAGATTATTTCCAGTACGAGAGAATAATATAATATGTGCGATTCGAGTCGATGCGAAAACTATAATCCTTAAAACGGTTTTATGGTCCGTTTTAATCTATTGTTCCAGACTGTGCGGGGCTTTAATAAGGGGTCACTTACACATGGTATATTGGTATATATACCATAACCATATATACTTTATACTATATAAGTATACCAATTTGTTTGCTATATACTCGCGGCCTGTAATAAGCCACTTCCACGTTTTATAGCCCATTTATATATAATATTACGGATAACATCCACACGAGGTCGTACAATAATATACATTTCAAAATATCTAAAATGCGATTTTCCCAAAGAATATATAGTTACAAGTATATTTTATTATATTGTATTTTATTTTACAAATTATTTTTCGACATACTAACACGGTTTTCTATTATAGTATAAAAACCAAATGGTATAGTAAAAAGATCCTCTCACTCGGAAACAAAACGCGAAAACAATTTCATGTCTCTACGACCGTTATTACTTTAATATTATTATCATAAAATACATTATTCGATTATTATAATTTCAGTTGAAAACAGCAATTTCACGCAGGACTCTAAACTGTATAGGCTACAATTGTATACAGTCATACGTTTTAAATTGTTTTATATCACTTCAATAAATTAATTACTTTTTAACTACTTTAAATTTGATGATAATTTGTGTACGAAATTATAAAATATTTATTCGATAATTAATTTTGGTCAGAAAGTTGAAATAAATAAATAACAATGCGACGTAATATAATAGCTAACTATGATATGTAAACTATATAATATAATTTGTTTGTATCGTTATATTTTATGAATTATAATATAATTATTATTATTTTATTTTGTTTTTTGTTGTGTTTTACATAAATTTAATGTATATTTGTAAATATATATTAAATAATAAATTAATAATATATTGGTAAATGTATATAGTGAAAAATAGTTTAAGGTTTTTTTTTATATTTTAGGTTAGTTAATTTATAGGTGTACGATTATTTATTTATATTAATAATTAATCAATGGTTATAGCCTCACAAAATTTGTAAAAATTTTAACGCATAAACTATTAATTGATAAATACTGAAAATAAAATCGTAACACAAAATGCGCTCGATATACTTTAAATTTAGTCGAGAGCTAAATGAATTCCAAAGCGTACTGAAAGATCTATAAAACTTGAAAATAAAATAATTGCGATCGACTGCTGCAATATGGAGGCGGCGGAGTAGTACTTTCGTGCATTATTTCCCTGTGCGTATGAAGGAATTGGAAAATATTGCTTGGTTACATATATATTTATATTATATCAAATAATTTTCGATAAAGTTTATTGAATTTCACTGCGAACCGAAAGAATTAGAAACGACGATCATAAATAATTTCTCTCTCTCTCTCTATCTCTCTCCGAGACAATTACGATATTATATAATATTATATATTATTTTTCCAGAAAAACAAAATAACAGGAAACTATATATTATTAGCAAAAATAAAATAGGTGAAAGTTCTTCTCTTAATATATCACATACACGTGTACGTACAAGAGGCTAACAAACACAAGAGGTTACGAACATTTGCAGTTTATAAGTGATATAATAGGTTCAAATGTTTTGTGTTTACAAAATGTGAATGATTATTGTCGATAAAAATCGTTTTGAGCTGCAATTTGTTTTCTTTATTTCACATTTATCATTGAAATATTAATAATATTATGTATGATTTAATGTATGACTCGTTAAAATATAAAATGTATTTGCCATTACTAAACAAAACACGTATAAGGCACGATTTTCTTTGGACTAAAAAAAAAAAAGCTCGTCGAATAATACAATAATCCGACAATCCGCTCTTTCAGAAAGAAACGAAAAGTCGTCTTTCATAATAGGAGAAAATGATTTGTGTCTGTATTATAATATTATTATATACATAAAATTATGGTAATCGAGAAAATTATATTTACATACTATTTATAGCATATTATTATATACAGAGTGATCAGTATTTCATTTTACAATAATAGTGGAGATTACGTACGTTTTAAATGTTAATTTATTTTTTCTTTAATGTTTTATTAGTTTGTTTTGGCTTAGTAAACGTTTAAAAATACATTTTCAATAACAAATCATGGTAAATAATAGCTGAGCTTAAAAGTTGAGATAGCCAGATAGTCGCATGGTATTTAATGTAAATAGCTCATTGTGCCAACATTTACGCATTGCGAATTTAAATTACGTATAATATAGAGTTATAACTTAGTCGAGGGGATTCAACAAAATGATTATTTTACTTTTAAAACACAATTTCAATATCTTATACAAATAGGTAATGGAATATAATGTTCATTCGATAAATATCTGTTTTATATTTATGACAGTTTTAACTTGCAACGCGAACGTGTAACAACTAACAATATCGTTTAAGAATGTTATAATTTGTTTAATATAAAGTATATTATCTAAAACGATATATAGTTTAAAATTCTCTTTTATTGTACATTATATGCAAGTGAGTCAACAAGATTTATAGTATATATAAATTTTGTATTTATATGCATAATTTTTTGATTTTTTTAAATACATGTCATAATTTCAAATCATAAATTATATACCAAATATAATTATTGTGTTTTTGATGGCCTTACTATTTCATGCCAAAAACCTATTTATATACGTAGTATAAATTATTACTAGTTATTTTATAGAAATATCTACGTGTTATAAAAAACGTACAATATGTCAATAATATTACGAGTGGAAAACTTGGGAATAGCACGTGCTGTTGTGCAAGTGTTAGATGAACGATTTTCCTTAAAACGCGTACGTCCGGTGACCGAAACCAGTTATGTGACCAGTGATACCAACACATCCGGATGGACGATATTCGATCGTAAATGGACGTAAACGATGGTCTTATAAGGCCTGAATAGGAATGTGAGTTGAAAAAAATAATTATGAGACGAGTTGTCTAAACCGGTCAGCACGTTGCAGAAATTCTTACGTTATTTCATTTCACCGAATTCGTTGTTATTGCATTACAAACGAAAACCGATAAAATAAAAATGCTAAGTTAATATAACTAGGTATATAATTATATAATAACTATGTATATTATTGTATCAAGTTTAGATTTTCGACGTGGATAACACTCTGCTATCAAATCAAACGATTGATGGAAAAACGACTAATGAGATATATAGTTTGTATTTATATTGTAATGAATAAATACATAATACAGACATTTCGCGCATTATACAGTAAATTTCTGCCACAAATATTCCGGCAAAAATTAAAACAACATTCAAGTACCTCGAGGATATTTTTACCTACTGCGTCATTAAATATTATGAATTCGTATTTAAGTGATTTATCCACATTTCGCTGAATTCAAATGAAACGAATAAATCGCTGCGATTTTTGCATGGTGTTATTCAAAATGTAAGAAAAATGTGATTTCGTCAAATGCTTCACAATCACACGATACCTTTTAAAATACCTACCATGATATATCATTTAAAAAAAGTAATTTTGAATTCTTACTATATTTAGCCATAATCGTAATCCGTTCAAATTATTGTATGGTGACTTTGTATATAGAATATTTATGTAAGAAATGTAGCTCACTAAAATAAAACATTTAAAGATCGTAAAAATAAAATATATTATATAATTCAACTAAAACTTTTTCATTTGGCGTTTTTAGATGTTATCATTTAAATAGTTACAATTTATGTGTAGGTCACATAGTATAATACACATATCGTCGAGTATATTATATAGTATGTCCAGTGTCCACAATGAAAATGTCCAATAATATATTCTAATAAAATCATAAACGCCCGATTACAAATTGTTGGCGGGTGAAAATGATATATAGTCAATAAAAATAAGGAAAAGAAAAATTTCTTATTAATTTTCATCTTTATAAATAGGTAAATAGTATATAAGTTATAATAGTTTTCTATATATTTTACGCAAATACAAAACGTAGTATACTTTTTTTTTTTAATTATTATAAAATGTATAAAGTGATGGTTATTTTATTTCGAATCAGATTTGATCTAATATAAATATAATATGATCAAATTCAGTTTCAACGTGTGCATTAAAAATGTCTATAATAATATGGAAATTGCTTTTTCATCGTCAAGAAAAATAATTGTGGACACATTTTTATGTTTAAACTTTTTTTAGCGATTACAATTATGGTTATAATAGTCTTTAGAGTTTAAATATAGTTGCGGAGAAATAAAATAGTTACAATAAAGTTGAGATTCGATCGAGACCACATTCAATTTAATTAAATACGAATAAACATTCAGCTTTACAGAATAATGCGAAGGGACGATATTAAGGCTTTAACTCAATTCCCACCACCCAATTCTACCTCATACCATTCCAAAAGTTGTATTTCGTATTGACCGAGAGTTTAATAAATTTACTTTTTTTTAAAGTTTCATCGAATTATCTAAAAATTAACATACGAGAGTTTCACAACCTAATATTACCATGATTTAAACAATAACAATACTAAAATCATAACATTTTTTGCAGTTTTAATGTTATACATTATATGAAAACCATAAAAAAGAAATATTTAAGAATCAATGTAATAAATAGGTATAACATATATTGTTATATATTGTTATAATTCGCACAATCATTTACCTAATCAACATTATGAATTAATGTAAACAAATTAATTTGTTAAAAACAAAAATGTATACCTATATACTGTAAAAATAATATAGCAAGTACTAAAAAATTAAAACTATAACATCAGAGTTTGTTTCAAAATGCCTTTTCAAATATTATTATATTTTTTATTGTTTGCATTTTGTAATTTGTACATTTTATTCATCTTTTTGTTTTATACCAATTTATATTTATTTTATATCAGTAAATACAACATTTTAATTGATTAATTGTAAATTTTATTCATAATAAAAAGTTAATAGTACCTATTTTTAAATAATCATAAAATAAGCTTTTACCTACATTAATATAAATCATTTTATAGTATACTTATGTGCGGGTGTGTGAATAATGCAAATATATAATTTTATCTATGTAGATAATAGCGAAATGTAAAATACAATATATATATATATATATTATCAACATGCCATTAGACTTGGAATTTAATTTTAAAATGAGTTTACCATACCCTATTGGCTAATTGAATTTTAATCGTTGATCAAAATTGGCATTATAATAAATTAGCATTTACTTATTCACTATACAGTATGTTTCAGTTGTTTCACAATAACTATAACGCCTAATGAAAGGAATTTTTGTATTTATTATCATTATTTGTTTCCCTACTCATTACTGTGAATTTAATATTAATAATTTAAAACTAAAAAAAAACAAATGATTAGTCATTAGCACCGTGTTGTTAAGTTAAAAAAATATAAATTTTTATCGCATTTACATAACATAATTTTTCAGATCATATTTTTATATATAATATAACCAGGGCTTAAAGTGGGAAAAAATTCCAGGGGGGACTAATGTCTCCATATAGTTTTAAGCTTTCCATATATCATTTTATGTCCCCAGAGCGTTTTGTAATGTGTAATTTGTTAAAGGGGACGCTTTTTAACCACCATTAGAGGTAGGGGGACTGACTTTTGCATCGCTGAATTTATCACGAATTAAAAAGATATGCATCAATTGCACCAGTTATAATTAAACAGGTACCTAGATAATAGAACCTTAACGTCATGACTGGAACATAAAATCACAAGTGATAAATTTAGTATTATTTAATGTACTTTCGTCATGAAAATAAAAATAATTAGTTTATTTAAGTAAAATACATTTTTAATATATTTTTTAATTTTTAGGTTGAAGATTTTAGGTTTTTATTCTTTTAAAATTGTAGCTTTAACTTCGTTTATATTATATATATAATTATGCGTTCCTTTTTTCGGTAATTCTTCACATGAGTCTAATTTTAGTAAGTTCTTTAAATGAAAATTTATAATTTTGGAAGAAAATAATTCTTTTTCGCGTTCACTAAAAATGACTTCCATTAAAATGCAATTAAATAATATACGTTATATGTATAAAATTACACAAATTAATAAGCTAATACAAGCAGCACAAAGGACGGATCAATACTATAAATTGATTTGATTTTGGAAATGTACTATTTCTATTTATAAGTGTATTATTATGCATCATTAAATAAATACATCAATTGTACCGAAATTCCAGGTAAAAAAATTCATTCGGCGTAATTGATGTATAACCTTTTTCGATCCCAATTTTTTTTTCTTACCTGTGGTTTTCGGCACAATTGATATATATATATACAATCCTTAACAACATAATTGTTATTATCGCAGTCATTGTTGAAATATTAAATTTAGTTTACTTATAAATAAATTTAATCAATTACAATGATTGTAGTGTACAGAAAAAAATTGACCACTATTATAAAATATTTTATAATTAATGATTTTTTTTACTCGTAATATAAAATTTTGTATAAGTGCTTGTATTATTCGATGTTTTTCGTCGTGAGAATATGAATAAAACAACGTCTATGAAAACACCTGTTATGCGATACCAAATAATTTCAACACTTTAAACTCAACACCGTTGGTGTCCCCGTTATAGTAAACACAGAACTTTGTCGCTGGCGGGACAGGAGTAGGATAGAAGGTCAAAGGAAGGAAAAGACACGTTCTTGGGAAAGACAAACAGACAGTGTTACTGCATGTACAATAGAGCAGGATGAAAGAAGTTATATCATAACGTGTGGGTGGAAACGACGATCATTATACGCGCCCGTCGAGTATCACTCGACTTGTGACACGCTGTTTTGAAAGGTTCGCTATACTCATTTCTCGCACTTTCGAAAAGCAAACATATATTTTGCGCCTGTATAGAATAAAATGCGTTATAACGTGTAATTGCATACGCGCGTTTTCGTTTTTTGCGGTATGACGAATTTTGTAATAATTAACATAATATTTAATATAAAAGAAAATCCCTCGACATTGAAATTGCATCACGTGGTTAGTTTTATTTTTACACTATTCCGATTAATGCGTAGTGTGGATAATGGAATACAGGGTGATCAGAATTTCGTGTTATAAAAATTAAATGGAGATGCCATTAAAAACATGTGAAATTCTTACCACTTTTGTGTAACATGAAATTTTGATGCCCTGTATACCCTGTCGAGATAGTTGATCGGGAAAATTATAACTAATCGACAACCCTAAGTTGCTGCCACTATATTATTTATAGTGACGGTGATGTTGTGTTTTTGGGGTGTCTTGTGACAATTATAATATATCCTCCTGTTTTCCCCTCCGCTTATACCAACACTGGCTATATATAGTTTATCAATTCATTAAAATTAACATAATTATATAAGACTTTTATTAATGATGGACTTCGAGGGCGACGTGTTGAATTCCCAGATTGCTACGACATCAGTAATCGAAATAAATTTCTATCGATTAATTCGACTCCCTCGTGGTTTCTATCGGTTCTTTTTTCAATTTATATAATACCTTGCACCGACCATAATATATATTCTTCCTGTTATCGTTCTAATCCATCGCCTATAACAGCGCTCAGTAATGTTATAACGTTTATTACATAGCTGCTGTTATTATTTTGCAGACAAAACTATTGTGACAAACATGCATTTGTTCGATATATAACATTTAATACTCGGTGAAGAGAATTCGACTGTAATCGAATATCGTTTCTTATATATATATATATATAACATACACTCGCAAATCACCTGTGTCGCAAACTAAATTGTAACTGCGACCGATACATCGCTATTACTTATTAGAACTTTATACTCGAATCGTGTATACGTGACCACCATCGTTTTTATAACGCGAATCTCACTGATCGTGCTGCGTGTCCTGCGATAAAGTTTGTATTCCGACGGCTAACGATCCCTAGAAAGGATGTAAAAGCTTTAAAAACTTTTTTATTTTACATATTATATAAGTGTATTTTATCAAACATGCTCATCCCATTTTCTACTCTTAATTATGCACATTTTATAATTTAAGTATACTCAAAATAAGTATCAAATAATATTTTTAATACTTTGATTTTTAATAGCATTTAAAATATATCCTGTGACACATTTTCCTTCAAATATGTTTTTTTTTCTTTTTGAAAGAATTTGTAGACTTTATAAACTGTAAGTAGTCAAGTAGTATAACATTGTAGACTTTGTAATTATTGGCCCAAAAAATGTATACTAAATTATAAAAATTACTTATATAAAATTTGTCGAGTAATATTAACTATTTTAATACAATATGGATATAATTTTTTAATCCTTCATTAGGTTAGGCATTATTTATTAGAGTATCTATTCTCATTAAAAGTTTTATGTACAATTTTTATAAAATATTATTATTTTAAGTCATTGTTTCAAATTAATAAACGATATTATACTTTTCGACTATGAAATAAAAACAAACTTAAATAGAGCACATAAATAAAACAATAATAATAAATAGGTACTTACATAGTAAAAGAATATAATATGCTATGTATAAATAATTAGGTCGATTATTAAACTGTTATTTTTAGACGTACAATTTTTTTTGCTTCGTAGATAACGTCAATGTGCGTAATTATAGTGATAAAAATTGAATCGCCCTGTGAAAATGGTTATAATAAAGTGTTCGTTGTAGATAAGTTCCGAAAACACGAGCACTCCCTACCGTCGCGCTTGATCTGGCGCAAAACAACGGCTGATTTGACATGAAAGCGAACGCGACGAGACCGATCGGAAATGAACGATATATCCTCGAGCCGTAGCACGAGAGTATTCGAAGAAAATAATGATCGATGAGACACTCTTTCGGCTGTTCTCGTGTCTGATCTCATAATATATTGTGTATACAACGATGATTGTCATTCGGGTAATCATCAATAACGATATTATGTATAGTCAAACGCGTCGACCAGTCGCGAGAAAGTTTATAATATTCATTATATTGTATTTTTTTTCTGTCCCACGGAATTAGTAAAAAACAGAAATAAAAACAAATAATATAATACGTATTATCAAACGTAGAAGTGAATCTACGTTTATAATAATATTTAATTACATAATAAACTGCAAAGTGAGTAAAATTTCACGTTACAAAAATGGTACTATTGACATCATAATATATAATATTAGGTTTTTTTATTATATTGTTATATTCATGTTATTTTTTAACACCTCGTATATGTATACTCGTAATATACACATATATTAAAAATTAAGTCCAAATACAGGCGAAACCAAAGGTTTTACCAACTGCATTTTTTGTTTAGCGTTCTTGGATATTGGATTTTTACCGATTGAATTTAGCACATCGTTAAAATATCAAAATCGAACACGATATAACGATTGTAGTACCTATAGACTTTTACGATTATAATACAAATTTATACAAAAATGTCAGTAAAATTCCATATACTAAATTTTAATTTGTTTTATATAATAATTATGAATGTAATTATAATTATAAAAATTGTAAATGTATTATATGTACCTATTTATAATATGCTTATATCCTAACAATTCATTTAAATTGTGATTTGTGTTCTTGTTGATTAAATATTATTAAAATTTATACTTTAGTTTTAATAAATGCAGTTTATGCAAATATATTTTACTAGCATTTGTTAAAATTAATTACATTATATACCTATTTTAAACATTAATTATTAATATTTATAGATGTGTTTTATGAATTTATTATAAATTTAATGGAAATATTAAAAATATTCTATTTTAAATTAACACAATACGAAATCGTCAAATAAGAGTTTGACATTTATGATAGTACACAAAACCTATGTTTATAACATATTGTGTTTGATAAAAATGCTCAAAATGTTTTTTTTCTTAACGTACATTTTATTTATTATTATTTACTCGCGTTAAAAATATTATTTAAAATTGATCATAAATAAAAGTTTCTTTTTTAAATTTATTTTCTTTAAGTCTTCAGTAAATATTTTACTTCCTATATTTGTACTTTAATATAATATATAGTATTTCTCATGTACTCGAACATTTTTCGGTTGTAGACAAATAATATTATCTCTCTGCCACCGCCATTTTATTCGACAATAACAGTGGTGGTTTAACTTTATTTAACCAATTGTTTCCAAATATGATTACGTATATTAATTTATTAACATGCGCGTCTTCCAAGACTTTGTTTTCATACAGTCTCGTCAAAAAAACAAAACAAATAAGCATTTAGTTTAATGCTTGGCGAGCTCGAATATTTGCCTCTAGATCGTTTTACAATAAAATAATAATATAAGTATAATACACGTGTCGCATGAAGCGTGTGTATTTGGCGGATAACGACAACAAATGACCACTGCCCTCTCTCGTTGTTGCCATGTCGAATGACGTCAACCGCAATAACCCTTTTTTGGTTTCCCGTGTGCGTTTAAATACCGTGTACCTATCTATATGATATACATGGTATTTTATTATACCTACGTCATATATTTGTTAGGTTAGGTTAGATATAGACAGGTGAAATTGGACCAGGGTCCCTCATCATATTATTATAATAATATTATACTTGTTGCCTGTACATATATATAGGTACTGTCCATGGTATCGATAATCGTCCCTTCCGCCGGAAGGTCGGAAATGTCAGGGAAATGAAGGGCGTCTGTTTTAATACACGACCCAAGAAAACTGAGGGTATATGCTCTTATATATAACCATCGTCGTGTCGACTTTAATCCAATGTTACTCAACCTTTTCCACGGGATGACCTTAAATTATTAGTTTTATTATATGTGAATTTATATGTTGGTCATCCTAAATAACTATTTGGTGACCCAAAATTGGGTTGAAAATTACTGGACTATACCATATTATAACACCAACATGATGGTACAGAGTCAACTTAGAGATCGAAAATATTTATTGTCAAAAATTATTGGTATGATCAAAGTTCTATATCGATTTGCTGCTTGTTAACATTTTGTACATTTAATATACTTACCTATATTGTCTAGGTTTTTGTATACATTTTTTAGAAATTAAATTTTCAATTATCAATTACCCGTTTACTTATATTTGTTACATTAATCATTAAGACTATATTAAATTTAGTCATAGGTATTAAAAAACACGACTTTTAATTTGTCTTCACCATTTAGTCGTATTCTGGGTTTGTAACTAAGGTCACAGTTTTTAAAAAACTTTACTCCACAATTGACTGGTCATCTTTAAACCGGTTAATAAAACGTTATTCAATATAATTAATCTATAAAATATATATAAATAGGCACGCAGACCTTTAACATATATTAAAGTAACCCCAACTAATAAAACGCGTTACTATACAACATACAAGTATTTTGTAACAGTGTGAGAAAATTATAATGTTTAGTAATAGACAAATGGTATACCTACATAATATTATATAATAGTCGATCTTTGTATAAGTCATAATAATGTCGAGATGCGAGTGAGTTCTAATATTATAATATTGAATATATATTAATATGAATGAACCTTTTGATAACTTGTCTGAGACCATCAATTTATTAGGTCTTCAGAAAAAGGGGTTTGATCGCCAACTCTTTCAAATAGTATCTCGATCTCATAAATGATAAAAGGAGAACCTCGGGGACCTCTGACGTTGGCATAATATAATACCTACTACTCAACGTCGTAAATATTTCTTTGTAAATCGAATTATATTATATTGGTACTTTTAGTGAGAGACTATAAGAATATAATATTGTCTCGAGAAAATGTATATACATATTTAGCATGTATTCATATTTACATTGGTTTCATACGAAATATTTATAAGGAAATGTATCAACGAAGTGATTGTATGAAGGGGCGCACACCATGCACAATAAACTTTATACTTATACTTATATGGATATTTCATATATATTATTTGTCGTGCGTCAGTGATATAGATATCAGTAGTAATAGCAAGAAGCAAGTATGATATACTCGTATACGTAAGTCTGGGTTGGATTATTATTATGATAACGAAAAAGCTCAGTCAATGACGTAGTCACACGTGGATTATAATAGAATATTATATATTATTATACCCTATCGCATTTCACCAGACCTTCAGGGCTTCGGCAAGTAAATGGTATTATTTAAGACCACGTTGTGATTAACGAACCTTATAATAATTTATAAAGTTCACTCGTCCAGTGCATAATTTTCAAAAAAATAATGAGTTTCGTTAAACAACAATGCCAAATTTGCATTACATCAATGTTTGACTTGTCTATATATTAATGTTAAAGTATTACGCAAAGTCAATGTCAAATTCCATTGAAATAATAAGTAACACTTATATAATTTTTGTTAGAAATTAATACGAAATTTAAAAAAATGTAATATTATATAATATTATTCCTATATTTACGATTTTCACAAAAATTTGCATCTATAATTTATATACTATTGATTTATTGTTATAATATTGAAACTTGGATTTCAATTTTTCTCAAAATAACAAAAAATACATTTATTATCATAAACTAAAAAAATGCACTAAAAATTAGTTTAAATAAAAAAATTGTTTAATTACATATTAAATAATTAAAAATCTATTAGACTAATTGTTAAAATATTTGGCTTATGTAACATTAAAATAAATTTGAGAATCGTATAATATAAAATCATATAACATGATATTATAATATTATTATTAGTACTTATACGATTTAAAAAATATAAATATTTTTCAATTTTGTCATAATATCATGAAAAATATTTTATAAATGATATAAAAAATTAATAAAAACATTAAAAAATTCCTTTTAAAGTTCGTGATTGAAATAGTGAATTGTTAAAATTCATTTATAGCTTGAAAAAATATGCAAATGCATTAAAATCCTAGCTTTGATTATAAAAAAAATATACGAAAAACTCCATTTTTTACATAGATATACTAATAATTTAAACTTTAGAATGCAAATACAAAACTACGTAACAAAAATAATATTGTGAAGACTTAAAACAAAACGGTTTAACACCAAACCGTGAACCTAAAGTTAAAGCGATTTTAATTCCTCAAAAAAATCTTGTTTGTTTTTGTTTTTTTTTTACTACATTATTACAGTATATATATTTTGATGAAGATGAATTATTAATTTACGTAAATTCGAATGTAAATAAAAAATGAATATACGAAAAAGAATATTCGTATTAATTTCGTTTTTGATAATAGTTTCAATTACAGTGGAATAATAATTATTTAATGGTACAATATTGGTGATGAGCGGTTGGCAGGGGAACAACCGAGTAAATGACGTAATAATGAAAGGGTATAAAAATCTTCTCGTAAAAATGGTATAATAAAGCCGTTTGTAATTTGTACAAATTTTTTATTTTTATTTTTTTGGCATTCATCGAGCACATAGTATACGGGGTGATAAGAATACTTTTGGCCAAGTTTTACAGGTGACCCTTACAGATATTTTGTCCGATATTTCAAGTACGCCCTGTATATACACACGAGAGGAATACATGATGGTAAATGATGTGCTACAGTAACGAGCGTAATAATTAACTTTTTCCCGAAAACCATTCGTAGAATATTCTATACACAGTGCAATGCATGATTAAAAGGTCAATTTCGTCCGTTGCTGTTCCCTCGGCGGCGAACAGATTTTTTTTTCGATTTATATTAAAACACTAGACATTATATTATTATTATTATGACCGGATGCGCGCCGCTCTCGTTAACTTGAGGGGTAGAGCACAAAAAAAAAAAAAAAGGCTGAATAAAAGATAGCGCGTTTCCACCTCGGCTACGTTTTCCGTAATGCCGGTCTCTCCTTCGACCTTATTATTTAGTCTCTTACCATCCCTTAGAGACGTGAACGGGATCTCTCTACCCTCTCTCTCGCTCTTTAATAACGTTAATGCCTCATTGCCCCGGCACCTGTACGAATGATTTGTTTCCTCTTTTATTCGCTGTTCCAGACAGAGTAGTAAAATAATATATAAAACATTGCATTTTCCCGTTGCAGACGATAATATACTGAGTAATATTCTACAGAGAGTATAAAAAAAAAAAAAAAATTAAACTGGAAAAACATATAGTGTTAAGGACATGTATTATTATCGTGCTATTTTCGTAGAAAAATATAACATGACAAAACAAAACAATAGTCCGCCGGAAAAGAATATCCGCATTGAAACGTAATAGCCTAAAATGTTCTTTCTCTATGTATACTATACAAATATATAAATAATACTAGGCAAATGGATCAATGAGTTTATATTGTATACAGTGAGTTCGTGAAATCCGAACAAACATTTTCGTCTCGAGATAAAAATAATTCTTTGGACGTCAGAAGAAATATTTAAAAACTAGGGCAAACTTATTTTGAATTTTATTTTATTTATTTGTAGTATTATTAAAATAGCGCAATTTAAACATATATATATATATATACAATATACATAAATAATATATAAGTAAATAGTGGGTACTTATTTATTATACACAGGATCATGTTAATGAAGTTTTGAAATTATTATTACAAATATCTGTGTATCTAAATATTATAATTTATTGTTGATAAAATATGAAATAAACATTAAAATAAAATAAAAAATAATAAGATTATCATAATATTTTAACAAACTTGAAAATCTTAACTATTTTAATTAAATTTGTAATTAATTGTTACGTTCATTTTAACTTTTCTTTCATTGAATTGTTTTATTTTTACATGTTTTATTGGAATACTTATGTTTGATTTTTTTTGTTTACAGGTAAAAAATTAAATCAAAGTATATAAAATTATACACACTGAAATGAATCGACTACATATTTAAGTAATGTTTATTTGATTACAATTATAATTATAATATTAATTTATTTTATATCACATAATAAGAGACAATAAATAATATTGTTTTTAAACAAAAACAAATCGATGCATTATTTTGTAAAAGTTGTCTAAATGATATTAAGTTAGCTAAATATACATAATATTATAATTTCTATTTTGACGTTGATTTTTAATTAAAACTTTTATAAAATATTAAATTACGGAACTTGTAACTTATAACATTTTATTGTTGTAGTCAATTATAAAGTATATTATCTCTACTAAATTACTTCAGATATTCCTAATACAAATCATTAACGTTTAAATGCATAATGAAATGTTACTCGAGAATTATTATTACATAAGAACGTTTTATCTTTCAATCATTTCCCAATTATAATAATTGACCTGAGAGTATATCTCGCTAATTATTATGAATTCGTGACATAATCGAATCGTTCTTTTCCGATTTCTTACTGTAATAATAATAATATCTGTCATAGCTTTATTTTTACGTGTGGCAAGCGTCAAACGAAAAGTAAAAATTTAAATATGTATATCTGGTTGAAATAAATGCCAGGGCGTGTCGGACAAATATCTAAACGGTTGGTCGGCGGACGTGCGGAGAGTGAAATAATAATTTTAAATAAAGCGATATTATTCTCGGTAAACTCGCGAGTGGTTTTGTCGGTGGAAACTTTAATATCGCTGTCGCTACAAGAACACGCGGCGGGTATATTATACAGGACAGTAAAAATGGTGGGTGGGGGGTGGTAAGAGAAAGGGGAAGAAAAACTTTTCCTTCCTACTGGTGTTGTATATGTATATGTTTTTTTTTTTTTTTTTATCCCCGAGATTTTGAGACCCGGAGTATCTGAACTCTAAGTTACGCGAGAACGAAAACTTTATATCGCACTGCCACCGCCGAGTCGTGCCCAAAATGATTTATACATCGAGCTACGATGGTTAACCATCGCGGTCACCGTGGTGGTTATAAAATAAACTATTATAATATACCGCGGTATGTTTTATGTGGTTATTATGTCGTACCGTTGTGTCACACGTGAAAATATGTTTGGAAAAATATTTGGTATACGACCTGGATGCGTGTTCGGGCGTTTTGATTGATTTACCATAAGCCGCGGGCAGATTCCCGGTGATTTAGTATCCGGCGAGATCCCCTTTCCCGGAACCGGAAAACGCCGTGAAACCGTGGAAAATGCACACATTTGATGAATAGTAGTTGTATCGATACAAAGAGTAAAATATATAATATATTTCTTTTAATCACACTATCGAAAAATTCTACTGATACGTGTTTTTATTATACCGTTCCAAAAAATAACAGGATATATAATATTAAAAATACTCAGCAGATATTATTATTTAATGGAAACTTCATTATAAATTATCGGTAATCTACTATAGTTAATATACTTATCATAGATAATTATTGAATGGATAAACACACAAGCTGTCTTTCATTTTTTGAAATTATAAAAACAGTCTCTCTCTCACAAGGCGCTATTTTTAAAGTTTATGTACAATTGTTATTTAAAATATTTAATTATTATCTATATATTTGTCAACGAAACAAAGTTTAGATTTAATAGAATATCATAATATATTATCTTTTCATTTATTATCCACAATTTGTAGGTATTTATAATCAATGATGGTATATGCGATATACCTATTATGAAACCTATTATTTCGTACATATTTATTCAGGTACTGCTGTGATATTAAAATATCATTATATTATAGTATTTGCATAAGTATCCCGTATTTAATAATCGTATAATATTAACAAACAAACAAACAAATATGCCCGTAATATATTATATGGCACTTGGAAGTGGATACGCGGTATTGATTGATTTCATAATATTCATTGCGGAGCTGTATCCTGTTTGTTTGACACTAAAATGGTTACAAATTAAAATTCATTACGACCCCAAGCGGGATTAATATACATTATATGCCAATATCCGAGGTGTCCGAAGGGACAAGACAACTATATAGAGACTGGTCATTCGTATTCATTTAGTTTTAGAATACGTGGTCGTGGTGCATATAACATTCGTACGGGGCGAATTATACCCTTCGGGAAATATTTTGTACCGAACATTCGCTGTGAAAAATCGATATTCTATTATACGAGTGCCCGAGAGTAGAAAAAAAATATAAAAGTAAAATCTCCAACCAAACATTATTGTGTCTTTTAGCACACACACAAAAAAAAACACGATTATTGTTTCGGATTTTTTTTTTTTTTTTTTTCTAATAAAAACGATTATATTAACGTTGAATTTATATTATGATATTGTGTTGTGCTAAGATCGAAAACGAAAACGAACTAGACGGGTGCAAGCGTGTAAATGATGAATGGCTACTTAATTGAATGACAGATTCCGGGAGAGTCCCGCGATGGCCGAAGTTCTGCCGTGGATGAAGTTCGGTCACGTTCGTAAGTTCTCTAAATTCATATCGTGTCACATCACGGCATCGGCAGTTTGATCATACAGTATAGTATCATCGTATATTATGACCCAAAGTTATTCTTCTATTCAATCCCGTCCGTTTCTTCGATTTTTCGTTATAAATTACAATCTTATATAATAAATAATCCGTTTTTATCTCCCTGCAGATACAGCTTTTATTTTATTTGACAAAATGTAAAAAAATACGAACAAAACGTTTATACAATATAAATTGTTAACGCCCAAAAATATGAATAAACACTCAACATAATATAATGGAAAATGGACAGATAATTTACTGTACCTACGACGAATATCGATCGAACATAATTCGCTTTATAATTATATTATATGTAGATTGTAGGTACAATAAAACTATCTAGTATTAAGAATTTCACTAAATATTACGTTTTGGTAATGGGTATAGGAACTTCAGCTAATGTTTCAATTCATTTATCATACAATAGCTATTATATCACTGACAAATTCAGCACGAATAATCGTATTGTACGCGTTAATATAATATAATATACCTACTAAAGACGAAAACGCCTTTATATGGAATTTTATTGTCTATTAATAATAATGATAATAGCTAAATATACTATTATGTAAATTACAAAATAATATACCGCGACGGTCTGTTGAACGATGGTCACCGCAATAACGGTAGTGAGCGCAGATTTTACTGCATAATAATATCACATTAATAATCGCGGAGCGTCTCTCCGACATAATATTATTATTCTCGAGTTATTTTCTGCGAGTTAATCATTATTCCGTACCGACAAAATGGGAATAATATTAAAATTAACATTAAGAAAAAAAAAAAAAGATTTTTAACCTAGGTATTTTTCTGGAACGGCGCTACCTTAATTATTACCGACGAAAATAAAAGGAAAAAGTTTTTCTACAACAGTAGAACTTACGTCACGTGATGGCGTCGTGAAATCGTTATATTCTCGTGTGAGACCGTAGCGACGACGACGACAACGACAACGAGAATACAAAAACGTGCTTTTGACGGGACCTAGTGTCGCGAAATTCTTTTCGATATAATACGTGTGTGGTGACGGGCGGGGTTGGCTGCCATTATGGTATTGGTATATACTCTAAACGCGGTATACGTGCGTATGTTATACATGTACTTAAAAAGTATACGTAACATGCCGAACAACTGGCGAGAAAAGCTGCGAGAACAATGCGCGTTATACAAGCACGACCCTGGCAAAAAGGTGTCTTTGTCCCTAAATATAAATAAGCGCGTAGGTATATATAACACGACCGCCCGAGAGAGGCAAATAATAATATTTCGAAATATATAATATTATATTTAATACGACTTGCCGTCGCGCTAGCCTGTAATATATCAAAGGTACGCAAATTATGTTAGACAACAAAAAAAAGTTGTTGCGAAAACATTTTTATTTGTCCATTAATTTTATAGTTTTATACATTTTGAATTTTATAATTCGACAATATCGTTAATAACTGTGTAAGGTAGTATATTAGTTTCCGATTATTTAAATTGTTGTTTTACCTATACCTTCGGTTTAAATATAATTTGCCTATTTATATATACTTCGATTTACATGAGAACGATCGATCTAAATAATTATACGTAATCATAGCTATATATGTTCGAGTAACAAAAAAAATCATCAGTGGGTTCCTGAAAATTACTAATTGTTTATATTAAAGTGCAGTCTTCGTAAAGATTAGGAACATCTCGCACCCTTAAAATACAAGTGACATAACTCAAAAAAGGTTATATTTGGAAAAATGGAATTATAAACACTATAAATTCTATATCGTAATGTAATATCACTGGAACGCTTACATGATATATTAAGAGGATTCAACAATTTTACGTTGACACATTTAAAAAATGTCAAATATTATTGAATTGCTCTGTATATACTATATTATATATAATTAAATGAGCTCAGTCCTGATATGTGATAATAATTGGTGTTTGAAACTATATAACTCGGTTATAATCGTACAATTAGTCAATTGATTATTAATATAATTTTTTTTTTATTTCAATAATAAAGTTTGTGAACAATATTTGAATAAACATTGTATGAGATTCGTATTATTGTTATTATTTAACAATTCGACCACCAACGTTCTTATCTTATAATAATATAATATTGTATTGTCCTACCAATCCATACCCAGCCCAATCCAACACCTAAATTCTCATTCCACCATCTCTGGCCTGGCCTTATAATATACTATATATTATGTAGCACCAGCCCGTTGTTCGCGTTTATTATTAATGGAAATGACGCGCCGCCACCACGATGAAACGGAGAAGAACCCGCTGTACTTGGCTCAGCGTTTCTGATAAATGGTCCTATAGCGCGAAACGTGATTAATAATATTTCAGTGCTATTTCGCGGCTCTGTGAAATAGTACAATGCTGTAGGTGAATAATACAATATATTATACAAGTATATAGGCCGTTCTATATGATTTGGGTGCCCAAACAGCGACAGGTTGCAATCATTATAGGTATACAAATGCATTACCAAAGTACGTATATATATATATATATATTTATGATCCCAATGAATCCAAAATTCAGTAGACTCGATTGAGATTGAAAAAATAATAATCGATTACCGCGTGTCTGTAAAATGTATAATTATTATCATTGTAGCCCAGTATTGTACAGTATAAGGTATTTCAAAATGAAAATCGTGACAGACTAAAAGAAACGAAAATAATAATTTTATTCAGACATTTTTTTCTCTCGTTATCTATTGTACTATTTTTGTTATAACGTGAGCTAACCATACGTCAAGAGTGACATATTTTCAGCGGCTTAACTACCCCATTAAAGTTGACGAAGCCCAATAGTTTTTCCAACATTTCGGTTAAATCCTCAATGGGATTTATCTGTGAATTTCCTCGTAAGACCAAGTCTGAACACGTCTATTATAATATATTTTATATATCGTATATGCAAAAATCGAATGGAGATGGAAAATACTCGACGTGTGTTGAAAATTTGAATGTACAATATTATATTATATGCTAAATAATATTATATTGTAGAAGTATCTCACAAACTGCATTTGGGTCGATCGTACTTTGAGTTTTCAAAGCCGGAAAAAAATGTCTGTTCATTAGTCATGTCCGTTATGATTAAATTATACCTTTTTTCTAAATTCTCGGGATTTACGTTTAACATGGTGGTTACATGGTATAATTTGTAATTGAAAACCCCAATATTGTCCTTACTTAATGTATAAAAATAACGACGACGGAACGTGTTCGAATTTGAAAACTAAATTATTGTAAACCGAAAATAAATAACTGACGTTAAATGTAGACAAATAAAAAATGTACTCGCTTATATTATTAAACACGACCTGCGTTAAAAACAACAGAAAGACGTTTTCGAAAAAGTAATATTGCGTTCATAATAAAAATTACCATACTGAATAATTTAATATCGCGCGCTTGATTTAATTTGTAAATTCCGAGTTTAATTAAAAACAAGGAAAAAATAAAATAATAACGATTTCTCTAATATAAAATATACAATATTATATAAACACAAGTATAATTTACTCCATTTCCTCATAAAATACAGAGTGATCAGTGAAAAAATGTGTTAGAAAATATAAGGGCGAAAACTATTTATTGTACAATCCCTGCCGTATATAAAATATTTTTTTTTTCGCCCTGTAGATTTGTAATATATTTATCGACTCGACGTCGTTATCAATATTAAAATCGCCGTTGTTTATTTATTATTTTTGTGCCGGTGTCTATACGATATTTTTATTATCACGAAAAACAATATTTTTATTTTCGGCAATAATTTATATTTTGACGGCACGTGCCCTATAGACACGCGAAATTGTGTAACAGTGCATTTTCCTCGTATCGATCCGAGCGAGCCTCGTGGCATCAATTTTTTCCCCTCTTTTTTTTCATTGTTTTTTTTTTTAAATTTTTTTTTTATATTCGTTCTCGTCTCGAACTTAAACGAATTACACGTTCCAAATCCGCAACTATCGCACTGCCTCCACCGTCCATTAGCTGTGACGTAACGTTTTCACATCGACTGTGTCCTGGTAAACGGCCCGCGGCCATCTTTGTGATCGACGAAAACATTCAGTCAAACATTCCAACTAGATACTGCAGAGTACCAGGTATGGTGGTATAAAAATTGTATACAGTATGATGATGGGAAAATCATAAAAGAAAAATTATAACCGTACGTTATGACGACGTGTCACCCTCGCTGGTCTCGCGTATTTCGTAAAACCAATTATTTATTTAATTTATTTTTTTACTTTTACGCCTTATAATATATATAGTACATTTGTATTGAAAAATGGTATTTTTTTGTAATGTGACGGCACGTGCAGAATATAACATCCATGACGGTGTATTATAGCGCTAGTGGCGGTATCTTATCTATAGACTATAGGCGTTGGCTTTTGAGTAGAATTAAAACGCTATGTCGTGGTAACAGCATTTCTCAGGATGGGAAAATTAAAAATTATATCTGAAACTTTTAAAAATGTTGTGCTCTTTATTGTTTTTACCCTTACAAAACTTGTTTTTGGCTACCTATTAAAATGTTCGTCTTGTAATATTCTAATAAGATACCTACTTATGTACAAAGTTAATTTTACAAAAAACATCCACAAGCACCTTATATTTTTATGGGGTTTAATATAGTTTCTAGCTTAAAACGACTTTAATCGTCTAGTCTAGACCGTATAATAAAAAATCCATAATATTACAGACTTCAGTCTTCAAAAGAATGATAGTTTTATTATATTATAAATTATATAGGAAAAGCACACGCTCTGAATTCAATTATCTCGTTACACGATGGCAGTTTTTAAAAAATTATAAATAAACTATGTTTTTTATATATATCGGCGTATACTCTAATAAAAATCTTTAAAATATTCACGAACATCATAGGATAAAATAAATAACAACCATACACTTCTAACGTCGTATACTGAATTTAAAACAAAATAAATTTCTGTAAATGCATTACTTGATCGTCTATCAATTAATAATTATTCTACTATTATTGTGTTTAACAATTAATAACATTTATAAAAAGACCGAAATTAAAATACGTGCCCACGTAATTATTTCCCACCTTTTCGATATTGTCAATATATTAAGTTCTCTAAGTTAGTTTAAATAGTTATAATAATGTTACTTTAGCTATTTAAAAATGTAATTATTTTATACAATACAATTAAAGGTATTAAGATACTAGCAACAATATTGAAACGTTTCGTTTGTGACGAATAATTATAAAAATAATTATAATAATATTGTTAATAAATACATAATAATAAGTGTTAAATTTTTGAAATTCTTAAGTTTTTATTAAAACGTAGTTACGACGTTAATAATAATAATGGTCTGTTGCAGAACAATGCCTTTCCAATTAAGTACATTTCATTGTAATTACTTAACATAAATATATAACATAAATATGTAAAACAGTCAGACCCGCATTAACGTTCGTGTTAAATAACAATTATTAAGTTTTTGCGAATAATCATCAGCTGCACGAACTGTAACTGTGTCACCTATACACAGGGTCAACGGACGAACCAAATTCGTGGCTAGTTTTCAAATGTACATCGTCGGTCAACGAGTATAGGCAAACCGCAATAGATTTTCATTGATTTTAGATAAGAGACAAGAGTTTTTTTTTTTTTTTGATCTTACGTTTTGTTGACGAGGGACCAATATGGGTCGTCATATTATACCAACGATCATTTGTCAATTGGTCTTACGTCGTACAACACCTGTCGGTCCAAGATAATCGAGCTCCAATATATTATATTTATCAAACTCGAATATTCGGTCAAAACCGTTTCCATTCTTCAATTATTTGTATTAACGATGATTATTTTTTAATTTTTTATATTTCGATCGTAATTATATTATCGTTATTGATTTTATGTCTAAAAAAATGTTTCTGTAATTGTATTTCTGTAATAATAAAAAACGAATAAGTGATTGGGAAATATATATACGTAAGATGATGCACTGGAACGTGGAACACTTTTTAGAAGCCCAAATATACAATTATTCATATATTTCTTCATAGTGTATTTTTTGTTTATCAGTTTTTGTTAAAAATGTACAACGAACAGTCCTCTTATTACCCTTTTTCTATAATTATCTTTACTCAAATTTCGTTAAAAGTATAACGTTTATATTATTTCCAAAATTAATTCTAATCCATATAATATAGAATACTAATATGTAATAATGTTTTTAATTGTAAAATAATTGTTAAAACAATATTATAGCCAAATTAATTTATTAAGTCGTATGCATGTTGTTAGAAGGGGAAAAATGATGATATCTTTTAATTAATTAAGTAAATTGATAATTATAATAATAATATGCACGTATCAAGTTCATAAACGTATTACAAATAATATTTGACACACATATATTAATTTAACGATAATTTATGTTTTCAATAAAAAATAATGTAGTAAATTTACTTTTACATTTAGTTACATTATTTTAAGGCTTCAACTTTCGGTGACAATTATAGATTTCTTTTTTCATAACCTCTTAAATGACAAAATATACAAATGAGCAGATCCATAGTTTAAGTAATAGACATTTATAAATTTAAAAACATTTTAAACTAATTAATATTGAAAAAAATATGCATGTAAAATTATAACGCAATCATAAGGGACTATATAATATAAAGGGTTACGAAATATGGCTAAAGGCCAAAAGGGTGTTTCTGTTATTATGTGTGTGGAACGCGTAATTGGAAATTTAATGGACTCTGCGAATGGTTTTCACGCACCAAAACCTGACTTGGATGTGAAACAAGAAAACAATAACCCGCGAAATAACAAGCGGTATTTTCGATAAATTCTTTCGAAAGGTTAAAACTCGTACGAATTTACTAGTTTACAAATATACGAGTCTAACAAATCAAAATTTACAAAAAATTATTTTATAAAAAAAAGTTTAAACTTTCATACTTAATTTAATTACAAAATATTGAATTATATTTTTTTTTGTACTTTTTAATCAATATGATACATTATAAAATAATATTATATTACACATTTACATTACTTCCTAACAAAGGTAATTCGATATTTTTAGTTCAAGTCTAAAATGTGCTCCTCTAGGAAGGGTACAACCGATCTTTAATCTTTTTCTATGGGTACAAAACATTGGTCTCTAACCTAACCGAATTCATCCGTATCACTCATTGTATACAGAATGGTTTTTTTATATTAAAATTTTTTATTCATTTTACTTCGAGTTTTTATTATCTTTGGTCTGTGTATATCTGTAACATCTGTAAATATAATTTAAGTTTACGATACAATTAAATATACAAAGTAGTGAAGGTTAGATACCTATGCTGTTATTATAAAGTGTTATTTTTCCCAGTCACATAAAAGTTAAATACACCTTATCATAATTTTTAGTTATTACTTACAGAAGACAGTTTTCCCAAAAATCTTATTTAAAATGAAGTTTTAAATTTAGTTAGTTAAACAAAAAAAATAAAATTGTTATTATTGATAAAATATTATTTTAATTTATTAGTAAAAATTAAATTATTTACCTAATTAATAATTATAAATAGTCACTTAAAATTAAAATGTTGCTAAATTACAAGATTTTTTTGTATTATTTATTATCAATAATGAAAAATTAATCTAAATTTTTTTTTTTTTTTCAAAATCAGATTTATTTTTAAAAATATATTACTGAAAAACTGTCATTATTACGCACTATTTTGATATGAATCAATATCAGTACAATTTTACGATTTTGATAATAAATATTTATTAGTCGATCAAACATTGTATATTGTTATATACAATTATTATATTAATATAAGTTACTTAAGTACATATTGTAAGCCACTTACACACAAAATTATAATATTACTATAAACAATATAAATAATTTAACGAAACAAATTAATAAAACAATGTAAAACATAATTTACAATGTGAGTTTATAATATTTTTAACTGAGTTTAATGAAGTTAAAATAAATAGAATAAATTTAATATAGTTAATTACATTTTGTATTAATTTTTTTTAGGTTTATTTAAAAATTAACATGTGTGACAAATTTTTGATTTACCAAAACGCAGTACAAACAATACATTGTTACATAACTACCAATATTTTTTAATTTTTAAATATTTTTCAAATATGCATAAAAAGATAAGTTTACATACTATGGTAATATGAAAAAAAGTTAATTTTAAAATTCGATTTATTAATATCGAACGTTAAAAAAATTAACAATAATTTCAATAAATAAGAATAAGCCATACTATGATAAACGTTATTATCATAACATAGTTTGACCGCATTAACTGCAGTTCTATGCAATAATAATTATAATAAGTTATAAATTCTAAACTTATAACTATCAAAACTACTCTGAAATCAGTATAGTTAAATGAAAAAAAAAGTTGTCTTATGTAGTTAATATAATATGCGTGCACCATTATATCTTTCGCCATGTTTTACATCGGAATTAAAGATTCGATGGAGAATCAATAAGTGCTCAGAACCGTAAATTATATAAAACAATTCCGCGGTCGCGTGGTCCCGCGGAGGACAGTGCGTGATAACTGATAATAGCTATTGTTATTCACGTTCATGCTAGAACGACTATAATATGCTGTTTGAATACAAGCGTAAACGGAAATCAGCCACTAGATTCGTGGAGATCAATTATCCAGAGGTGTGCACAGAATTCGAAATGTGTGTTTAAGTCACGACCGTGGATTCGCAAGCTACGAATACGTATATATTAATGTATAATAATAGCTTGACTGTCGTGGGTTTGAATATTATGTTTAGGTTAGGTTATGCTATATTATTGACTATCAGAGAGGACAGATAATATTACTCGAAATTAAAAGTAAAAAATTATTTTGACGTGAGCCGACAAGTATTGTAATATAATCAGAATATCAAAACAGCAATAATGATAAAATATCAGATGAAATTAATCGGATAAATGGAACGGAAACGTCGATTAATAACAAAACTTAGGTGATTATGGTAAACGGTTTCTAGTTAAATTGCAATGTTTAGTTAAATTTGACACCAATGCAAACATGGTAAATATACGTATTACAATTATTGATTTGAAACTTATGGATAAACTGGTTCTATCTAAAATAAGTTAAGCTACATATTAAATCATGTTGAAAATAAACCATTGAAAATATAGAACACTGAAGTTAGCTAAATAACATTCAAATCGAAAGTAATTTAGAATAAACAATTAATTAAACTATAAATTTATGTGAGAAAAACAAATCTATTAGAAACTAATTATATATTACATTTTAAATGCATTGATTTTATTTACTGATATAAAGCTACAAATTGGAAATGTGTGATCAAACTCTTATTCGTATGAATTGTAATTATGTCTTTAACAAATATTTTACTCCCATGTATTTAACAATCTATGGTAATCATTAAAATATTATTAACTTATTATAATATAGTCAAATTAATTGATTTCACTTAAATCAAAAAGTTTTTGGTAATTCTATGGCATAATTCAATTAGCCTATACAATACTATTGTCAATATTGAGGATTACTATATATTTGACTATAAATCTATAATGATATACCTACCAAACTTCAGAATGCTACTGATTTGATTTGCTACTCACTCGTATCTATCCCATGATAGACAGGGTTAGGTTAGGTAATGGTTTGTTAGTTTAAGATTGTGAATCTTAAGACGCGAAAGCTATACGTATTATATTGTTATGGTGTAATGTATACAATATAGTTAATATTATAACATTATTGTATATTATAAATCATAATATAATATTAAACAAAACGCATCAGTTATTATTATCGTTATGTTGACTCCGATCTGCTAAAACTTTTGGACATTTTACTAAATTATGCCTCGCATGCCTGTTTAAAACAATAATTTACGAAACACGCGCGCGGGGTCCCCGGTGGATATGCGGAGAGAAAACTTTTTGAGGCACTCGCTAAGTTAATTTAACCAGAAATGAAAAAAGAAACTACTTCTGAATCGTTCGTTGTGAACTTGGCGCAGAAACGCGTAAACCCGTCGCGTCAAAATAGTTTGTCTTCTACATCGAAACGGCGTCTCGCGCATTCACGCCCGGCGCTTAATAAAATTGTCTCCGTCGCGGGAGGCAGACGCCTCGTCCTTTTCGGACAATGAAATAAGTTTTTTCGCCGCGGAATATTGCAAAGTTTACAATTTCTGTCCGAGAAAAAGAGAAAAACGTTATTCAAATAAATATAATCATATTCTTTTGAAGCATTTCGAAAGACCTAGGTCCACTTCTTCTTCGTCTTTTTCATGCTAATTCGATGGTTGGGTACTAGAACTTTTCCAGTGTGAAAACAACGGGATTTTTTTGGGCAACGCGAGCATAATTTTTACACGAGAATCGAGAGGTTGTTCCCTTGAGAACGAAGCCAGTGGCGGGTGCCACCGTTAGCCGCCACTCGTTCGTCATTTATCATAACGGCTGCTGCTGCTGTTACTGATCGTGCAAGCTCGTTTCAGCCACTTTTGGCCAAATGCCATTATGTAAATAAGCCCTAAACTACCTTACCACACATAATCGAAGGGAAGAAAAGAAAAATAATAATAGTATTACGGAGAATAATAAAAAATAACCTCTAAGACTTTTTTAGTTCCTTACGACGGAAAAGTGTTACCAATATTCGTATATATTATCGTTATACTGCATTTTATCGATCAACACTTTAGTGTGTGAACGAGACAGCGAATTTAAGAGTACGCATGCGCGCGTGTAAACTAGATAAGTTAAAATGGTAGGGGGTTGAAATGAGGGGAGGGAGCAATAAATACGCGAAATATATCCTCGCAAAGTGTATTTTATTCGCGAGGGACATATGAATTGTCTATAGGGATGAATGATTGGAGGAGGATACTAGCGAATATACATAAATCAAAGCGGACATATATAGAGGGACATTGGGTGCTGAAGATATTAGATATATGGATATGATATTCCATAAATTGACCGTTTTTCCGATGACGCCACGTACGCCGTTGAAAATGAAAATAATGACCATCGGTGACCGCAATTTGTCCTGTGCCAGTTTTGTTTTACACGCATTCATATAAACGATAAGCTAATACTAACGGAGGGAGACGGAAATGACTTCGTGTATGAAAAAATGTGTGTGCACTTCAAAAATGTACATTTTTAACCATTTTTGTTGAATCTTTCGTTGGTCGTTGTCATTATTATTGTAAAACTAATCAATCAGTTTTAGGCATTGATCTGGTATCTATATAGTATAATATAATAATTATAACGGTTAAATAATATAATTATTATTTTCTACAATTTATATAACACATTTTAGATTCATAAAAATTTACATTAATTTTTGTTTTCATCAAATTTAGTACCTAACTAAAGTGTTATTTAAATGTCTAGCCTAATTACCATATTTTTTTCAACAATTTACTCAACACTTATTGTATTATTCTTCCTGTAGCTTTGAAGGTACCGACTTGATATACTCATTAACGCAAATACCTACATCGATTTCGTATTCAATCAAAATATTGAAATTAAACAAATTGTCCTGTAAAAAATAATGCCAGATAAAATAAAATATAGCTTGTCCAAATATGATATTTACAGGTAATACTTAGTTTGCATACATGAAATTTTTTTATAAATCATTCGAGTAAAGTGCACATTTAAAACATTGGAATATTATACCCATAATACTATAGTACCCAAATCATACTACGTGCGGTAATTTTGCAAACCAGTGTTTATATCATATGATATATTATACACGTATATTTTCTGCTAGCAGTATTATTATCAATCACTCGAAAGTCGAAGAGTAGTTGTAACGCGTTTAGTTCCCAAGGGTATAATCTGCAGGTCATATATCGAAATACTTCGAATCCCATACCGTTCTGGCGTTTTAACTGACTCTCTTGATCATTCAAACCGCGTATCCGTTTTATACGAGAAACCCCTTATTTTTTACACGCGCGTTTAGATTGAAAATAATTGCTTACAACACGACTCCGAACCGACACCTTTTTGTGCGAGCAAAGTATGGTTTCCAGGGAAGTGTAAAAAATATATCGCCGGATTATGAGAAATGTACAGGATCTGCGGCATGAGAAGGAAAGATTAAAAGTACAGAGTGATCAGGATATATTGTATTACAAAGATGGCGGCGAAGAATTACGATTCATAAACTTCAATAATCTGATCACTGAGAATCAGAAATTATAGGAATTGCATTTTTTATTTTTGCCTTCTTTTATAGCTATATGTAATAAAAATCTATTCTATAATCTATTGAATTCTTAGTAAAATAATATATTTTAATTTTAATTACTAATTGATTTGTAAAAAAAATTAATCAATCACAAATTTGTGGGTATTGATTTTTTTTAAATTTATAATTTTTATATAAATTGGGTTCAATTACTGAATTTTACTATTATAGCGTACAAAGTGTAATAAATAAAAGTAAATATTTATCAAAAAACACTATTAGAAATTCCGATTTCTAGTCACAGTTATTTGATATTATCAATTATGAGGCGTTTTTTTACGATTCTAGGTTACAGGCTATATTATATATTTTTAAAATGTAAATTTATATTAAAAAATTCAATTTTTTTTCATCGGAATCTATACAAGTGTATGGTATATGACTAGGATAACCGACATTATTTAGTTTGGAAGTAAGGCGAAGAAGAAAAAAATAATAATTTTTTTTGTATTTAGTGCATATTATGCTTTTTAAATATAAATTTGCATACATAGATAGTTGAATTTTTCTCCTATAACTTCTCACTCCTACTGATCACCCTGTATACATAATACCGGCATACAAAACTTTCGCACCGTCATGCGGATATACGTATTTATCATAGTCGGGTGGGATAGTAGACAGGGATTATTTTGGCGGAAAGGATCAAAAGAGAAAAGAGAAGTTTAGGAATACGAAAAAAAATATAAATACATATCTATGAAAGAGAAGAGGCAAGGACACACGAGTATGAAAACTTGGCAACGGGTCGGTTAAGACCTAACGCGCGGACGGTTTACGCACAAAGGTCGATACTTTCGCTTTTCTGTGAACTGTCCTTTTCCGCGCGTCATCCAGAGTACGATTTCAGAGTAGAAGATTCCTTCTCTTTTCCTGAAATATCAGATCATTTTCTGGCTAACAAAACACGCAACAATATATAACAACAAAACGCAATCACATTCCAAAAAGCTTAGTAAATAATATTTCTTTGATCCGGACGGTAATCATATTATTATTATTATTTTTTTTTTTTATTGTTATTATTATTATTATTATTATTATTATTATTGGTTATAGTTGGAAGATATATCGCTTATAGAAAGCAAAAATTGATACTTTTTTCATTAAAAGTAATGTGTTAAATTACTACCTATCAAAATATATATTATATATTTTATTTTAGTTATTATTAGTTTTTATGAAAAAAAATAAATTAAAGTAATTATAATAATTGACACGAGAGTGTAAAGTATATAAATTTTAATTATTGAAAGCAATAAAATATGTATCTTTCTTTAGCCATTCGATATTTATAAAAAAATTATTTATTAATGATAAAATAAAAAATAAACTTTCTGAGTAAAAAGTTACGTGCTAAAATGTTGTAAACTATAAGTCCATAACTTAATTAAGTTAAAAATATAACACGAATTTTAAAATGAATGGAATTTAAAATGTTATACGTGAAAACGCTAAGACCTAAGTTGATACATATTTTCCATTCGCTCATTTTAAAATTTAAGTTCTCATTAAACCAACAGTTTTTGTATTAACGCTTAGGTTTCGAAAAACCGATTACTCAACAACGATTAATCTTTTACGAGATATACAGTATATATATTATAAATTAAGCGTCAAGTATTATTATTATTCTCTAAGTATTAAATAATATACCGAATTTTCGATATTGTTAGTAAAATTATCCGCCATTGTATTCTTTCGACACAATAACGATACACTCATCGTCGTAAGAAAAATTGAAATATTATCATATTTGAAACCAAAAAAGTCCAACCATAAATTTACTAATATAACATTATACGGGAACGAATGTCGAGATAATAATATCATATTGATAAGAACAATACGATACAGAGGTAAGAGGCGGTTTGTTAATTGAAAATTAAAATTCGACCGGTCTATATTCTGTAGAAACACACGTCCGATTGTCGCCAAAAAGCGATTCGGGTACACGATGACGGGAAACGCGCGCGCGCACGGGCGTCGCGGTGTAATGAAAGGAAAAAAAAAACTTTACGCGTAATATTTGGACGAATATCGTGCGCATGATTGGGATTTTCGCAGTATTGAATTATCTACACGGTGTCCGAGAGAATAAAACACAATGTCGTTATTATTTTGACGGTATTTTACATAATAACGATTTCGTGAAAATAAAATCGTTGAAAAAGTCGCGACGAAAAAAAAAAAAAAAAAAAAAAAATGCTAACATCGCCGTCGAATTCGTATAGGTACAGATCGTGTCGCGCGTTCTCGTCTCGAACGTATAATTTAAAGAGATCGTTATTTTTGTAGATTATATATTATGATTTTCAACGGGACGCATATGAATGTATCGTGTTGTTTTTGTCGAATGATTGTTATAATAATAACGATAGTATAAAATAATATGCGATAATCTATAACAACGCACGCGGCAAAAGGCATTCGAATTGCACGCGGCATCGTTATTGTTTCGTCTCGCGGTGTTGCGGAATGATTTTTCTACCACCCTCGCGCCCGCCCGGTCACTTCGGCGGTCTGTAAGCGCCGCACAAGCACACACACACACACACACACACACACACACGAAGATTGCGATTTCGACGACACAACGACCCGACCCGAACCGTCGTCACGGTGGGCGCGCGGGTTGGGTGCCCCGGTGCTTTACGCGCGGGTGGGTCGTTTCGGGTACCCAGCCGGTTGTAATGGGCCCGGGAGAGCGCATGCGTCGATCCACGCCCTTGCTCCGGTCCAGCAGCCGGCGAATCCCCGCCGCCGTCGCAGGAGTCGTCCGCGCGCCGGTGCTGCGCACCCTGCTATTATTACGGCAGTATATAGCGTATACTATCCGGCGGTGGTAGTAACGTGCGCGCGTACGGCCGACGGTTCGCGTCATCAATTCGTCGCCGCCGCCGTTGTAACGGTACTAATATCGCGGGGGACGGGCGTTATTTTCGTTTCGTTTTCATATTTTGTTTTTTCAAACTCGAACGCGATCGCGCGTCATCGATAATATCGTGCGACGACAATGACGTAACAACGTGCGTGGGCCAAAAATAGAAAACGGTCCTATCGACAAATAATTATAATCAATCCGTAAAACGTAAAACGGTCCGTCGAACGCGGCTGCTGCTGCATACCGTTTCTCCGCTACGTCAGGAGTCGCGAACCGCCGCCCTATGGCGTGCCGGAGCGGCTGCCGCGACCCGGCAGTGGACCGCGACGTGACGCAAACGCCGGTGCCTCACCGGCCGCCCGTCACCATCGACGCCGCATCGTTATTGTGCCGTGACGGTCCCGAAACGGACGTCGTCCGCTCACCGTCCCGTCGTCATCGAGTGAGTTTTCCCCACGGCTGGTCACACGTTCAAACATGATATGAGCTTGTCCGAAAGAATAACCTAACCAAACCAAAACGATAACCTAAAGATAGCGTATCCGTTTTTATGTTTAAAAACATTTTTTTCTTCGAATTTTCAATATTATAATAAAATTTTCAAATCCCTCGTATACGTGTAGTATAACATTTTCCGAATCAACAAAACACCCGTAGGAGCCAGGAATATATCATATTACCGACCACGTTTCCGCCCCATTACTTACGTACTTACTATTTTAAACTTACACAACTACTTACTGTACAATGTTACACTTCAGACACCCTGAAACGTGTTAATTTCGTTGTTTTATTTCAACAATTATTAAGTTCGGTAACATTGATGAAATATAATTAGTGCAATAAATAAAACGATAATATTATAATATATAGGTATTGTCTGAGAGTTACCTAATATTCTAACCTGACCTGCCGTTTAATATTATTATTATTTTAGTTACAATACGCTGACATTTATAAACAATTATTGTGTATTTGATTTAGTTTTGTTGTATTTTTCATAATTTATAATATCATGTAACTTTATTAAAGTAACAAAATATTATTATGTAAATAAAAAATCATTATTTAAAAAGAAAATTAATGTGATAAGAAATTAAATTTTGTGATGGGTTAAAATAATCACTCCGATGCAATAATATAACTCTTATATTTATGTAAATACAAAAACATTCCGCACACGTTTCGTCTAAATTAAATCGCACAAACTTTTTATACGCGAAGCTCTTAGAGATTACGATGACAAAAAGTTTAAACGTAGTAAAAAAAAAAAAGAAATTAGTAAAAACGTGCGTGGACGATATAGTGTTTTTTGTCAAAGTACCGTCGATTTAATGTGGGACTTACCGTTCGTCTTGTTTTGTTTTAAATAAAAAAAATCGTTTACACTGTTTTGAATTTATTCAATACCTATTACTATATTATACATTCGTAATATTACGTATAAAGCTTTTCTCACAATTAAACCAATTAAACAGAAGTAAAAAAGGAACATAAATATATTGGAGCGTTTAATAAATTTATTCCCTAATAAATCATAATAGACTATTAAACAAATTTCTACCAAAATATATTTAACTTATACAAATTCATACCGAATTATTCGATATTACATATCTAACAAATATTAACTTTTATGATATAATTTAGTTTTAGAAATATTTTACTAGGTACTATTTTAGACAAAACCCGTCCATTAATCATACTTAATACTTTAATAGTCAATATATTATATATTAAGTTATTTATAATTATAAAACATATTACCCGAAGAATATATAGAGTGTTGAAATGTTGAAATGTTTAATGTATCTTGGAAAATCAGTTATAACTTATAGCCAATTTATAATTTAAGATTATAGGTTTTAGTAAATTAGCTGTTAGCACACAAAAATAAAGATAAAAATTACCATTAAATTATATTTAAATTAATGTAATTATTTTCATTATACAATGCATATTATAGTTGTTAAAAAAAAGCATGTTAAATATGAGTGGTAAGTCGTTTTTTCATAATATTGCAGTGAATATTTAATCTGCTATGACTACTTTACATGTTGTCTTGAAATTTGTCGAAAATATTTATTAAAAAACTTACACACACTAAAAATAAAACATCAAAATATGCCTCGAATAAACAAAATTGTATGAACCGTAAAACATGGTCTAAAAAAACTTTGAAACGAGCAATATATGCCACTAAAAATTTGTGTATTTTAAACTCGCAACGTATAAAACGACTTTTATGCTTACTCAGCGAACAATATTAGTCGTAAAAATAAAATGGTATAGTGTTAATGTTTTATTTTTTTTCTTACCAGATGACTATGGCGTCGTCAGAGTTCTAACAAGGAGTATGGGAAGAGAGGCATGGGCCTACGGCTGGACCAGAGACCATTTAGCAAAGTCACGGTAGTCTTCGCAGCTCTCGTTCTCACGCTGTTCAACAGGGTCCTAGTCTCAAGTAAGTGTACATATTTAATAATATTAAAAACTCACACGACCATCATAATACTCTTATTATTATTGTAAATAATGTTCCCATAACAGTAAAACGAAACCGCGTATTATTGTTTTTATTAGAATCTTTAACGTATTATCCGACGATCAGTTGTTGTGTTCGACCTTCGAGACAAGTGTTCAGTTTTATCTATAATATTACTATAGGTACACCATGAACTTTAAATAAACTATCATTATCATACAATATCGTATCTCGTATGTAATAATAATTTGTGACCAATTTTAGGTACTCTTCGTTCCTATATCGATGACAAATTTTATATGCTAACATTTCAAACTGTTTATCAAAATTATTTATTTTCTTAAGATTTTCACAAGGTTTGTTCAAAAACTATATTATTATTCTCATACAAATTTCTTGTTCTACACGATTTATTCACACACATGAAGTTTCACGCTGTTGTGTGATATATACACAAATTATTAAATAACTCATTAAACTTCTTATACGCGGTGTGCATGGAAAGTAAATCGTATAGAGTTAGACCTTAATACGGCACGTGTTTCGTGCACATTATTTATGTTTTCGCGAGTCATAACATCGTCAAGAGTAACTGAATGAGACAGAACTATTTGAAATGTCGTTTGATTATAACTATATTGTTAAGTACTTCAACAAGAACTTGACGAAAGGAATTTAAAAATATATTTCACTTTGTTTTGCTTTTTCGGAGAGGAAGCTAAACAAATATGTTACAAATTTCAAACGTCGATTTTGACGAGATCTGACATTTTTATCACACATAATATCATAATATACCAAATTAATATTAGTTAAAACATTGTGTCTGAAATTGTAATCGAATTTATGTAAATTCCTACATTTTATGTGCATTTTGTTTCCTCGTAAAGATTAATAAAATGTTAGGTACCTACCTACTAACAAATATTAAATTTAACCTAGATATTATTATTATTATTCTTAAATTGTGCACTTCAATTTTACAACACATGTATAATATAATGTATATTATAGGTGACTATACGTATTTATATTGATTTTTAATAAAATGAATTATAATATGATGTATTGATAAATTTCTAATATATTTCTTCAAAAATAAATATTGATAGTGCTTGTTTTTAAAATAACACAATAATTTAATAATAACTAAAATTGAATAGTTAAATGTACAGATTTATATTAATTGTACAACTATTCAACTACAAGGTGTCTAAAATCGATTTTACAAATTACTAATTATTGTAAACAGGCCTAAATCACCTTATGTAGTACTTATAATAAATAATAACCATTCATACCTATTATAATATTTGGTTTGAAAATCGGCCAAGGCCAATATTATCCATATTAGAAATATCTAGTTTTTTATGTTTTCATAATTTTTAAATTACATTATTATGGTTGATAACGGATTTTCATGATATCAGTTGGTGCACTTGAATATAATATCGTGCTCATCACTAATAATATTATAATATAATTTGTATTAATTTATCGATGTATTATATCGTAAAATGTGATTCTATCTCCCACTCTCTCCTCCGCTCTTGTTCGATTTTATCCAAAAAATAAATCAAAAAAATACGAAAGAGAGAATCAATTCGTAAAATATAATTTTCATCTGGAAAACTAAAATCCATCTTATAATAGAGACCTGTCAAAAAATAGTAACCATCTTTTGACATGAGAAATATACTGCAAAAACCACCGTTGTCCGTGTCGAAATTAAAAACACGTCACGATCAACAGACTGTGTACTCGGGACGTGACGGTTCATTATTATTTGGTCGTGAACCAAAGGTCTCGGCCTAATGTAATTTGTTTTTTGGCCCTCGAAATAATCTGTTTTCTACTAAATATTGTATACTTACTTAGTGGTTTTTATTCAAACATGACCTATTTCTTCTCGCGGTTACAGTTGTGATTTTACGAATATCAAACAATATTAACTATATTTTATTAAATATTCTCGTGTAAAATTATTTTCCAACGTTGTTATCATAAAATCAGTTATTTCAGATTATTAAATGTAATGAAGTCGTGTTTATATTCATCCAAAATTACAAAATATTATATTTGTTTTCATTAAAATAAAATAAAATATTACATTCAAGTAACCATATTAATATATTTAAATTCTCAATTTTTAATTATTTAAAAAAATCATCATAAAATTCTATAATATAATACTAATAATTTTAAAACTGTCTTGTAAACGTTTAATGTATATATTTATTTTGCGAAAATTCTCGACTTATCATTTTGTATGAATATCGTTTTCTCTAATCAGTATTTTTATTTAGAAAACTATACACTATTTGACAAAATTGTTTATTATTTACAATCGTTTTAACCATTTGCATTTCGATTTGTTTTTATTATTATTGTAATACAAATCAACAGATTAATTAGGACCTTGAAAACTTGTTTTAATTTTTAGTACCTATTTAATATTTAATGATATTATAAGTTATTGTATATTAACTAAGCACATTAAGAATAAAGTACAATTGCTTCTTATCTAAACAAATTAACAAATAATTCAAATATTCACAACGAAATATTGTTCATATAGTCGTTATGTTGTTTATTGTAAATAATGTATTTTAATCTAGTGAGTTTTATAATTAAATGTGAGAACACACTTTATTTAATTTTTTTTTTTTCTTAATACAGACGTAAACTTTAAACATTATAACTAATAATATTGTACACATTTGTACTTTATAAATGTGTAATGTCTTTAATTTATAAACTTTACATCAATGTTACATAAATTCTTATTATTATATTTAATAATAATTTTTAAATTATTGTTTAATATAATTATTTATATAAATAAATTCTTATTATTACACCATTATTATTATTTACAAAAATATTAGTCATCAAAAATTTAAAGTGTGTTTTGATAATTAATCGTATTCTCAATATTCTACAAACTACTTTTATCAAAGATACTTTAGATTCAATGATCTTCATTTTCCATTACTAACCATCTGTAACCAATCTTTATCGAGGAGAAGATGAACAGTTTTTTTTCATAAAACCTTTTCAGTGAACAATAAAACCCCTTTTAACAAAAGATGTTTCCTGTCAATAATATCATTTTCGTGAGATATTTTTCTCGAAAATTTATTTTATTTGTGTTTCGCCTAAAACCATTAGTAAATCTATATATATATATATATATTATTAGTTACTTTCTCGGATAAAATATTTTTAAACTTTTAGTTAAACTGAATAAACTATAAGACATACCTATTACAAATTAAAATAACATGAACTGTACAAGCTTAAATTAAATAATTTAAACCATAAATTTAAAACGTATCGTAGACATTTCGTAGCATTTATAGGTAATATTATTACATATTTTGAATGATTGTCTTACAAATTATAATTTAACATTTAAATTAATCAATTATTTATCAAAATAAAAATATATACTCATTATTTATTTAATTTTTTGAGTTAAATATACATAATACAAACTTCAAAGATATATATTTGTATAATTATTTTCAATTAATAAAAATACGAGTATAATTAATTACAATAAAATATTCACATAATGATGTTTTAAGAGAATAAATGAAATAGAAAATATGTTTACTGTTGGTAAAGTAATAATAATAATAATAATAATATTAATAATAAGTAATAATTTTTAACTTTAAACTTTTAGATTCTAAGCGAAGTACCTATTGGTCTTACAAAGATATTTCCTAGTTTTCTTTTTTTGCCTGAAAATACTTTTTCGGCTAGGAATAATATTCCGATTACTAACAAGTTGGGTATGCTTATCCTTGGGATAAGAAAAAATACCAACAAATAACGAAAAGACAGCAAAATTGTGGTTGCCGAGAATTTTATTTTAAATATTTTGGGATAACTAATTCAGTTTTGAATGTAGGGACTTGAGAATTGTTTTGAGTAATCTCATAAATACTTTGCACACGTTTTAAAATTTTGAAACAGATTATCAGTATAATACTATAATATATTGTATTTTATTGAGTTTCGCTCGGTATCGTATTTTCTAATCTTTGCATTCAAATCTTTATTAGAATAAACTCACTATTTTCTCCGAAGACTGAAGGGACGAATTAAGAACGTCCAAAATCGACCTTCCCGATTTTTTAATAGTAAATTTCAATAATGAGTAATTTTAAATTTGACATTTTTTTTTCTTCTAATATATTTTATATTAAAACATAAATTTTATAATAATTAAAAATAAAATTGTTTGTTTATAAATACAAATTATTGCATTTAATTAAAAATAATATTTAATCATGTCCAATTATGTCATAACTAACTTTCTACAAATCATAATATGTAAATACATATTATGTTACATAATAGACATACACACAGTATGTTACATAAAGTCAAATCAGATTTAACGATAAAATTTTAATAAAATTTTAATTTTTTCACCATATATAAGTTCGTTTAATTTTACTCGTGTCTTGATCATCGGTATACGTTTAGTATAGTATTGGTTTGATATATATTATCGCGGATCAAGGTTTAATACTTTTCCAAAATAAAAATTTATTTTTGTAATTATATTTATATTAATTTTATAAATAATTGATAATAAATAATTAAATTAATAATAAAAGTCGAACAGCACTTAATTTAAAAATTAAAAATTGCATCGTGTCATCAACACGAACCCCGCGGAACAAAAAGTCAAACACATTTAATACCTGTACATATTATTATGACTTTGGTTGATAAAACGTATACAAATTATATACACATTTTAAACGAATACAACTTATTATTGATTTTAACATTTTATATTTTATAGCAGTCATATTTTGTAGTCGAACACACAAACTTTGATTTTCGCCGGTAGTTTCTTCAGTCGGTATTGATCCAACATTTGACTGTCCCACGGGCCGGGTGAATATTATAAGGCGTAGAGCACAACTGCAATTTCTAAATTCTATTACGCAAATATTGCAACAACTTGCCAATGAAACGTTAACTTCATCAATTAATTCTTTTATTTTATACTATTTTACCTATAGTCTGTTGTTTTTATATAAACTTGAACGACTCAAGTTCAAGCGTGTAACCATATACCAACCGTTTTTCATTCGTACACTTGTTACTCGTTACCGAGTTCAATGAAATATGATTATTTATAGTCGCATTTATTATAAGGTACCAACGACTTTTTAATTTCTCGGGGGACGTTTTTATATTATTATCTTGGCGCTACTTTTGCACGATTCATGAATCTTATAATTTTCTTGCGCAGAACAATGCAGCAAAGAAAATCTTTAATGACTAAAAAAATCATCGAATCACCTCTAAAAAAACATTTAATGTTATGCTTTAGTATCTCATTTTAAAAGAAAAAAGGAAAAAAATGATTCACTTCAGACTTTCAGACCGACCATAATAAATCGTATCTTTCACAGCACTGTTTTATAGTTTTTCCCTTTATTTTTTACTCGCAAAAGCATTTTAATCTTTCGGGTCATGCTTTCGGTTAAATCTTTTGCTTTAAAGGTTTTATTTTTTATATTTTGATGAACGCCGATAATTTGTTTCGGCTATTGTCAAAGCTTTATTTTAAATGTTTTTCAAATAATATCTGATTATTATAAATTAACTCCGTTATTTTTATTCTATAACATTTTATTTTCATTCATTTTATTTAGTATAGTTAAATAATTTTTCATATTATAATATGAATATTTGAAAATACCATATATATATATATATATATTATATATATTTAAACGTATTTAATATTTAATTATAATATGTGTTATTTTTTGACACTCAACTTTTTATATCATTATTCGATAAATTCGGGTAAAAATAAATGTTGTCATTTATTGTTACTCATATAGCTACCGGGTCGACGAACAACGATGCTGTACACATTACGGCCATCGTGGGCGAATCTGTCGTGTTCAACTGCCAAGTGGAATTCCCAGCCGAACATCCCGTGCCTTACGTACTACAGTGGGAGAAAAAAGTAAGTAAAAACACATTCTACAATTTATTGTTAACATTATTAGAGTCTAATAATAATATTAGAATAAATAATAATTTAAATATAATTCAATACAAATATAATATTTGATCTGTTATAAACATTATAAATTAAAAGGACCACCTTCTGCGTACTATGGTTTGAAAACCTTTGAGGTGAACAAACAATTTATATTGGTTTGTTTCTTTCATTCAAAAAGCAATCGAAAACAAAAAGCGATCGAAATCGCACAAATTGTATAACTAACATATTATAATATCATAATTGCTTCACGTTTTAGGGTCTCGAGATACCAATATTCATATGGTACGACAACTACCCTACTCACAGCGGTACGGGATACGAAGGACGAGTGGCTAGAGTTTCCTCAGACTCGCCGTACGGTCTTGCTTCGCTCAACTTGACCAACATCCAAGGGTCAGACCAAGGTTGGTATGCCTGCAAAGTGGTGTTTCTCAATCGGTCACCAACCAATAAGAACGGCACATGGTTTCATTTGGATGTCCATGGTAAGTAACATCGTTTCAACATCAAAACGCTGTAACTGCAACACTAAAATACAAATAATCATTTAAATTACTTGTTTATCTATTTTCAGCTCCTCCAAAATTCGTCACCATCCCCGGTGATGTTCAGTATATAAATGTCGGAGATTCTATAATTCTAAATTGTCAGGCTGATGGAACGCCGAAGCCCGAAATCGTGTGGTTCAAAGACGCCACAGACGTACAGCCGACTGGTACTGTAGGGATATTTAACGACGGCACCGAACTGAGAATATCGAAAATCCGGACTGAGGACATTGGCGATTACACGTGCATAGCGAGAAATGGCGAAGGACAAATTAGCCACACGGCCAGAGTATTGATAGCAGGTGGAGCAGTGATTATGTCACCGCCGACGAACCAGACTAAACTGGAGGGTGAAAAAGTCGAGTTCACGTGTGGAGCGAAAGCCATGCCCGGCAACGTCACTGTCCGATGGTCTCGCGATGGAGCTTTCGTCAAAACGATTTCGTCGCTAGAGACCCGAGTGACTATAAAGAAAGACGGCTCCATGGTCATAAATCCGGTCAGTGCTGACGATTCAGGCCAGTATCTGTGTGAAGTCAGCAACGGCATTGGTGACCCTCAGTCCGCTTCTGCTTATTTAAACGTCGAATGTGAGTATAAAAAAAAACAAATCATTTTCGTCTAAAAGAAGAAATAATATTAATATGCTATATATAATAATGTGTACTTATTTTACATTTAGATCCAGCAAAGGTCACATTTACACCAACTGTTCAGTATTTACCGTTCAGATTAGCAGGCGTCGTCCAATGTTACATTAAATCCAACCCACCTTTACAATACGTCACATGGACCAAAGACAAACGTTTGCTTGAGCCTTACCAGCAAAAAGACATCGTTATCATGAACAACGGTTCACTGTTATTTACCAGGGTACATAAATTATACTAAAAACCCAAATTATATACCATGTTTATAATATATGTCTGTTTTCACGTTCGCGTACAGGTCAATCAAAACCACCAGGGCAGATACACGTGTACACCCTACAACGCACAGGGTACCCAAGGCTCATCTGGTCAAATGGAAGTGTTGGTGAGAAAACCGCCAACGTTTACCGTAGAACCAGAGAATATGTATCAGCGAAAAATCAGCGAATCGGTGGAAATGCACTGCGACGCACAAGAAGCCGAAGGAACTCAAAAACCCAAGCTTCAATGGCAAAGAGTAAGTGATCGATGGGGTATTATTTTCAAATAATATATCTCAAACTCTAAAAGGAATCTCGGTCGATTAATCAAATTCGATTGTGTTTTAGAGAGATGGAGCTCCGTTGCCTAAAGGTCGTCACAGCATTCACGGTGGAAACATCACGATAGAAAACCTCAGGAAAACCGACTTCGGATATTATCACTGTGTCGCAAGCAATGAAGTAGCCACAATAGTAACAACCACACATCTGGTTGTCGAAGGTACTCAACCACACGCTCCATACAACGTTTCAGCAAACCCTTCTGAGACAGCTGTCACATTGCAATGGCTTCCCGGTTACAGCGGAGGTCCCGATTACAAACAAGACTACACGATTTGGTAAAGTCGAATATGAATCAAATCGTTGGTCTTAATAATATTATTATGTTTTGTTTCTCTATTAATTAGGTACAAAGAACCAGGAATGGCTGATTGGTCTACTATACCTGTTACGCCGTCAGGTAGCACTCAGGTTACTATAAATAGATTGACGCCAGACACAACGTACGAGTTTCAAGTGGTAGGAAAAAATGCACTAGGCGACGGAATGCTCAGCAAAGTTATTTCAGTCAAAACACTTGGTGAGTTGATATAATTATAAAGGGTTTAATCAAAATCGTAGTTTTATAATGAGTTTTTTGTTGAAAAAAGTATTTAATTGTTTTTTGTATTTATTTTTTACTTTTTAACTACTGACGGGGGTTGGCAACACAAAGTGTCAGTTGTATATTATATAATAAATATAAGTGGCCGCACTGTATATTTAGTCGCTTTAGACGCTTTTGGAATATGGAAAATCAATGTAATTTTATAATAAATATTAATATAATTCGTTAAGAATATCATAGTAATATACTCGTATTATTATTATTATTATTATGTGGTTTTTCGAAAAATACCCGATATAATAATAATTAAAACGCGGCTCAGGTGGTTCAAGGTCGGCTTTTCTGATCTCTTCTGCTAAAAGTCTGTCACCTTGTGAGAATCGATGCGACTTGACCTTGAACTTCCGCAGAATTTAATATTTATAATAATATTTAAACTATCTACTTGTGCACAATGTATATATGTAAAAAAAAAAAATGTAATGTAGTTATTAATAACTTGTATTTTGTGTATAATATATATAATAATAATTTCCGCGGATGCTTACAAATGAAAATAATCCTGGTTATCTCGAGGTCGATTCGAATAATTAACTACCTATATTTTTTGTGTTTCGCCGGTTTTTTTAGTTTTTTCAATAATCCATTCGGCTAAAGCTTTTAATTTTTAATTTTCCGTTGTAAGCGTCCGCAATAATATATTGTTCTATAATGCCCTTGTTGTATACCATAAGTTTGGTTTGTTGTGCTTATTCTATTCTCTGTTGGGTGGAAGCAGCCATACCATTAACCGTGACCAAAAAAACAAGTCCCGCGCCACCGGTCACCGAGTTACCTTCTCCCCCGAGCGACGGTAAGCACAAAATAATAATATATACATTTTACATTATATTTATATAAATTTTTTATTAATATTAAATAACGTTTTGTATATAACATTCTTAATATATAAAAACAATAAAATTTAATATTAATAAAATAAAATGCATGATCGACCATAATAAAATGTTATACTGTACATATTTTATGTAAATTTTATTGTAGCACGTTATAATAATATCATTATATTCACCGCATGATCACGTTATTATTATATTTTATTGCGTTAGTGTCACAACTATAAATTATATTAGTATATTTAGAAAACATTTTCTTTGACATTTCAGGATTATAGTTTTCTTATCTAAATTATTATTATTTTGAAAGAAAAACCATCGATTTTGTTTTGTTTTGCATGTGTTTATTATTATTTTATTCCACATTTTGCAGACGTTGTCGACTATAGTGACCTCATTTTACCCACCGAATCGTCCGGTGCAACATTGTATCCACCAGTATTTAGACCAAAAGGTATATTAATGAATCAACAGCTTATTATTATTATTAATTATTATTATCATTATTATTATTTTATTTTTTCACATCTTTCTTATCGTGTATACAAATCCACTGCGTGCATCGTAGTTCATCATTTTTAATATTTTGATCATTTAAAATTAACTTGTACGTCTTATACCTACAAATAATACGAACACATTGTAAAAATTCCCATACCGTAACAAGATATTGTAATTAATACCTATTTAATCGTATGGTTATAACACTTATTATAGGACCTAAACCAGGACCTCCACGAAACGTATCCATCACTGAAGTCAGGAATGGCTTCGTTATCTCTTGGGAAGCACCATTAGAAAGAACTTCCCTTGTCCGTTACTACGTCATTCATTATAAAACCGACGGGATTTGGAGGACGTTAAACAAGGCCCAAATAAGAGCAGAGGATACATCTTATCTTGGTATAGAAAATAATTTTAACAAATTAATACAATTTAACATTATTGTCCCTACTACCTCTACTATACCAAAATCCGGGTAATTGGCCCATTCTTAAAAAAATCGTGACACAATTTTTCAATGGAAATAAATTTAATCATGACTATACGATTTTAACAATGTTAAGTATTATATATACACATTAAACCATAAAATAATTAATATATTATAAAATAAAATTGCAATTATATCTATTTTAAAGGTAAGAAATATGATAAATTAATATTTTTTTTCCAACTAACGAAAACTAAAACTATGGTAAATGAAAACACAATCAATAATATTAATCTATAGTATGAATTTTTAATATGTTTAAAGTTTTCAAAGTTACCTTTCAAAGTACCTTTGTGTTTGCTTTAAAAAATATATACTTATATATTTATAAAATTTTATATTCTTACTGTTTGTTATTTTTTCAGTAAAAAGTTTAGTCGGAGGTCGTACCTACTATTTCCGAGTAGTCGCTTACTCTTTAAAAAGTTTTGAAAATAGCGAAGAAATAAAATTTCCCGTACCGGCTAGAGTTAAACACAAGGCCATCACGGCTGGAGTTGTCGGCGGATTGTTGTTCTTCATCGTCGCTATAATATTGTCCATATGCGCAGTAAAGATTTGTAATAAGAGGAAACGGAGAAAACACGAAAAAGGTAAAACTTACAATATGTGATACATTTATAAATAATAAATATATAATAGTAAAGTTTAGATATTGTAGCTTTATTAAAGTTTAAAAAAATACAATTAAAAAGACCAAAAATGATTTAAAAATAATGTCAAATTCCAATTATTTTATATATCTAAAGTACTTAAAGTTTGTTAAAAATTAGCAGTTACTATGACAGGTTTTATAGCTAAAAAAAACTATAAATGCTAAATAAATATTATTTATTATTATTTATACGTAATTATAGGGTTTATATACTATCAGAATTTAAATAGGTATACGAGGTGTGTTCAAAAAGTACCCGGAATTTTTAAATTTCGCGGGTCTCGAGAGTCATATAATTTAAAAACTACACTATGTGATGTATATCTAAAAAAGCTATCAATTTTAAAATTAAAAAATAAACCCGAAAACAGCATTGAAAATATATAAAATATATTTTCGAATGTATAATTAACGTATAGATTTTTTATATCGATAAAAATAAATAGAAAATATCTAAAACATCCGAACTCTAACAATTTTTTTTGTTAGAATTGGTAGAATTGGGATACCCCTTCAAATTTATAAAATTCCAATACGCATGTACTTTTTCTAATCGAATACTACGGTAAATCACGAATATTAATAATAATTCTACGATGGTTTTCAGCTTATAACATGGTCGCGTGTAGAATTACGGATGCCCGAAATGGTGGACAAATACCGGGAACTAGTCAAGTGCCTTTAAAAAAGTAAGTTTTAGAATTTTTCGGAAATTTACACCAATAAAATTATGCGGATTAATAATTGATACAATATACCGTTAGGAAATGAATATATTATGTATTATAGGGAATTACGATTATTTAATTTTTTTTCTTATAACAAACATAAATACTATTTTTTGTCTATAGGCTCTCGGATTCTCGTACTTACCGAGATTATAGACTCGAATTGTCCTAGCAGATAACCCGTAAGCGAAGCATTATTATAAATGTCAATAAAAACAAAAAAACAAAAGAACATAAAAACAATGCTTCACTCCGCAACTGCTTGATTTTTATCATTTTTTTTTTTTATTAAACATTTTTTTCAAAAAATAACTCTACACTAAGATACTATATAAAATATACTATAATAGTTTAATATAATTATGTGTGTACACGGTGTCTCATGCCATACCTATAATAATATGTTCGTAACGATCCGACTATAATGTTTATAATGTTTGAATATTTTGCATTTTACATAATTTTATTTTATAGTTGTAAATACCCATAAAAAAAATCATTATCGTTTGGAATTTAAAGTTAATTGATATTTTCAAAACAAACTCTCATATCATATTTTCTCGTATTTGACAGCAATCTAATTTGTATACATTTGATACAGCTTTATAACTTATCTATAGTCAAATTCTATAAAATTTTTAATTTAGACAAATTTTTCAAACAGAATAGGTGGATCCATCGATAAATAAGTTAATGATGGTAATATTCATTGTTTAAATAATAACTTTAATATATTAAAGTATAAAATATTTGTTTTTCGCATTTTTAAAACATTTTGTTCATTTGTACGTATTACTTTTTGCAACAGTGTATCTACTTATGTTTAGGTATGTTAAATTATTTTAATATAATTTACTGTAGGCCTATAGGCAAAAGGTACTATCTGTATTTTATTTCAAAATTTATTTTTTTATTTTTTTTAATTATGTTTATAACTGTCTACAATTTAATTCAGAAAAATGTATTTTAAAATGTTATTAACGGTTAAAATAATCAACCAAAAAGAACTTAATCTATTCAAATTACTAAACTGTCATTTTATCCTTTTATCTTATCATCATCTAAATAAATTATTCATGTTTAATTAACATATTCAAATTATTTTTAATTGTAAGTACCAATAAAAATATTATAACATTTTATTCAGATCCAAAAAATATTACTTATGAAAATCAAAATGTTAATCATTTTTTTTTTTTTTCTAATTAATATTGTTTTCTGAAATGAGTCTTAATATATATATTGAGGTCATTCTCTAACGTATAAATATACCTTTTAAAATTAAAAATGCTCCCTTAAACAATTTGATGTAGCATCTTTTGGTTTTGACCCCACGAAAAATTGAAAAAACAAATTTAAAAGTTCACAATGAGACACCGCGAATACGATTCATTTTTGTACTAATAATCGATTAAAGGTAATTAAAAAAAAAAAAAAAAAATCGTTTCAATATCATTTTTGTTGAAACTTAAGACAATAATATTAATAATATTATGATAATTGCATGCGTCTTATCGTAAAAAAGAAAACACCATGTACAATAATTTGTGTAAACTAATGGAAAAAGCTTACATTAATAAAGACTATAAACGATTTTTTTTTACTTCCGGATCTTGATTGATTTTTTTTTTATACTAATACACTGATATAAAAATATTTATTTGTTTATGTGCTTTCGTTCAGGATAACAGGTGAAGAGCTAGCAAGCTGTTGAGCCGCACAAAATTCAAAAATAATATTGGTACATCACAGTATGCGTGTGTTTGTTTGCTTGCACTTATTTTATTAATCGATAACACATATTTTGTTTACTACATTTCTTAAATACACCTGCTGTTAATATAGACGTATTATATTGTAAATAAGAATACCTAACATAAATAATAATTAGGAAATTTAATTAGTGTCTTAAATACTATTATAATTTATAATAGTAATACATGGTATTTTAAGTATATTTTAAAAGAAAAATTTGTCATGTTATTGAATATTTTTGTCAAGTTATTATACCGATTTGAGTATTCGTATCACAACTATTAACCTCACCTATTAATGCTATATACTAAATACTAAACAGAATGTTTGAAAAGTTCGGGACATTTTCGATTTCCTGGGCCATATTTAATATAAATATTCGTCCGTATTGATAAAAGGATCTTAAATTAAGGAAACAAATTCGAAGGGTATTAACTTAACGGCAATCAAAATAATTTAGAAATGTTTGTAAAGGACGTAGAAAATGATCCATACTTTTCATACGCTTTAATGAGTATTCGATTTCAGTTTTCAAACAAATATATTGAAGTTTAATTATAATACTAGGCGATTTATTCAGTATTTTAGAGTAGTTATACAAATGGAGTCAGTTTATTTTATTTTGTAAAATGTTTTTTTAATAAAAACTTTTTGGTAAAACATGCATGTGTTTCGGTTTTGTACCTATATGTATGTATGACTAAGAATTATGTTGTGTTTTTAAAATGCGTTTTAAGTGTACATTATTGTTGTTGGCTTTATACTTCACAAACGAATTGTTATTTAGTGCGAACATAATATAATGCAACGTAGCAGATAAAAAAAAACTAAAGGTACTTTACTAAATGTGGAAATTTATCGTTATTTTGTTTAGATCTAGATCAACCCGAATATCAAGTCTGAGTAGCGGGTGCAACGTCGTTCTGAACATGGTCACACGATCTCGTTCGAGTTCGTTTTTAAATCAAAACCAAGATCAAGACTGCGTGGACGGCCACGACCATCGCCGGCGACTAGGCCGCATCTCTAGATCCGCGGACGGCAGATTTGTGTTGACCAGGGATTCCCGTTCGTCTAGTCTGAGTAGCTGTAGCGACGACGGCGGATTCCTGTCCCATCCGAGTTTCATGAACAGGACTTGGAGTCGGAGGCCTTTAATCGATGGCCGCGGTAGGAACGGCGGCGGCGGCGGCGGTGGCAACGACGATGATGACGACTGCAGTTGTGACCAAGACTTCGTACACGACGACACTGCGGACATTCGCCGCAGGCCAATCGTGGCCACGGTGTGGAGCGCCCTGGAGACGTCGGGCACGCCATACCGGGCCAGTTCGCCCACATCTCGGAGACCGCCGGAGTTCGTCAACCACGACTTGAGTTCGGTGCCGGGCTCGGCGGAAAGGACGCTGCGGAGCGTGCACGAACAATACAGCCAACAATTGCCGTCTCTCAGGGTGATACACGAGGAAAACCAGCGCACGCTAATGATGCACCAACACCACCAACAACAACAGCAGCAACAACCGCAACCGCAATCGCAACCGCAACCGCAGCAGTACCAACAGCACCGGCACCCCAGCCCAGCGGGTAGGTACCATCCCAACCATCATCTCAGGTTCCGGTCGAGGCACATGCGATACGCGCGCAGTGCGCCGGAACTGACGTCGGACGCGATGCACGTGACGACGGTCACGGACGGTGTGTTCCCCACTAACGAACGGTCGCCCGAAAGCCGGTCCAGTTCCAGCGGGTTCGGTTCGAAGAATACCACGTCTAGTTTGCCGCAACAACCGCAGTTCTTCCATAACGTCAACGGTGGCACCTCCGGCCTCGTCGACCATTATTGGGCGGGAGTTCGTAACGCAGGCGCGCTGCCACCGCAAATACTGCCACCGTACAAACCACCACCACCGTTCCAACCGCTCCAGCCGGTCAAGCCACAGCACTCGTCCCTGTTGTATTACGCGAACGAACGTTGGATGGACCTGACGTGTCCCGTCGTGCTGCCATCGTCATCGCCGTCACCGCACGGCAGCGCGGCCAGCAACAAACCACCGTTGAGCGTCGACGACCAATACGAATTCGACCCGGTGTTCCCGGTGTCTCCGACGCCGACCGCGGAGATGTTCGCCACCGGTCGCACGCCTACTACGCCGTCGCCGTCCCGGTCCAGAACGCCCACGCAGCTCAAGAAGGCCAAATACGAGAACGTGGAGGCCAGACTGCAGGCGATGAAGGAAGAATTCTACGCGCACAAACGTCGGCAGGCGGAAATGGCCCGCATGGGATACATAGAGAGCGCCTGTTGACACGACGAATCGTGCTGCAGCCCAGTGTAACTCGTATTTCATGTTATTCACGTATTCGTTATCCCGAGCTAGACGATATTTTTGTGTGAAGTACATTTCAGCGTTATTTTATAATTATATTTAACAAGGTATCTGTATACAGTTTTAAATTTAAAAAAAAAATTTATTTAAAAAATCAAAATTCCACTCAAAAGTTTAAAATATTTCGATTGTCGTAGTCAATCCATAACTTATAAGTATATAAATCAACGTTCATATAATACCAATAATCCTCTATGTAAATAATACATAATATTAATTAAGTACCTATGTACAAACGAGTTTTTTCCTACTTTAACGCCAAAATGTACTTTACACCGAAACGCTCCGCGATATCCCGTGCACGCGAGTTATAATAAAATGATTTACCTGCGCAGAACGACGTTACGTAAAAGCTCAAAGACATACATATTACTCAGGCAAATGTTTCAAATTTTTTTCCATACGATTCCCAGTTAAAATAGTTTTAATAATATATTATATTATTATTGAACATTACCGTATACACGGTATACGTATTATATTATATAATAATTCGTGATTTCCTTATGATTTTTCTTTCACAAAATACAAATTAATATATTATTATTTAATAGCACGTTAGGTGTGTCGAATACAATTATATTGGCGTTGTAGTAGGTCGACCTATCCAATGTGCATAACAATTATTAATATGTAAATACAATTTTACAATTCACGATAAATGATAATATTATAATATAGTATTTCTAAATAAATAAATAAAACCATGAACAAAGTAATTACTACAAGATAATATACTTATAATTATAGTAGAACTAAAGAGGCATAAATTATATATTATTATAATATGTCATAAATTGATTAATTTTTTATTTTTTAATATCCAGAACTGAGGATAATATTATAATAATATAATATTATAATAGGTAAAAAATATTATATTGCATTCTCAACGTTTTCAGTTCGTCATACAAAATCCACTTGCTCAAATTGTACGAGACTGTGCCCAGTCCGAGAATATTTAAGTCGTTGTTTTATTTTCATTTTCATTTTTTCTTGTTTTAACAAACATTTATGCCTCCTTTGAAATTAAATAAATACCCATATATTATATTATTGAGAAATAACATTTTAAAACTTTATAAACACTGTGATAATATTATATTAATATTACATAATACGTCATTAAACTCAATACGAGTGATCTGTTCAGTGTATTTATTAATAATATAATATTATATTATATTCCTTCTACGATTTAATAATATACTTAATTATAATTTAGCATTGTGTTCGTAAATTTAGTTTCGGGCACCTCCACCAGTTGTTTTCCGCATTATTGTGTTTTTAATATTGTATTGCATCCCTAAGTTCCTATTAAATTAAAAACAAAATAATAACGTCCTGGGACCTATACCGAACGGGTTCCTTATTATACTTACACAATTTTTTTTGTTTTACAATCAAAAATATAAGAAAAACAAATAATATTTGTGTATATGAACAAATGTTTTACTTTTTACTTATTAGACATATATTTACAAAACATGTGTCTCAGCAATAAATAATATAATTAGGTGTTTTACAAAAAAAAAAAAAATTAAATACTGTCTAGTCTGAAAAATAATATTTAGGTAGTTAAGACAATTTTATTGTTTTTGTTATTTGAAAATGAACAGTGTCAATTACCCCGTTTTAACATACTATTATTTATTATTATTATTATTATTATTATTATTATTTTTATTATTATTATTATTATTATTATGAAACGAAATTGTTTTAATAATAGTAATATTATTATTATTATTATCAAAACCTATTACGGTTTCATTTTTAAGTTATTATTATTATAATATATATATATATAAGTAAGTGTTATTTAACCGATTGTACTCTATCGATATGGAACGGACTAGTTACAATTAAATCGTACTAATATTGTATTGAAATTATACAATTTTATATCGAAGTTAATAGTAACCATATTATTTGTTTTCAATAATTTTCTAATGAAAAAAATATCTGAAAGTAATGATTTATAAAATAATTAGATGTATTATTATTGTTTTCGCAGTCCAACAAATAGATGTCTATAATATTATTATAAATTGTGTTTACTGTTTAATGATGAAATAAATATACGATATAATAAGTGATATCGATGTTCGTAGGAGTCGGTTACAAATAACACTGAAATATTATGTTAAATTACTCGTGAAAACAAACGCTTTATACAATTTAATTAGCTTGTATAAAATGTATTGTTATCACCTCCTGAATATAAAAAAAAAAAACTAAAAAAATATGAAAATATGAAAATATTTGTATATTGTTGTTTCTTACCCCGGTATTGATTATTATGATATTTAGTAGTATTTTACAAATTGATAAAAATAATATTATATTATGTTAACGTATGAAACGATATTCGTTTGTTATAGGCTGTTTGAACACTCACTGTGTACGATTCTTATAATAATAATAACTATAATTATTATTATTACTGATTCTTGTACGACTCATTTCCAACAATTCTGTTGTTCAAAACGATTATAATATTATGTATGTAATTTTAAACATTATAAGAACACGAAAAATGAGAGATCGAAAGGTAGAATTTGTTTTGTTTTTTTTTCTGTTTTATAAAACTATTTTACGCCAGTTTTAGGTTTGGTAGTTTTTTATTTCAAATTTATAAATAATATCTTATTGTTATTGCTATCATAATAATAGGACTATATATTATATTATATAGACATATACATTTCCTATATTCTACAATAATATGAACTATAATACATTTTTAAAACAACCTTAATATTATTATTATATTATTACCTACCTTTTATCATTTTTTTGAAAATTTTTTGTTTGTATTATGCTTTTATTATTATATTATTCCATGACAATACGGTTTTTTACTCTGCCATAAAAACGATTATGTTTAGACGTTTAGTTCGTAAGATCGACGATCTCATTTTGTGTTTGAAGCCAATATTGTTACTGTAATACTTATTTTCATTTTTTCTCTTTTTTTTTCGGGAAAATTGAAACTTTAAACTAGATATACTTGATTGCAGAAAACTATAATTCTATATATATATTATATGAATAAAAAACAAAAAAATATTGTATTCTAAAAAAGTTATATTTGTAGATTCTTAATTAATAATAATTATATTTGTAAATATAGTAATTTATATTAGAATTAAGTATTATTTAAATGAATAAAAAAGGAATTCAATGAAATGTTGTTTCAATGGCGTTATTTTTTTTTTACCTCAATCAAATATTAATTTATTATGATTAGATTGATTGGACACTATTAATCAATATTACACGTCGTTGATTTAATTTTAAAAAAATATGAATTATTTAAAATTATGCAACTTTGTGACATGCTAAAATGATAGATATTATTTTATTCATGAATTTATTTAATAAGATTGTTATAAACCTATGACACAAATTTTATATCCATAAAGTTTATATTTCTTAACACGGCGTTATAGATATACAATTAAGGTACTTTTATGTGTACAATTAAAAACTATTAGATTAAAAATTGTACAATAATAAATATAGATTTAAGCGTTTTGAACCGTCCCGCCAAAATGATTGATATTTTAAAAATATATATATCGATAATATTATAAAATTTATTATTATAAAATTATGTCAAATATATACATTTTAATATTTAATTTTATAATAATCATAAAATAATGAAATGATATTAAATTAAAATTACAATGTTACTCTATAATCTTGTGTTATTGTAACACGAAATATAATATCAACAACTAATCATAACAAAAACCTAGTTTTCAGTTATGGATAACTTTCATTTTAACAATTTGTGCTGGCGATGAAGAAACATTTCTCACATTTGGCCCGCAAAAAAGTTTTTAAATAATAAATAATTATCAATAACCACATATTATAATAGATAATTTATTGGTCTGTTATCCGTTAATCAAATTTATCTTTATATGAGTTGAAATGATTTCAATATTGAATATACTAAAAACTCATAAACTTGAATAACAAATATAGTCTAATAGATTATAGTTATAATAATATAGCTATTGGTATCCTAAGAACATAGCTGATTAGAACTTAAACCAACATAGCGAAAAATAAAATAAAAAGCCAGACCGTCACTAATTCCAGACGTTCCTTATTCGTTTAGAGGTTAGTGGTAGCATGTTATTATGTTAAATTATAATTACATTTAAATATATTTCATATTATCATATATTATGATAACATTATTTGAATTTAATGATATTGCATTCGAAAAAACTATTCAGAGCGAACGCAAAGCTAATATTTGAATTATTTTTGAATACTCAGAAAAAATTAAAAATCTCTACATTTCAAAACTTAATTGATTATCACAAAAATATCAAAATCAAATTAACGAAAAACCGTAATTTTGCCGGTTTTCCGTCAGTTTTTGGTAGTTTTTCTTATGCCTTACATATATTTATTATAATAATAAATAAAATTATATAGGTAGTAATTTCCCAGTAAAACTCAATAAAAGTATTTATATAAAAAACATTACAATTAATTAATTTTTTATTTATTATCTTTGTTACATTATACATGGAAAACATATAACAAGAACATGGTAGTATATTTTGATTAATCACATAAGTTAATTTGCATATAAAAAATATCAATAATAATTAAATTAAAAATTAAATATTAAATAAATAATAAATATATAAATAAATATAAAAACATCAATAGTCAGTTGGACGGATTTGTTTACCAATAATCCTAGTTATTAACAAATTGTTTAAATGTAATCATTTAACAAAAAATATATTATATTATTCACCTAGTAACAATGGTTAAGGTGTAATGTGAGCATAACTTGATGAATAATTAACACTACTGTATAGATCAGAACCAGCTGGTGAATGATTACCCTAAAATAAAAAATATAATTAATAATAATAATAATTGAAAAAAATAATGTATAAATGTATAAATACCTGTAAGAATCGGTTAAGTTCTTCTTGAGTATCAAAAATCATTACCATAAATGGCGAACCAGGAACATGTTCTCCTGCCCATTTCACTTCAACCCTATAATCACCTGGCTCCGTTGGATCAAACTTGCATAATATAGTTCTATCTTTTTGGTTTTCACGCTGCATCTCTACGCGAAATGCTCCTAATAATACAGATGTTAGCAAATCATATTAAGTAACAAACTTTAAAAAATAAATAAAGTATATAATTAATAAAAAATATTATTAGGTAAGTATCATATAAAATATAACCTTTAGGTCCTCGAACTCTGACTGTTAGTTGGCCAGCACCAGCTCCACGGGTATCACATATAAATCTGCTTTGGAAAATTGCGAGCACACCGTGTTCAATACCTGGACCATAAACACGTACTTTACTAGCATCTGGTGCACCACTAACTCGAACAGTAAATGGACTACCAGGAACATCTTCACCTATTAAAATCAATCATAATTTATTTATTGCAATATTAGCAATCTTGCGATTTGCAAGATTATTATTATAGGGACACATTGTTATTTATTACACTTACCTGCATATTTAACAGTTAATGTATGTCGGCCTGATTCTTGTGGTTTCACATTTAAAGTGAATGTACCATCTCCATGGTCGTAAAGTTCACAGTAAGCAACTTTATGAGGTCCAATACAGTGAGCACTTAATTCCCCTGAAACACATATATGTATATATTATGAAAAATGGATCAAATTCATTTTTTTTTTATTATACTTTAGTGTCTATTTTTCCTTTAACTTGTTTTTCCAAACTAACAATTTGTGAAGCATTAGATTTTATAAATATTAAAAAAAATTTACGAAGTAATCAAAATGTTATGTTACAAAAATTATGATAAAGGGTATACATTGTTAATATAATCTTCATTATTTGTTTTAATGTTTTTTTAATGTTTTAATATTCAGGTTTTCTTGCAAATTAATTTTAAATTACAAATTTACACTTTTTATTAATAAGTATTTAAAAGATATTATACACTAATATTTAATATATTAACAGTATTACCTAAAAATAAAGTGTCTGTAACTTCAAGAAGTTATATATTATACAATTTATTATTTATACCTGGACCTGCTCTTCGTGTATCAATAAAACTTCTTATATCTTTTCCAACTGTACCAATACCTAGACCATCTCCTGTGCATAGAACTTTACTAGCATCACAAACACCAGTAACATTAATTTTTAATGGACAACCTTTTACTTGTCTAAAAGAAAAAAAAATTATTTTGTGGACTATAATTTATAAGCATTTTCAAAAAATTGATTTCTGTACATACCTGTGACCCCAAAGAACATTTAATAAATAAGCACCTGGGCTAATTGGAGTGTAAGTAGCATTATACATATTATCGCCAGTTTTCTCGACATTAACTAATATTTCATTTCTAGAACTTATTAAGGTAACTACTGGATTACCTAGAATATAACAAATAATTATTTGATTAGACAAAAGAAACCATAATTTAATGTTTTTACTAAGATTTATACCTGAACCAGCTTGTGATCCATCAATTGTAAATTCTGCTTGATGACCACACGTAGCTGTTGTCAATCCTCCTCCAGATAAGGCTACTCGTACACCTGCAGCTCCACTCTCTACTAAAACAGGATAAGGTGAACCTGGCAATGGTAGTCCAGCAAAATTCAAATAAAGAGCATGAGGACCAGATAATTGAGGTGTTAATACACATTTAACATTATCGCCAGAATGATCTATTATTATTGGAAAAATTGTTCCTCCTTGACTTTCTAAATGACCTTCTAATTCACCTGAAATTTAAATAATTTAAATACATTTAAATTATCAAACAATAAATTGATAAATATATTATTTACCTGGTCCAGCAACTGAAGTATCAAATGACAATGTTGTTGGAGAATTTACTCCAAGAATCAAGCGGCTATTTAAATTTGATTCGCCAATTGTCAGCACTTTTGTTAAATCAATGACCATACATTTGTAAGGTGATTCGCCAACATGTCTTCCATTCCAAATAATATTTATATCACAAAAACCAATGTGCTTTGGCATAAATGAAATTTCATAATCTCCTTCATGGCCACTTGAAGATTGATTAATTGTTACAGGTAACATTTCAGACCCGTTACGTATAGTAACTACAGGCGAAGTATGGTATGATGTACCCAATGCAGAGATGTAGAATTTGGTTGAAACATCTTTTAAAGCTTTAACTAGGCTAGAGCCCCAAGCACGAGGTACTCCCGGATCAACTACTTGAACTTTTAATGGTGATTCAGGTATATGATCTTTTCCATAAAGAATATTGAAAATAAAATCTCCTGGTACAGTTGGGTAAATTTGAATAATATCAATATCCTCATTGAAAGCTTTTAAATCCACTGGTATATCTTCATTATCTGGTCCAAGACATGTAACCGTAAAATCAGCTAAACCTGCATTTTTCCGTAATACTAAAAAAGATAAAGATAATCATTAAAATTCTATTTTAAAACATTATATTGCATACTCACACTTAAATGACACCGGCTTATGAATAACTGAACTTTTTTTTTCTGGAAGATCTTCAACTTTTACATTGCCAGAATTATAAACATAACTGGTAAATGGTGATCCTTTTAAATGTTTACCAAAGTGTGTGACATCAATATTATATTGACCTAAATTATATGCATTTAATAAAAGGAATCTTACTAAATAAAAATATATGGTAAACTTACCAACTTTAGTAGGTGTATATTCAACAATCAAGTTCATACCATTTTTGTGTTGATAACATTGTACCGGTACAGCAGTATGCTGTGGTCCAGTAATGACAACATCAAATTCGTGACTAGATTTTCCAGCACTATCAATTATAAATGTAGACATTTTATTAAAAATACCCTGATAAAGTCCTAAACCAACAGCCCGGAGTTCAGCTGATGTAGATGGATTTTGTTCCCTCACATTAACCGTAAACGGTGACCCGTGAACATTAAAATTATTATATTTCACATGAACGTAATGAGGTACAGGAATAAGAGGTTGGTATACTACTTGATGTATACCATTTGATTCTACATCTGACGTTTTTAGTTTGATATTACGCCCAGCTGCTTTAATAGCCACAAATAATTCTCCTTTACCAGCATTCCTTGTATCAACTATAAAATTAATAAAATTTAATTATAAATCACCCAGTCAATACTTTTTATATTTACTTTTGAATGATGTAGGTTTATTGCAAATAGTTTCATTGAGACCACTAACAACCACTAACTCTGAATCTATCACTTGAACTTTCCAAGGATGTTTAGTAATTGACTGATTTCGGTGCATAATTGTAACCAAATGTACACCAACAATTAATGGCCTGTATGATACCCGATATAACCCACTATCGTGTTTATGTAAATTAACTGGTACAGTTTTGCTGTCAGGACCTAAAAAAAATTATATTTTTTTAATGTTACAGAGTATATCATATTTTATTTATAACAAACCCTTAACGATAACACTAATGGACCCATGATCAGCAATATGTGGATTAATGTCAAAACGAGCAGAATAACCAAGTTTTACTCTCTGTAATCCTTCACCATATGCAGTAATTGACGAACCAGATACTCCTTTTTTAACTCCGTTTAAATCTAAAACTTCACAACTATATGGACTTCCTTTAATGAAAAAGAAAAAATAATAAAATTTTAAAAAAAAATATTTGTGATATACATTCTGAATATTATTTTCAAGTTGTCTACCTTGTACAGTCTCATCATTAAATGTTATACTAACAAAATGTGGTATTGCATTATGAGGAACAAATGTCACATCATATAATCCTCTAGAACAAGCAACTACTTCAGCCTTAACTGTGCCTTTTTGACTACTAACCACCAATTCCAATGTACCTTCTCCAGCTTCTGTTGCATCTACGCTGAATGTAACAGGTTTCCCAGCCTTTACAAAAATATTATAAACGTGTATAAATAAAATGTATTATATAATTAATAAGAAACTTACTTTAGCATTTTCCAGTCCTGTAACTTTGATATTGTTTATATTATACACATTACACGCAAATGGACTACCATCTACTGGTTGGTCTTCTAAAAAAACTTCTATCATATGTCTTCCTAAAAATTAATTAACGATGAATAATTTAATTTATAAGTTGCCTTTAATCTTTATATTAACGTTAAAGCTGACCAATTTCATTTGGTGTATAATAAGCTCCAATGGCATTAGCCATTATACTTGTTTTAACATCGACATTTTGTCCTGATGGTGAAAAAACATTTACTTTGAAATTTGTATCATTTGATATATCAGGACTTTCTATTTTTATGTCTGCTGTTTTATTTATGGCACAATATCGAACCCCACTTCCAGTTACAGCAACTTGATCAATATCCAATACTCTACAAGTTAGTGGAGACCCTATATATTTAAATTATTTATTGAAAATAATACATATCATATTCACAAATAATTAATTATAAATATATTATAATATTACCAGGAATCGGTTCACCATTGAAACGTACACTTAGACTATGGGAAGCAGCATCTCGAGGTTTAAAATTAACACGGAACTTAGCGTTTCCTTCTGATTGAACATAATTCGGAACATTAACACCATTAACTGATACAATAATTTCTAAATTACCAGCACCAGCTTCACTGGCATTAACTAAAACATTTAAACATTAAAGTTACTTTAATATTAATACAAAAAATTGATTAAATTCTTACTATTAAAGTTGACAGGTTTTCCCACAAACCCAGTATTTATATCTGTAACACGAACTTTAGAAGCATCATATGCTTTAACTAAAAATGGACTGCCTTCAACGTGTATACTATCTACTTTAACTTCAACGCTATGATCACCTAAATAAATTTAAAATTTATTAATCTATACAAATAAAATAATAAAACATTAATGATTTAAACTAAATCAGGAAAATATACTTACCAACATCAATAGGAGTGAATTGAACATTATGAGTTGATGCTTGAGAAGCTGGAATAACAGTAACTGGTAAAGAATGTCTAAGAGGTGCAAGAACTTGAACTTGAGGACTACTGTCACACTGAACAGCAAAAGATGCTATTTTACCAACAGCTACTTTATCTTCAGTAGCTGACCAGACAACAACTCTAGCAGCCTCAGATACAGTACATGTGAATGGTGAACCTATAGAAATCATTTAAATATAGGAAATAATTTTACACTATTTTATAAAAATATTTACAGAAATCTTAATCGAAAAATAACATTAACAGCATCAAATTGAATTTATACTAAATTATATTGGTCATTTATGCTCAACTTTATTTTTATTATAACCTTAACTTTACCTGGTACATCATGATTATTAAAACGTAAATGAACTGTATGAATATTTGGCTGACGAGGTGTAAAAGATATCGCATAAGTATGTGGTCCTTGAGCTTGAGCAGAAGTTGGCACTCGGCCCCCATTTACTGTAACCTCTAAGTTTCCTGGACCAGCTTGACTTGTTTCAACTAAAATTTGATTAAATTTTAAAAAAATTAATCCCCACTTAAAAACTTTAAATATATATATATGAAATATTTACCAATAAAAGTAACTTGTTGTCCAACAGTGCCCTTGGGTACTGCTTTCACCTTAATAGCATTGATATCATATACTTTACAACTAAACGGAGATCCAGCAACTGCAGTTCGAAGATAGTTAACAGCAATTTTATGTTCACCAACAATTTTTGGACAAAACTCAATTTTATATGATTGTGAACCAGATTCTTTTACTTGGGCAGGAACAGCTGACCCATTAGGACCTGTATAATCCTTCATTAGTGTTAGTGACATTATTTTATAAGTGAAGCGCATAAGCATTACATTTTTAAATGTTCAAAGTAATATAGAAGAAATACATAAACAATGTTTAATTTTAAAAAAATTCAAGATAACAAAATTCAATTTTCTGTTATTTAACATGCATAAAGTACCAAAACTTAGTAACCTTGGGTTATTAAAATATTATTTAATATAAATATTACTAACAATTAATTGGTTTGATTCATGAATGTGATTTATTTATTTTCATAGGCACCAACATTTTGTTTATTAGTTTAATAAAGAACATTACATTTTACAAAACTATTAATAAAATCATTCTTAATTTAAATATTATAAAAAGTTGCTTTATAAAATACTATCGATTTCAATTTTATAGACAAGTTGTATGAAAATTAACATTGATAAGATAATCAAAATATAAAATTATTAAAAAAAAAAAATATAAGTGTCATAGAAAAATTAATTCATTTAATATATTAAATTTAAAATATTTATAATAAATATAACTTTTTTTATATAATAATTCATGCATTCTGACTTAAGAAAACTAATCAATAACAGTTTTGAAAAAATCATTTACTAAAATAATTATTGGTTTAGTAAATATATTACAGATATTGAAATAAAATGTATTAAAAATATTAAAAACGTTTGTATTAATTTACAAATTTTTAATATTTTTTATTCAATTTTAAATGTACAAATATTTGTCTATACTGTATTGTTATATATTATATAATATTAATAATTTATAAATCAATAACATATTTAATATACATAATATAACTTTTATGAAATTGAAAAAATATCATATAAAAATATGTTGAAATTGTTAACAATATCTCATTTTTAATTTATCAATATGTGAAAATTAGTAATAAATTTTAAGGCATACAATTTTAGTCTCACATAATTAAATTTTATCATTCTATCAAATGACATCTAAAAATAATACACTTATCACAATTCATAACTATTTCTCAATCTTAAAATCAAAATTAATTTGGTTTTATTATATTCAAATTTTTCGAATTTTATAAAAATGTTATTTTTCACAAATTTACTATTTTAATAATAATAATAATTGATTAAGGGAATTCAGGAAAAAAATATATTAAAATAATAAATTTATTAATATCTGTGATTATTATAAATGATTAAGTGAAAATAGGATACGCTCAATTATTATGTGTGATTGTCAATAAATTTGCCATTAAAGCTTTGTAGTATTTTATAACATTAGAGTACTTAAAGATTATTTAATCTAAATTAATTTATAATAATATAACCAATACACATTAGTTGATATTGCCTCATAAATTATAATTAATTTCAATACATATTCATTATACAATACAATTCAGAAATTAAATTAAAATTGAACAAAGTATGTTTAAATATAGTGTATGAGTTTTGGTAATGAATAATTTTTCAATACATTATCTATTGAAAATTATTTCAAAATTATTGTATATAATTAATTATTTATTTTTATTTTATTTTATTTTATTTAGAACTAAATCTATCTAATTTATCTACCACCAAATTAAAATAATAGCGTTAATAGCTAATGAAAAAATTAAAAGTTTGTTATTAAAAGATAGAATTATCAGTATAATCGAGATTTGTGATATCGCCCACCTGTAAAAACATAGACACAAATACTTGTAGACAAGCTTTAATTGAAATTCCATATAGTCGTGCTGAGGCAAACATAATAGAATGAAAACATTCCAAAATAAATATTGTTGTTCATTATTTAATAATCTTACCCTCCACATTAACTTCAATGTCATCCAATGATCCAGATACATTGCTCATAATAAAATGGGAAGTAGATGAGACAGGAGCACTAGTCAGTGAAGATCCACTAACTAGTGGCAAATCTCCCTCAACATGAGCGATAAAAGGAGACCCTAAAACAAACATAATCATCAGTTATAGTTAATTTCATAATTATATTTATTTGTTTGATATTAAAAATTGAATTAACCTGGTACTGGTTCCTTATTAAAATGAATAGTAATAACATGATCAGTAGGCTGAAGTGGTAAAAAACTAACAGCAAATTTAGCATTGCCTTGGGGGTGTACTTGAGTGGGAATATTAGCTCCTCTGGCTGATATGGTAATTTCTAAGTTACCTTCTCCAGCTTCACTGGCATCAACTGGAAAAAATTTAAAATTCAATTACCTAGTGACAATTATACATTAAATAAATAAAATTAATATTTAACTATACCAGTAAATTGAAATGTATTCCCCACATGGCCTTTAGGTACATGTCCAACTAAAACTTTGCTTGAGTCATAAGCTTTAGCAACATAAGGTGTGCCGTTGACTGCATGTCCATTATATTCAACTGATATTGAATGAGCTCCAACTTGAATTGGTGTAAACTCAGCCATGAAACCTAAATTTACATTTCCTGTGACTTTTACTGGAAGTTCTGCGGTTGGCCCTGAAATGTAATAAAAACAATTATTACAAAAATGATAAAAATGATAAAAATGTAAAACAAATTATTTACCAGTTACAGATACAGACAATTCAGCTGAAGCTGAATTATCAACCATCATATGAAATTTTGCAACTTGGTTAACAGGTATTAACTCCAAACGAGATAAATTGACTGACACACGACTAGTATCAGACACTGAACATACAAATGGACATCCTGTAAATAAATAATAATTAAATGTAAACTAACTAAATTGATATTCAGAAATTATTATAATTTTATTTACCTATCACAGTCTCACTGTTAAATTTTATATCAATCATATGAGGCTTAACATGTTCAGGAGTAAATGATACTAAGCATCTTCCACCACCAACTACAGTCACATGGTTTGGTACTTCTCCTTCATTAATTGATATTTCTAATTGGCCTTCACCCGCATCACTAGCATCAACTATAATAATCATAAAATAAAAACTATAATTAAAAAACTATTTAAACAAATTAAATTCAATTAATTTAAAAATCTTATCAATTATTTAAAACAAAATATAGACAAATTAAACTTCAATGTTATACTTTCAGTTGTTTATTTATAATAATAATTATAGATTACAAAAATTAATCAAATTTAGAATGTTTATTTCAATATAGTTAAACATTTTATTATTTTTTACTTTAAAAATATTTGTAAATAATTAAATGTTTATAACTTTTAGGTTTGTTATTACATCATTAAAAAGTAAAATTAGAGGGTGGACATAATAAAATAAATAAAAATAATGCAATTCATCTTACATGTGATATTCGTATTATACTACTAATCTATCTACACTTATTTAGATCAATGGCTAAATATTGATAATATTATTATTACTATTGTATTTTATTATTCATTTATTATGTTATTATTATTTTTAGAATAATAAAGCATAATTGTGTTGTTTTTAGTATAATTATTAATGATCAAAAATGATTAATAATAAAAATATTAACTATTTTTGTCTTAAACAAACCTCTGAATTGACAAGGTTGACCGACTACAGCATCAGAAACATCAGTCACTCTAATCAGTGCTGAATTATATCCTTTAGCTAATAATGTGTTATTTCCAAATTTATGGCCAGCCACAGTAACATCTACCAAATGTGTTCCCACTTCTTGTATGAAGAATTCTATCCTAAATATTCCATTTCCTCCTTCATTTATGATTTTTGATTGTATATTTCGTTTAGATGGAGCTGAAAAAATAGTTTAATATATATATATATTCGTTAATGATAGGTACTATGAATATTTTCAACAAAGGGGAATAAATTGGATATCTTGCGATCTTTTATTTTTCTTTGTACTATTTCTATTAGCTATTTGTTTAGAAGTATTCAAAATAATATTTGTGGCAATAATTTTAGTTGACATATTTAATGGATGCCAAATAATTATTAATCCATTAATTAATATAATATTAATAAAAAGTAAAGATAGATTATTAGACACATAGTTTTAGCTAAAGTCTACTTACTTATAACATTAACTTGTACATCATCTCGATGAAAACCAATAGCACTTATTTGAAATGTTGCTACTGAATCAACAGGTATTAATTTTACAGCATCACCAAGGATGGTCAATTTTGAACTATATGATCCTCCACTCATGATTGTTACTTCCCAGGGACTCCCTATAAATAAAATGAATATATTTATATGATTAACTAAAACATATACTAGATATTTTCATTCGGTAAATATTAACCTATAAAATATAATTTTATGTCATTTATTAACAAAATAATTGTTAATTCTTTTTTTAAAAAAAAACAAGTATTAATGACATTTAAAAAGTAACTTTATTGACTAGTCTGATAAAATCGAGGATAACATATTTAATTATACATTTTTACAAAAACATTTAAAATATATAATACAAATATGAAAAATAAATTGTTTAAGTTATTTTAAATGGATTAGTACACTTAAATTAATAATATAATTTAATTATATTACAATTTAAACTAAAATAAATTTATATTACAATGTATTTATGAGTTAAAACTTTAATTTAGTTTAATAAATATACATGTTCATTCCTATAACCTACATACATTCAACAAATTATTAGAATGTGTACGAATGTTCAGTGATATACCTATTTCAATTTGTAAATGAATAATTCAAAACCATTACTACTATATTATTAAAAAAAAACATATGGGTGTGTATATTATTAATTATTAATTCAAAATAAATAGTATGAACAATCATCTGTTAAATATTTTCTAATATTTAGGACAGTAAAGTATTACAATAGAAAAGTAAAATAAAACTATTTATTTTTATTAAAGTAAAGTAAAATGTAGGTAGGTAATTTGAAGTTAAATAATTTACCTTTGATTCAAAAATAATAAAAAAAAGTAAACAATGATAAATTAATTTGTATCAATTAAATAAATTAAGTAGATAGATGAATCATTCATTCTTTTTTAGTAAAACTGCATGCGAATCTAAAAATTAAGTATATTTAAAAAAAATCTTTAACAATGTATAAGTATAAATACATTGGCAAATTATATGATTAAATAGAAGGCTTAAGCTTTAAAACTACTTTAATAAAATATAACGGAAAAAACTACAATTTTATAAATTCTTATCATAAAAATAACAAATTGGTAAAAATTATAACATCAAAATCGTTATAATTTATTTTATTTTATTGAATTTAATACTCATATTATATCTAATATTTATATAAATTAAAATATAAAAAAAAAACAAAAAGCTAATTCAAGACATTCCTCCTTTGTCACTTCAGTCCTAAGAGATATTACTATATTAGTAGTCTATTACAATTAAGATTTGAATGCAATAATATTGTATTCGAAATTACAATAATTATGAGCTAAACTCAGTCTGATATTATACTGATACGTTCCAAAATTTTACCACATAAGTAGACTACCTATGAGAATACTCAAAAAAAATTTCAGGTCCCTACATTCAAAATTGCATTATTTATCATAATATATTTAAAATTAAATTTGTCAAAATCACAGTTTCCATGAATTTCTCCAATTTTCCATGATTATTTGGTAATTTCTCTTATCTCAAGGAAAACTTTTGAAAAATTTGAAAAATGAGTTCCATAAAATACCAAATACCTAAATGCAATTTAGTACTGAAAGCATATACCCTACTCTTGGTAATCGTACCATTATTTCTACCCAAAAAAATGACTTCAGACAAAAAAATAAAAATAAAAAACATCTTTGTAAAACCAATACATTCATTGCATCACTCAGAATTTAAAATTATATTAAATCATTAAATTCAAATGAAAATTGTATAAAACAATAAATAAGTAGATAACATATTTTATAGAACACAATTTATTTTAGGTATCTTAAATTGTATTTGTTGTATAAACTTATTGATTAATAAATTAAATAATAAAAATAAAAATAATAACTTTTAAGTTATAAATTACTATTTTTTTTTTTTTTTTTTATTAAAAATGTTTATAATAATAATAATAAAGCAACTAAAATTATATAATATCTAACTATATTAAAAGTTAAACTAAACAATAAGCGTATTAAAAGTTCTTATACCATTTATTTCAGTTTATTGATATATAATATTATCCAGCAAGCTTTTTTTTAAATTTTAGAAAGTGGTTTTTGGTTATCATCCAACTAAATTCAAGTAGGTATCTAACAGATTTCTATCAGGTATAGGTGTCAATTCTAATTAATTAGGTATTAGTTCACACTAATATGACACACTATAAACATAATAATTAATTACCTACTTTACAATTTAAAATTAGAAGTCTCAATAATGAATGTGAAAGAAACAAAAAATTTGTTCTTTAAAATACAATTGATAGTAAAATTAGGTAAACACATAATATTAAAGGTAGGTACTATAAATGCATTTTAATAACTATAGCAGATAAATATAATAAAAAAAATGAAAACTTCTATGTAGGTATCTATTACAGTATACAGTATTACATAGTAGGTACACTTTAAATTAAATTCTAATTAAAATAAAATTCAAAATTAGATAAACAATTTTATACTGTAACATAATGTCATAATTATATCATAATTATTAATACTATAATATTTATATGGATGGATTAATTGTCTTATTAAAAAATAATCCAAAATAGTGAGATATTGCAGATACGGGCAAAGAAACGGCAATTAATATAAAGTTATTATTTAATTAATAATATAATTAATATGAATTGTGAAAATCGTATTTTAACAAAATATTATAAGAAAAAAATCGTTAAATGATAATCAACGATATATATTTAAAAAAATATAATAATATTGAAATACATGTTAAAATTACTTTTTATATAAATTTCAACGAGTAATCCTTCTTCATTTCATTATGAGCAACGTATCCAGACATTAAAAAACGCGAATTAAAATACATTTTATTGAAAAAAAAGATACTAGAAAAAAACACTATTACTATACTATAATAAAGAGAAAAAAAAAAATTAAAAAATAATAAAACTAATATTAACTATTAAACAAAAACAAAACGAACACTACACAAACTCACTAAACACTATTATTATTATAATCACGATAAAACACATAGCCGACCACCAGCAGCTAACCAACCTGTTGCATCTACCTGTTTGACGTGTACATGATAAAAATATCGATATCTTGACCGTCGCGATACTACGTTTACCGATTCACGGCGCGTGATTAATATTCGAAAGACCGTTCAGAATGTTCAAATTATCCGTCAAGGTAATGAAAATTCATGATTTACCCCCCTTCCCCCCCGTATTGTAACAATTGGTTTGTGTAAAGTTTAAAATAGTGTCCAGAAAATATTGTTATTTATATAATTTGTACCAATTGGCAACAATTGTTTGCATTCAGTGGGTAGCTGGTATAATATAATATCCGAAATCGACGATCTTTCGTAGCTTCATCCTTGTATGGGTATACAGATAACTATCGATGGTTGAAAAAAATTCCAAAGACACAGGCGCGCCAACTGGAATGTCTTCCGGCATCGAATTTCCCTCCAAGAATTTTAAATATGCCATCAACCATTACACGAAGAACCGAGAACGTCATAGAGATCGGAAACCACTTGCACTTTTTATTTGTTCTTGGTTTACTACTGACGTCAGTAATTTTAGAGGGGGGGAGGTGTTGGTATAATATTTTAATTTTATTGATTTGGTAAAGAATTATTTAAAAACTTGATAAAATTGTTAAAATTATATTTATTATAATTAATTAAATTTATTTATTAAAATTATTTATAAATTATAATTATTATATTATATTATCATATAATATAATATGGGTGGTGGTTAAAATTTTGCATTTTATTACATTGACCAAACTATTTAAAAACAAATTCGGCGCCACTGACCGACGTGATAAATTACATAAATTTTAAATCGTGATCTATCCTAAATCAATATTGTTTTGTAAATCTAATTAAAAATACTAAACGTTAACACGTTTAAAACTGTTTAAATTTGGTTTTTTCCGAAATTTTTCTGTATAACTATAATTTAATTTCCGAGACTCTTATTAGGCACATTATTATATAAAAGAGGGGGAACGAATTAACGAACCATCAATGAGAAATATTTATGGTTGACCCATCAAGCAGTGCGGTGGCCCCAATGACCAAGATAAATATACAGTTTCCGCACGATTTTCTATTCTTCTGATAGGAAATGTTCCCCCACTGAGTGCCCTGATCCACCTGTGACCTATGAGCGACCATATGAAATATAAATTACTTATAACACGACGGGTAAACCGAATTTCTAAAACGCGTTATATTGATTAATAGGACATAATGATAAGTGAAAATGTGTCATTGTATTTCATATCTAGAGACCGTACTTATTATAACATGCATTCGCATGTTTGTACTGAATATATTATAATATTATGCACTATAATGGGGTTTAGATATTTTGACGTTTCAGATTGAACTAATTTCATAGATCAAATTTTACTTTGCATAGAAATGCATATTAATTGGATTTTAACATATTTTGCCATTAGTACATACGTACAATTTACATATTATAGGTACTAGGCATAATATTATATGTCTCTATGTCTTATACTGTAATGATAAATAAATATTTATATTTAAATATTTCATTTCTTCAATATTTCAGAATTATAATTATGTACTACATAGATATATAATATATTTCATAATTAAATATAGTAAATTAAAATATATTATGTACCTACCTAAGTGTCATTTATGTCAGTTCTATGCTAATTATTACTTACGCCCCAGAACAATTATATTTTTGGTGTCCCTATTTAATATGAGCAGTGACGCCGAAGAGGGAGACAGATGGGCTCATTGACCCCCATATATTATTTTAGGGGGGGGAGGGCAAAATTAAATTTTGGACCCTTCGAAGTAATTTATATCATAGTTATAATTACTACAGAATTTATAACAATGTCCATAATTATCTATAATAATCTTTGCTCCCCACGTGAAAAATAGTTCTTACGCCTCTGAATATGATGAGTAATATAATATAAAAAAATACATCTTCTAATCGACGCTTTTAAAAATTTCGTCAATTTTGCACCTTATGGTACTTGTTCCTTTAAAACGGACCTACATTTACTCTAAAAATTGTATTATTAAATGTGATAATGCAACATGATTAAAACAAAAATATTGTTAATATTAGGATAAATGTAATTTACAAAAATGAAATATAACACTTATTGATAGGTATAAAAGGTATACTAATATTTAAACATAAATCGTTGGTTATTAGATAATTTTTAGGGAGCTATTCTCACTAAACACCCCTTATATTTAATATATAATTTATTATATTTTTTATATGAATCTATTTCAAAATTATGAATACTTTGGTTGCACAACTTAGAACACTTTAGTTTAATACTACATGCATATTATATGATAAAGGTATTACTAAAATAGGAGTGTATTAGACCATTAGAGCACGTAGGTTTTGTGTATTGTCATTTTCAATATTTAAATAAATAAATAATGATGAATCATTAAATTATTAAAAAAAAATTACTTATGAATTAATATGTTACTATACAATTATGTATAACATATTACGTCTATACAAAAAAATATGCTTTTGTAATACCGATTTATGGTATTATAAACATGATTTTATATTCGTTATTATTATTATTTAATATTAATACAAATTAATAATTTAATAATAAAATAATTTTTCTAAATATTTATTTTATATTTATAACTATACCTTATATATTTCATAAAAAATTAATTAAGCTATATATTCATAGCATCATTTATTAATATTGTTAGTTACTGTATAAGCTAGTACTTTATAGCAACTGTTTCTATATACTATTATAGGACGTAGGTATACATTATTATTTATTTTCTGCATACTTATAATTATTTACCAATAGGTGCATAATCTTAATATGCCAGTGGTAATAAAAATTTAAAAATTGTAAAATCAATTTTAGTAACTGTTTTTTTCTGACAGAATCAAAGCTATTATAATTTGTTTTAGTAATGTAGGTTTACGAATGGCTAAATATATATTTAACCATGGGTTTACGTATACCTATTATCAAAATAAAATTTATACTACCAATGTATTACACGAGCACAGTTTGAGAACCACTGTCATACGATATAGGTATTAATAATATATAGGTAGATAATTTAAAATATTTTGTATAATGAAATTAAACAAATTGTTTTTAATTTATGTACAAAATATACGTATTTGTATATTTTAACATTTAACTTAATACATATGAAACGAAAATCGTCATGCCTTATACCTATTTTACTTTTTATAATTATGTGCATTGTATTAATACCTATTTAGATATCTCTATTGTAATAATATAATACGTAAGAATTCAGTAAGAGTTAATTAATGCACATAAGTAGTGGCGCCAAGTCTATGTACCAAGTATAACGGCTGGTATACCATTTAAGATATATTATTCGGGGTGGGTGTAGAACCAAGGTAGATTATTTAAGAAGTTATTAGTAGTTGCATTTTTTCTCCTGAATATTGGGGTGTTCAAATAAATACTTTGCTATGTATATATAAGTGTTATATTCTTGAGCACCACTACACATAGGTTATAGATACCTAATAATATTCTAGTTATCATAATAATATGTCATTATATAATATAATGTCCTTTATTATGGGTACTTCCTATCTTAATAACGTATAAAGTTACAATAACAATTATTTATTAAAAACAAATTATTACCTGGTACTTGCTCGTTGTTAAATTTCATATCAACTAAATGAACAAGTGCTTTATGCGGTACGAATGAAGCCAAAAATTTTTGATTGCCCAGATTTCTAACAAAACTAGTGACATGTCCTCCGTTCACAAGAATTTCCAAATTCCCCGAGCCTGCGCCTGACCCATCAACTATATAGATGGTAAAATAATAATAGTACAATTAATGTTAATAATTTTATATTTTCATCTAATCTACTCAGTAGTCAGTCTCGTTTTAATCATTATTTCTATTAGTTTGTATTTATAAAAACTAATAATTACTCTCAAATTCAACTGGTTCTCCAACAACTCCATTTGGTATATGTCCTACTTTAATGGCATACACATCGTATGCGTGACTCCTGCGAAAAGTTGATTTTATTTTACAGCGGTAAAATTATAATTAGGTATATCGATTTCCCATAACGTAATATTTTTTATATAACGTTTGTTTTAAATTTACCTGAACGGAGAACCAGTGACTTTTGTACCATTAATTTTTACATCAATTGAATGTTCTCCAATTTGTTCAGCCGTAAATTGTGCTAAAATATGTCCTTGGGATATATTCCTTGACAGTCTAACAGGAATCATCTTATTGGAAGGACCTATTTTTTTGAAATACCAAATGTTATGTAAAAAAAATATATATATTTAAAAGTTTTTATTATTTCTAAACTGACATAATCTTACCGATTACTGTAACATTAATATTCGAAAGTGTCTCATCAGAATTTATGTAAATAGTTGAAGATCTATTTATGGGCATTAATTGTATGTTATCACCAAATACTATATCTGAATTTAAATTTTAAATCAAATTTCAATTATACATTCATAAGAACAGCAATAATAAACTATTTACCATTATTTTTTGATTTTGATGGCGATAAGGCACTTTTTGGTGATACATAACTGTGATTTGGCGATAGAGAACTTGGAATATTTAAATGTAACGGCGATGAGATGCTATGAAATCCAGATTCCGAATGGTTGGTTGACTGTTGAGTGATATATATATATAAAATTTAATTAAATACAATTTTTTTTCTATTATTTACAATAGACGGTATATTAATACTTACTTTATACGTACTATGGTGATTAATAGGAGAAGAAGTGAATTTTGGTGATTGTAAAGGTGAAATTGGTCGAAGAAGACCGATTTTTTGATATTCATTAGAAGAAGTGAAGTCACCTAAAACAAATATTTTAAGTATAGTTTATTTCATCATATATTTTATTTTAAAATATTCTATATATCTTACTAAATGTAGAAGTATTGTTTCCATTGACTAATTTAGTCGGAGCTAAAAATAAATATATTACCTAGTAGTATATAACACTTTTATATTTTTATAAGTTATAAAGATATATTTTTAAATTTTAATTCAAAATACTTACTACTTCTGTGTCGCTTAATGTCTTCTTTTGTACCAACTCTTAATGGAAATGGACTTCCTACAACACATTTTTTTATTAAAATAATAAGTCTAATTATATGTCATGAATAGAATATCAGTATATATTATTATGTTCAATACGCAATATTATACAAATTATTTATTTTAAAAAATATTACAATTATTAATTAAATTATTATTAATATTAATTAAATAATATTTTATATTATTCAATATTTTTACTTCCCCACTAACATTTGATTTTTTTTCGTTTTCCGATATAGGTACTACAATTTAATATTGAATATATGAAATAAACTCCATACTATTTGGTTATTATAATATTATATGATACACATAAGACATACTTATTATTTTCTTTTGTTGGAAACTCTAAAAAAAATTATAGATATTTATTATAAATATTAGATAGGTACCTTATTATAATTTTTAAACAATAAATATTAGTTATATTTTAACTTTTAACCTTGGTTTATGAGTTAATAAAAATACAAAATATGACTAGGCATAAAGTGTTTATTATTGTTATGATACAAAATTTCATTATTTATTATAATTATGATACACATAGGTACTATAATATTAATATTTCATCAAATAAACAACCATGTCATTAATATGTCATATTATATAGCTATAACTACCTATTTATATTAATTTATTTTATTATGAAAAATATAGAGTAGTATTTTACATGTCATTTCCAATACTTATTCTATTAGCAACATTTAATATTAGTTTTTCAAATATATTCATACTTGCCTTTAACAGTTGCCCCATTAAAGTAAACATAAATTTTGTATTTTCCAGGTCTTCTAGTGTGTAGAGAAACATTATAGATAGAATTTCCCAAATGGTCAATTGTATGAGGAAGTGATTGTTTGTCATGAACAATATCAATTTCTATTTTCCCTAAACCACCAGTTCCTCTAGCATCTAAAGTCCAATTCAATATGCTTCCTGCGATTGCTGGTCTATCCAATCCAAGTAGCTAAACAAAACAATATAATATTATATATAGTTATCAATTTAATCATTTTTTTCCACAAGTTATCCTAATATATTTTACTTTAATGCCATTCGGATCGAATACGAAACACGTGTATGGACTACCCTGGATCAATTGTCCGCGGTGTTTCACGGCTATGGTCCATTCTCCAGGTTCGTCCGGTTGAAACGTAGTCCGGTAGGCATCTCCCGATTCTTTTACCGGACATTCCAATTCTCGACCATTTGGGCTCATAGCCAGCACTTGAATATTTTGAGCTTTAGCTCCGTTACAATTGATCTATAAGTACACGAAATCGCAAATAAATACCGACTGTTAGGCAATAGGCACAATATATAATATATATGTATTGTTTTATCTTTTATACATAAAAAATATTTTCAAAGTAAAACTTACCTGAACTTCAACGATTGATCCAACTGCACACGGTTCCATACCGGAGTGTTTGATTTCTGATACTTCGGGCATAGCTCGTATAAACATCGGACACCCTTGTATCACCTCGTCGCCATTAAATATCGTAACCTACGATTAATATATAATATTATAATAATATATAAACATTGAAATCATTAACCGTAAGTCCGTATCATTTGTATAGGTATATGGGGAATTGGAGAAAACAAATACTTACGTACCTTATACATTCCAATTATGAGTGGCACGAACGTACATGTACCACCGTTGGATTTCAAATTTAAATTACACGGTATGGTATTGAGTTCCGGTCCAATTATTTCAACTGTGACATCGTTTGGATCTACTTCTGAATCCAAATATGTCACTTTAAAACTAGTCTAAAAAATATAATTCAATCGTTTTTTTTTATTTTTATTTTTTTTTTATTTCAAAAATTTTAATTTATTTAAATTTTAAACTTATAATTAAATTAAATTTATGATTGTTATTGCCGTCCAATTAACCTACTGGTTTATAAACTCTGGTAGTGTGGGTATCGCTATGGGCGCGTACAGTATGTGATGGTCGAGTGCGTGGCTTCACCCATTGGAAATTAGACACATAAGACATCATGCCTAAATGCGAAGCATTTAGACTGGATACGTCTTTAGCTTTCAATAATGGTTCAACACCTAATTTCTTACCAGCATTCATTCCTGCAAAAATAATTGAAAGAGATAATAAAACGATATTTTCTTCCCAAATATATATTTAGGGTATCCCAAAAGATTAGGTTTGGTTGTAATATTTACCATATATGTAAATATATTCTAAATATTATTTTAATTATTATTTGGACTAAGTAATAATTATATTAATTATACAAAAAAGAAACACTAGTAAAAATGTAAATACATATTTAAATTGATATAAGATTCAAAATAGTCAATTTAAATAATTGATTTCCTAAAAATATGATTTTTGTTATGTCGAATTTTTAATTTAATCAAGATATTACTTTCATTACAATTTACTGAGAAGTATAACATTTATTATATTACACCTAGTTTACAAGTACTTTGTTTAATTATATTTATTCATTATTCACATTTATATGACGCATGTATGCTATAAATATGACCTTGAACAAATGCAGATAATTAGTAAACTCACTATTGTAATATAATACTTAAAAAATGTTTATAAATTTCAAGAAAATTAAAAAACCTTAAATCCATATTTTATATACGGCATGCGCCATACCAAATTATAAACTTGACACATCGAATTTTTTAGAAAATTAAACTTTTTAAATTCACTATAATTAACATGCTTTTATTATTATTATAATGTAATTTTAAACATAACAATGTAGTCTTTAAAATTATAAAATATAAAATTAAAAATATGTTTTTGCCCAAGGTATATATTAAAAATCCTGAAGGAAGCATTATATGAATGTGTATATAATATGTATTTTAGATTTCTATTTACCTGCATTTAAGTTAGATTCCCAAACATCAGGGTCGTCAGATTTTTGATACTTAACCGGAACGCCGAGAGATTTTGTCAATTCGCACAAAACACTACCGTCTTTCCAATCGGTCTAAAATCGCGTGTTAATAATATACACATTATATAAATAATTACAATTTTACTTTAAATTTCTACAAACACACTTACTGTGAAATTAGATATTTTGTGAGTTTTCAATTGACTGTTTACCCAGTTCAACGTAGCTTTAGTACCAGGACTTTTATCTTTCATAAAATAGGATAAATAAGTCATACCGGATAGTTCGTCTAAATAACGCGAAGCTAAATACTCGGGTTCCAGCACCATTGGTATATTGAAACGATCGCGAGCTAATTCCATGGCACGGCGACAGTTATTTACACTATCGTTAGGATCCAAGTTTTTCCAATGAGGAAATAATCCTGGTTCACAATAATCCAATAACGAAGAGAGACACACTCCGGAGTTCCAGTCTGTTGTAAAATTGTTTACGCGACATTCCGGCAATACTGACTGTTATAATACGAATATAATATAATAATAAATATTTTAAATTGTCATATTTATTATGTAAAATTATATTGTTAAATTATTAATACTAGTAGACTGGATAGATATGTTACCTTAAGCCAGGCCAACATAAGTTTTTTAGGTGGAAACTTCGATCGTCCAATTTGATAGCGAACAATCAATGACCAAATAAGACCTAAAATTAACTTTAGACTCCCATTTACTATGTCTTCGTTTCCTAAATAATATAGAAACACAATAATACTTTTACAATAATGTACGAAATTATTTATTTGTATATTATGCTGTTTATATCGTAGTATAAATAAATATAATAATATCTAATAAATAGATTGAAATTACAGTTTATTAATTAAATTATTAAAGTTAAAATAACTTAAGTCTTTTAAATCATTTTATAAATAAACTGTAATTTAATATTATATATAGGTATCTACCTATATTTTTAATATATTACTGTAGTATTATCATTCGCTCCGCCTATTTGAATAATTTTGCAGTTCAAATCATTCATAAAAAATTACTCGATAGAAGCATGGCAATAATTTTAACATAACATATTATAGTATGTGAGGTCAATACACCCACATGATTAACTATATATACCTATTGCATACTTCGTGTATTTTGTATAACACTCCCTATTTGGCGATACTACCCAACACCTGTTCGACATCGAAATTATCAATTAATAACCTGAGTTCAGTTGACATTTTTTTAGTTCGTCCCATAGATGGCTATCGAGTAGAATGGTTTAAGGGAGCTTAGTCCCCCCAAAGAAAATCCTTCAAACTCACGAATTTTTCCAAAAATCAATATGAACTTGTTAAAAAATAATGGTTTTGCTCGATAGCCCGCCTAAAAATTCAACAAAATATTCCGCCTATGGTTCGTCCGAATACTGGTAATGAATTCGAACGCGGATTTCGTTTCAGATAACGTTTGGGTTCAAAATAATGCAATTTCACGTATATCTTACCAATGTTGACGAGCTTCACACCATCGTCCGCTATGGCCGTCAGAGCTTTCGACACGTTCTCCAACATCTGGTGCCGATTCCCGGGGTGGTGGCTCCAAGACGGTATCTTCTTGTTCTGAAGGTTCTCGACCAATTCGCAAAGAACACGCCCGTCCTTCAAGTCTTCGGCCAGGTCTTCCACCCGGTTGGACGGCGACACGTGCTCGTTCACCCAATTTTTAAACGTGTGCGCCTGTATGTCGACCCACTGGTCCTCGTGGCCCTTGATCTGCATCGTCCTGGCGGCATGGCCTTCCGGGCTGCGGGCCACGAGCCCTATGTGGGATATTCGCGGCGCTGCCGGGTCGGTGCGCATCATGTTTGGCGCGCTGCGTTCGTGATACTGAAATCGAACGACCGAATTGTACGCGCAGAGGAGAGAGAAAGAATAATAATAATAATTATTATTACAATATGGGTGGGTCCGACGTGATATGCATTATATTATCCGACCGACGTCTGTCGGTGCGAGGCCTGAAATGGAAAGTGAATGTCTCCCACCACAAACACCTGCATGACTGGTTATGCACAAACAATTATTATTGTATATATGCATGAGTACAGGTACCTAGGTATAGATATATTGTATAGGTAGTGTGCGAGTGCAGAGAAGGTATTATCTATTTGTACACAGAGTGATCAGAAAGTGGTTTAGAAAAATAATAGAGATAACATTAAAAACATATGCAATTTCGACCACTTTTTTAACACGGCATTTGTCTATCCTTCCGTATATTATATACCGTACATTCGTATCTCGTCTTCTCGTGTATATAAGATGAAAACCATAATTTTTTTAACCGTTTTATATAGGTTCCTTCTATATAGTTCTAGTTGGTAATGTATACAATATTAATGTGTTTGTATAAGAATAAGAGATAAACGCGAATAATCGAAATAGATTAGCAGAGGATACCGTGTGGATTAAAATAAAACAGTAAAAAATACAAAATAAACATATTACACTTTATACGTTTCGTGGTTTTTCTTTTTAAATTATGTAAATAATAATTTTAAATAGAAGTCTGTGCCGACATATAATGCGTAACACGAACATTTAAACAGCAGTTTAACATGCATAACATCTGGTGAATGCACGGTTGCTTAAGGAATATATTGTATTAAACTATTATCATAACACTAATACAATAAATACATTTAATAGTTACATTGATATAATATGATACATCAAATTTTAAAATTTTAAAAATTAATAAATATAAAATATATATCTGAAAACATGTAGGTTATATTGTAGGTATATAAATATTATATTCACTCGTAGTTTTTGAAAATATTATATTATGTCAGGTTTTGTCCATAAAAAGATATTTTTTATGCCTGGTGACTTTAATTTATTTTTCAAAAAATAATAATAGTTTCATTTTTTAGAGGTCGTATAAAATATGAAGATTATAGAATATATAATGATGTACACAAAAATTAATTATTAGCTATTGACCTATTGTACTGTTTACAAAAGTTGACACTGACTTCTGAAGCTAAAAAATTGTCATCATTATTGTTAGGTATATATCTTCAATAATTAATATTAATAATGATTCAGAAATCAATTATAGGTACCAATAATATAATTACGCAGTCTTTGTTACTCTATTTGATCGATATAATGATATAAATACGTGTTTTAAATCGATATGTACCTAAATTAAAAATCTTTTTTTTAATTTGTTATTTACTTTTCACTTTAATCAATATGAAAATAATTATATATAAATTATAAGTAATTAAAACTTAAAAATTATATTACAGCTTATTAATAATCATAGTAGACGTTAGTAGTAAACGAAAAAGTAAAAGCCAACATTTCACATAATTAGGTAGATAAATATAACTATCAATTATCAAGCATGGGAAATATATGTTAATACCTAAAACAGTATTAGTAGATTTATTATAATTTTCTTTTGTTTATTATTTACCTACTTATGAATAGTTTTTACATTTTCATAATTTATATTTATTAAATATACAAGCTAAAATATTTAACTACTATATTATATGTTCAACAATCAACAACCGTGACTTGTATAGTAATATAGTATATATATTAAGCAATATTTTTTAGTACCTACTACTCGTAGACAATACGTTAGGTTGTAATAATTATACATATCATAATAATATAATCGTTTATTATAAAATATATAATATAGTTACTAATAATATTTGTTTATAATAAACTTTTTATTCTAAATATTATATTATATAGGTATGTTCTAATATAATAATATAATATATTCTATATATCACGCGCGAAATCAATGGTGAGAGGTAGAAGCTACCGTCTCACCACTGTTAGCTCGAATTATATATAGTAGTAATTTTATTTTTTGTATCACCCTTTAATCTTTATTGTTTATATTATTGTTAATTATTATATTATAATTTTTATTGTTATATTGAGAGTCACGAAGATTGAATTTTATTTTTTATTCTATACGAGTATACAACCATCTTATCTTTTACCTATGTATTAAATGTTTTAATATACTCGTAGGTATAAACGAAAAAATTGTAAATATTTTTATTATAGAAATTATGTTTGAATATTTGTTGATTATAATTTATAAGTTTTGAATGAATATGGAAATTCAATGACGTTAAAATGTAAAATATACAATTAAATATATATTACCTCAAATTTACTATTAAATAATACGAGTATATTATATATAAATCTATAAATATATACATGTATATAGGTACTTTTCTAATACGCCTCTCACATTAATACAGGCGGATCCACGTCTGCATTATATACACAATATTTTGTTAATTTAACAATTTTTTTCGTCATATTGTTGGTGTTCAATTACTTACACTTATCAGTTAAAAAGGTAAGAAACAGGTACTAATTATTACTTATATAAGGAAAATAAAATATAACTCGACGTTATAAACATGTTCTACAAATAAAAAAATTACAAAACAAGTTAACCCAGAATATATATATTTGTTTAGTTTTTTATGAAATTGAAATTTCAAGTACTTTGTACTATATAGTTAGTATACTTAGGTATAGGTTATTTTAAATTTAATGGGTAACACATATCTAATGTAAACCTAAAAATGTATTATTTTATTTTAGGATTACGTTATGTATTGTCTGCAGACGGCTGTATTTTATAAATAAAATATATTTTTAGATATTCAATCTTTAGAATATCTATACAACGAATTTCCTCTCCATTAATCTTTATCCTCTACACTCTACAGCTCCATTCCATTTTAAATTATAAGGTTTTCACTTTTCCAACATCTTTTCTTGCACAGTCATCCCAACATAACCGCAAGCTTTTTATTTCTTATAGTGATTGTTTTTTTATCAAATCCTCATCAATAGGAAGTTGTTTTTAATAATGACTCCCGCCAAATATTCCCTGCCCATTTCAGCCTCCTTTTTTATACATAATTCCAAGGGCGTATCTAGGACGTATGTTAGGGGCGAGGGCGAATTAATATGTATAAAAAATAATTACATATCTAAATTATCGATAATTTATTAATTAGTATAAGTGATATTTTCGCAATTATTTTATAAGTGATAAAATTATTAAAATTATTCTTAAATTTGTTATTTTATCTTTATGATCATAATTTATAGTCATTCCTAAATGTTAAATGCTAAATATTAAAAAAATACGTACATATTATTAGGCGATCGCCCCCATCGCCCCCCTTGTATATGTCACTGCCAATATCTCTTTCCTAATATTTGGTTTTTTGTACAGTTTTTTAAATCACCACTTACCTATGTAATATTTTGTAAATTATTCTTCAGTCTTTTGTGTGTATGTATGTGTGTTTCATTATATTTTTACAGGATACTTTTGTTATTTTAATAATTTTCCTTTCGAATACTATTCTTGTTTCTTCTATTTTATTTAGAAACCACTACTCTAAAACATATGTAGGACCACTGAACGTATAAACCAAAAAAGTTACATACAGCTTAATTTTCGTATTTTTTTAAGCCTGAAAAAAATACTTGTTGCGTCCATTTACATTATTATATACTCACTTCCATTTTTAAGTCACTATCTTGTGTTACGCTTCATATCTTTATAAACTACCTATATATACGATATACCTAATAGCTAATATATTTAAATCTAAATTAATTAATTATAGTTAAATAAATAATTAATTAGTCGATATTTTCCTTCAATAAACTATTGAGTATTAGATATATATGTATAGTTACAATCTAGTTAATTAACAATTGATTATAGAATAGAATCTATTTTATAATTAATGCTCGTATCTGTTATAAATTTAACCTATGTTTATTGTTCATAATAGTATATTATCTACTATAATAAATTTTAAACTATTAAAGTATTAATTATACTTATAAGTGCTATTTTATTGTTAAACTATTTATCTATACATATAGCCACATAGTTTAATAACTTTCATTTTGTGATAATAATTAACTTTTTAGTAATAAGTAATAAATAATACCTACAGTTCACGGTTCACAGGATTCAACTATACTTAATTCACTAATTATTACTATATTTGACATTTGTATAAAATATATATGTATTTATATAATTATATACCTAAAATTAAACACGCTATGTTATTTAAACTTTAAATGAAAATAATTTAACAACATTGTAACCAACATTTAAGTCTCTATCGGCTACAATAATCAATATATAGATTTACAGATTTTTGACTTTTGTGATTTATCGAAATTTATCTGAAATATTATTACATACAAATATGCAATATTATATATTTATATTTATTTAAAAGTTAAACCAGATTCCTTACCTAATTATTAATTTCAAGTTTTTGGATAAAACTACCTAACTACCTATCTGATATTTGATCGAATTATCAACCACCATAGTTTTACCAAAGTTATTATTTATTACCATAGTTTAACCTAAATTATTAAACGTAATATTAATTAGTAATGCCTCTAAATAATTATTTATCCCAAATATTTTCATGATTATTACCTAATAAGAGAAAATTATAAATATCTATTTAACATATTAATTAAATTAAATAATATTGCAATTTCTATTCCGGCGTGATAAAAAAAGAAGAAACAAATTCTAAAAAAACACATGAAAAAAAAAAATTAGAATAAAAAAATATAGACAGTTAGTATTACCTATTTGGCAAATTCTTGAGATTTAATATGTTCCATCTGCTAAATAACTTATTATACATTCATTATTATTTTATATTTTTATTAAATTAATAGGACTGATCGAAACTTTTTATTTCCAGCCAAAATGTATTTAAGTGGCAAGTGCTTATACTAATTATATACGATTTTTGATCTTCATTTGTTATTATGTATATGTAACAACCAACCGGTTATAACGACAAAAGGTTTTGTTAGTCCTCTCGGCGTTTTATGATGTATATAACTATTGCCATATAAGTGTAGTAGGTATGACCATAAAAATAAATTTATCTGTGACCTGCGTGCATCTATATAAAACTTATAATGTTCATTGGATAGGTTTATCTTAGATAGCTATAACTTATACTAAATTACTAATGATACCTATACGCATCTGTTTGAGAGTTAAGTTTATATTATATTTACGTATTACCTACATAAATTCGCTAATTGAATGATGAAAAACGAAACGAAATTCATCCGATATAGACATATAGTCGTATTAGTAATAAGTTGAAAAATTAAAATAAATTTATAATACCTATTTAAATTTAGGTTGATACCTAACTATCCAGCTTTTTTAGTAAAGTTGTGTATTTTTGGTTCAGTTATACATAAAACGTGAAAAATAATTTGCGCGTTCTCAAACACCAAGAAAAAAAAAACACTCAAGTCGTACTTTACAATGTTAACCTATTATAAGTATGTATATGGTACTTAATAGAATGGTCAATGTACAAATCTAGCTAAACTAACCAAACAGAAACTATAAAATATACATTTTTCGTACTACACATTTTATATCGTGAGATTATAATTGGTATAATCTATATAATATTAATGTTGATAACTTATAACTGTCAATGCTTAACGGTTAACGAGTCAAAAGCAGTGCTTGAATTGGAAAAATAAAAGAATGGGGACTATGAGACTTAGGAAAAAGTAGTATTTCTTGCAATGATTGAATTCAACCTTACCCGTTTCGAGACTTCGACAAATTAGAAGAGGTACGCTAAAAAATTTGTAAAACAGAAGAGGTACTCCATCCCCCCTCTTAAATCAAGCACTGGTCAAAATATTATTTAATTTTTAATTTTGATAATAATTAATTTTAGCTATTGTTCTACATACCTAATTATTGTGTATAAAAAACAAAAATAAATTTAAAAACAATTATAATATATATAACCACTGCACAGTTTTTAATTTTGTACCTTTAATTTCTGCACACAATTTTAGTCCCTGCTACCAGTGGCGTATTTACGGGGTAGATATGGCTATATAATAGGGACGATTGATCTAAATCATGACCACATTATATTTAGTGTATACCTATTTTTGTCACACGTTTTAATTTTTTATAGTATGTACACTATATTTTACTATGTTAAAGTAAATTTAAGTTCTTCCATCAAAAATACCTAAATACAATACTGATGAACATTGACACCCAAAGGAGAAATTTAAGTTTCAGGAGGGGGAAAAAAATTATCATAATATACGTTGCATACAATCGGGTTACAGTTTTATATCTATATAATATAAGTTTCAATTTATTTCAACTTTAAGTTCATTTTATTTTTTTCAGAGGGAGCAAATGTCCCGTCTTGTCCCTCCTCATGGGCGCCCATGCTGAAAAACAGTAACTCTATTTATACGTGAGAACGCAAGCTGGATATTAAATAAAGGTACCAATAACTAGTCGTTAATCTATTATAGTGCATTGAATTGTATCATCAGTGCTTCGCAAATATTAATGTAAACTCTAACCTTGTAAAGCCGAGGCAAACAGGTTTGACAAAAACATTTAGATAATGTCATAAATAAACGTTTTGGCGTCATCATCGAACAATTCGCCAGTGTAATATTCATAGGTGCCGCGTTCGTAACTCGCCTGCTGCAACAGTTGACATTTGATAATACTAAACGGTACGGCGTAGGTCTATTCAAATACCTAATAATTATGTTGTTCTTGTTGTTGAAAATCACTTGGACGATTTCTCTTTTGACGTTTTGCGACGCGTCGTTGTCCAGACAAAAGAGAATCGTCGGTGGATATCCGGCATTAGTACCGGAAGCCACAGGGTTCACTGTCAGCCAACCACCCCGAAAACCCGACAATGTTATATTCATGCAAGACGACTACAGGAGTGCCACAATAACAGGCGCTGAGGAACCCGAGGGATATAATGCGTACAAAGGGATTAGATATGCCGAACCACCGGTGGGAAGACTCAGATTCCAGGTAAGGTGTTTAGACGAACTATATTTAAATAAAATCAAGCTACCGAAATATTTCAAATAAAATATTTCAAACAGTTAGGTAATTTTCGATTATATAACACACAAAATATCACAAAGTAATATTATTAATCAATAAGTAACAATATAAAATGAAAAGTTTTTTGTTTTTTTTTGTTTATTTTATTTTATTACTTTCTAAATAATTATTATAATAATTATAGAACTTTTAGCTGAGTTATAAATTTATAGAAAAACATATTAGGATAATAAATAGAATTGATTGTTAATCTTAGCCATCGCTCCCCTCAGGATCGGCTTAAGAGGGCAGCTAGGGAAAAAATAAATGTATAAGTTTACAAAATGTTAATTTACAAAAATAATTTTTTTTTCTTTATTATAGATTAGTTAAATATTATTATAGTTAAGTACTGTCCTCGATTAGTATTAAAAATTATAATATAGGTACGTCCTACTGTTAAAATGTATAATATAAAAATTGTTTTTATTTGTGGCATTGGCCTTTAAATATATGTTTGGCTCGTGCCAAAGGTTAAGTTAGATTTAAGAAAAACATTTTCTTAATCCATCCCAGCTAGTTAACCTAATGTATTTATTAATGATATATTTTACATAATGATTCGGTTAGGTACATACAGAATATATAAATTATAATACTATGCTATTTTTATGCGATGAAACTACGTGATTTTTTTTATAATTATAATTTTACATAAACGTCATAAACCGTAATTTTTATTATTATATTTTATTTGATAATTAACGTTATTAGGTATTATGTAATGAAAAAATTAATATAAAATTTAAAAATTATAAATAAATTAAAAGTTATATTGATTAAATACATAGTTAAATAGAGTATAATATTATAGTACTTACAACCTATACATTATACATAATTACATAGGTAATGTAGGTAACGTAAATACCTACGTTTTATTTTATGTTATAACGTTTATAAATTATAGGTTTATATTTTTGTAATGTTTTTTTTCAATCTCAACAAAAGTATTTATAGGTACCATAGACGACTGGCAGAAGTCTCTAATGTGAAATATCTTAAATTATTGTTATTTTTTAATTTATGGAACAATAATTAGGTACCAAAAAAGCCAATAAGTAATTAAATGTACTTCTATTTTCATTCAGAAATTATAACGTTTTTCGTGTTAGTTAGCCATTAGCATACAATACGATCAACTAAAAAAAAATATGCAAATAAATAAAAATTTGAGCGAGTACATTTAGTAAATAGGTACATACATAATACATATAGTCCTGTACAGTTGTACCTATCTACTAAAATATAATCAATTTAATATACCTACTATTTGATATCTATTGTAATTTTTATTATTTTTTATCATAATTTGATTTTTACCTATTCTAATAATTTTTATTTTTCATTAGTCATCACCATTTATAATTACAAAGGACAAAATGATAAATTCAAAATGAATTTTTGTTACTGTAGCATAAATTATGCCCTATATAAATTTAACAAATATAAAGCTGGCTTAAAGTTATATTATTTTATTTAATAATATTATTTTTGACTTTTCCAGGCCATTTAGACTTATTGCCGCTCAACAATGCCTCTTTATTCTTTTCTTTTAATAGTCAGCTATAATTGTCCTTGCCTAATTACTTGGTCTTTTGATGGTCAGACTAATCTTTTTCCTTCATTAATTCATAATAATAAAGACGATTGTAATTATTTAATTATTTTTAGCGTCCAGTACTTGTTCGTCTTTCTGGAGACATCGATGCCACCAAATTCGGGCCCCCATGCCCACAGTTAAGTTCTGAAGGCAGTGAAATAATTGGGAGTGAAGACTGTTTATTTCTCAACGTGTTTACTCCATTGGTAACTATAAAGTCATTAACTAGTATTACCTATTACCTATACAGTCGTTAATAATATATTAATAACAACATGTCAACATAGTAGACATAAATCATAATAGAATATATGTAGAAACATACCTATATCTAATACATTGCATTTTTGTTAAATAGAAAAAAAAGAACAACACGAACATTCCAGTATTGATATGGATACATGGTGGTGGATTCGTTAGTGGTTCGTCTCTACAATATGGACCGGCTCATTTAGTTAAGAATAACATAATTGTAGTTACGATACAATACAGACTTGGGTCCTTGGGTAAAGTAATAATAATATGTATAATCATAGGCGCCCATGGTATGGGAAAGACAGGACACTTGCTCCTTTGAGTAAATAAATCCTGATAGTATGTAACGCAAAAAATGATCCAATCCAAGATAACGGGGGGGGACGATGTAATTGCTTTCTATATTATGAAAACTACAAGAACGATGCAGAATGTCCATAGGTGTATTTCCTATGGAACATGTGGGTAGATTGGTCCCTAGATCTGCTACTGATTTAACGTATATCAGAAAAAATATTTGCCCTTCCTGATATTTCTCCTATTGGCGCCTAAATATATAACGTAAGTACCTACATTAAATATATAATTAATATTGGATTATTCAAATTAGGTTGGTTGACAAGCAACTTGAAAAATCTTCCTGGTAATGTTGGGCTGTACGATATGCGTGCTGCTGTTAAATGGGTTAAGGAATACATAAGTTATTTTAACGGAGATCCAGAACGTATAGTTTTATCGGGCCAAGGTACTGGTGCCAGTGCTGCTACGCTATTGTCAATGTCAGATTTTACAAAAGGTTTAATTTAAAATTGAATACCTATTAACATATGGTTTAAACATCAACATTTAAAAATAGGAGTCATTAGTGGAGTGTTTGCAATGAGTGGTGGTCCCCTGTCAGCATTTGCAGTAGATCCTGAACCAAAATATACATATACTAATATGACTATATTACTAGGATGTGTTCAATCTATACCGCTAGAAACAGTTAGATGTTTACAAACATTGCCACTTCAAACAATGATTAATTCAGATTCTAAATATCATGTTTGTGAATTGTTTTGTAATGTTAATATTATAAATGTATATTTATTTTATATTCACTTCACAGAATACAAAACTACTCAAAGAAGGTTTCTTAAGTGGATTAAGTAGTTTATTAAATACTGGTCCTGCTGTAGAAGGCTATGATGATGGACGTTTTTTGCCATTTATCCTTTTTGATTCACCGTTAAGTTTGATGAAGGAACACAAATTACCCATGATACCAATGCTTACTGGTGTTAATAAGTTAGAAACTAAATCTGGAATATTAGGTATGAATTAAAAAATAATAAATAGTGATAAACATTGTACATGCTGTAATTATTAACACTATACCTCCCCATAACTCATATATTGTAGCAAATTATTTTCTTTTTTAGGAAAATTTCGCAATGAAGTATTAGAAAAATTAAATAAAATACCAGAATATATTAATAAAGTACTACCAGGCAATATACTAAAGTCTAACACAGGTAATTAAAATGTTTGTATTTTATATTATTGTAAAAAGTTATCATACTACATACTTTTACCTACATGCAATTTATTATCCGAAGGTTTATTGTGATTTGTATCCATATTAATTCAACTGTGTTTGAATTTATTTAATTGGAAATAAAGTATAAAATACAAATTATATACTAAAATAAAGTCAAAATCAAACTCAATAGAATCATAGATAGATAATACTATTTATAATTAAAATTACAAATTTATAAATTAGATACAATTTACATTTAAATTATATTAAACAATTGGATTTTTACCTATTACTTTTATCCACAAGTTAATATAACAAAAAAATCAAGTTTATTATCCATGATTAATTTAAATACATTTATTGTTTTTACTTTAGGTTTATTCAAAAAAGGAAATATAAATAATGCTTTAAAAACCTTATTTGAGAATAATGATTACTTAAAATTAATATCATCGACATTAGGAGGTGGAGCCAAAGATATTCAAAGTGTTATACAGGTTAGTTAAGAACTATTAAATTGAAAAACATATTATGAATTGAAACTTTTTAAGGGAACGACTGATGCATTATTTAACTTACCAACATTTTTTACATCACATCTGTGGTCAAAACATAGTACTGCATATTTTTATAGTTTTGAACATAAACCTCATATAAAATCTCCAGGAAAATGGTTTTTACCAAATATTTTGGGCAATCCCAGTAAAGATCTCACCAAAAATGATGCAACAAATACTAATAATGTTGAAGATAATGGTAAAGCAGTTAATTTTTATTTTCATTTAATGAAATTAAAATGTACACCAAATTAATATGGAAGTATTATTACTAAATAGAAGATCCAGGTCATGGAGATGAATTAATATATTTATATGATGTAAGGTCTATTGAAGGTAAGCCAATTTTAGGAACTGAACTGAAAGATAAGAAAGATATTGAAATGAGAGGAAATTTTACATCACTAGTAGCAGAATTTGTACGCAACGGGTAATTTTATCTGAAATGTGTACATAACAATTATATTAAATATTTATTAATTTAAAATTTCAGAAAGCCAAGATTAGCAAAATTGGAAGATGAATGGCCTTCTTTTACGTCTTCAAAACAATCAGACTATGTTATACTCGACCAAAATCCACGTATTGAAAATAAATTTCGCTTTTGTGAAATGGGATTATGGGGAGGTGTGCCAGATATATTACAATCTTCCTATTGTAACTTTCCAGGAATATCTGATATATTAAAAACTGTCCCAGATTTATTGAAAAATGGAATTTTAGGGGATGCAACTGAAGGAACAGTTAATTTACTTGGAAATACTATTGGTGGATTATTGAAAAATACTAATAATAATCAAAATGGGCTATTAGGTAGTGTAAAAGGAGCATTAGCACCAACCAAACAGGATAACAAAAAGCCTAATATAAACAATCCGAAACCTGTATTAGGTGTTTTACTTGGATAATATGTTAATAAAATTATGTGTTTTGTTTAAGTTAAAACATAACTATAATGAAAAGAATAATTTTTTTTTATAGATATATATTATAAGTTTAAATTTAATCAATTTAATAATAATAATAATAATAATAAACATTTTAAATAGGTAATACAATTTATTCATTTTTTGTTCTTTTTTAAATCCTCAAACCGATTTAATAATTCATCAAAATCTGTTTCTTCATCATCATCATCATCATCTTTTTCTTTAATATCACCAGTAGGTATATCTGTAGGTACACTAGGGAGGTCAGGTAAATTTGAAAAACCTAAATTTTTATTAGATAAACTTATGTTTTTGGAAATTGGTTTAACTATATTGGCTGTAGGTGGTTTTAGATTAGGCTGCTGTAGAGGCGCAGGCATTTTAGGTAGTGAAGGTGGCTTATCAAAATCCAGTGGAACTGAATCTAACATTGAACTCATATTCTGCGTATTGATATTCTAAAATTAATTTTTAAAAGTCAAATATTAGTTAATAATTATAATATTATAATTAATATTAATTATACTAACTGGATAATTAATAGGTGGTGCTTGAATTGGGGCCATAGGCTGTGGTGGAAAACCGATAAAACCAGTAGGCCTTGAAACATTTTCATTATTTTGATTTTTATTATCAAAAAGTATAGAATCTATACTATGCGATTGTTCATATTCTTGCATAACCTATAAATATTTTTTATAATATATAACATACACAGTGACAAATAATTATTATTTTAATCCAGTATCAATAAGATTTGTTATATTTAAACTAATTTACCAAACCGTAAAAAATATAATATTATATATTTATTGTAATATAACTATATAATTATTATTTTTATTTAAATACTTAAATAGTTTTAAAAAAACGTTAGGTTAAGGGGAGAGAGATCAACCAAAAATAATACTCCTCATTTTACACAACTTATACATTTTAAACAATTTACTGTAATATATGAAAGCAAAGTACAACAAAATATTTATGAACTACCAAATTTCCCCCGTGAAATAGCATTTCAAGTTTGTATTAATCTAATTATGTTAAAGACAATTTAAAACATTTATAACTTAGTTGTTAGATGACATTTCATAAAATGCTCACGGGAGAAATTAGAAAAAGTTTAACTCAAATATTACAATTTAAATTCTATGTAGCAGTGATTTTACTATATTCTCCATTGGATAGATGGAGCTAACATACAGCAAAATATATGGGTCCTCAAAATATTTGGATAAATCAAAATATATAGCATCCTCGGGCTATACAAGAACCATTTTCCTTGACTATTATTATAAGTCTGTTCATATTTTAATACATAATAAAATCATAAATAGTAAAAATAATATATAAATTAGTAAAAAGATAAGATTAACCTATGCGATCAAATTTTATGTTTTTTCATCAAGATGTCTTAACTGCGGTTGGACCTAACCACAATTAGGGATATATTGTATACCGGATTTAAATCAGAAATATATACACACTATTTAGTTTTTAATGAGACATGATAAAATAATGCTATATATTATAATCATAGTTTAATCACAAAGTATATGAAAATGATTTTCATCTATTCTGTGGTTTAATGTTTTTAATTTTCTATTTATATTATTTTACTCGAGTACTAAGTTTTTTACCTGTAAATCAGGTTCATAAGGGACGTTGTAATTTTTCGAAATTTCAATTAGATATTTCTCAACAAGTATTCTTGGTGGTGGTCTTAAACTCAACTTGTGTTTGAGTTTTTGTGATACTGTATCCATGTTCTCTGATCTACAAGCCTATAAAATATAATTTAAATACTAAATAGAAAAGTGTAGGTATATAAAGATAATTAACTTATTATATATTGATATGTACTAAAATAAATCAAGTTTAAATTATAATAATATATCAAGTCATTACTCAGGACATATATTATATAAAAAAAATTAGAAATTTTTAAATGTTTAAATACAAATTAATTATTTTAGATTCTGATCGAAGCAAGGTATTGGTTTTACGAAGATGTTTCTTATTTTTTTTTTGTGTTGAAATAATAGTCCGATTTTCCACAAATAGGTTATGCTTTCCATACCAAATTGCATCTATGTAGTTGGTATTTTATTAAGCTCATTTTTCTCAAATTTTTCCTTGGGCGAAAAAAAACTACCGGAAAATGACGGAAAATCGGCAAAATTACGATTTGCGTTGATTAGAATTTTTAAATTTTGTGATAACTAGTTCAGTTTTGATCATAGGGACTTGAAAATTGTTTTGAGTAATCTCATAGATAATTTAAACGCGTGGTAAAATTTTGGAACAAATTTTTAGTATAATATATTGTATATAATCTGACTGAGTTTCACCCAGAATTGTATTTTCTAATTCAATAGCATTGTTATCAGATTTTAATTATAATAAACCACTAATTTCTCCGAGGACCGAAGGGACGGAGAAGGAACGTCTAGAATCGATCTTCTCAATTTTTTTAATAATTGTATTGTAATCAATAGTTATCAATATCATATTTACCTCTGTATATTTTTTACCAAATTTTTGTGTTAGCTGATCAGAAATAACTTTCATTTCACTAACATCAGCTTGAATATGAGCAGCTACCCACAATAAACTAGACACAGGTTCTGCAAGTGTTGGATCCAACATTCTGAAATATATTAAAGTTAAAAATAATAATAAAATATTACCAAATATAAAACCTCAATTCACAGTACAAATATATGAAATAACCACAAAATGTCCAAAGTTGTAAGTATTGTTGTCAAAAATATTAGTTCAATCAAAATTAACAAATATTAAATGTTTGGTTTTAATACTGTACACTAAATGTACAAACAAATAAACAAATATATAAACATATTAATGACTTGCTTATAATACTGATAAATCATATTTTGTTAATTATTTAGGGCCTTAATATATTGTTAAAGTATTGGTTTAAGAGATTTATAGTTTCAATTAATATTAAGATCATATTTATATAAGAATATTATATATTTTGAAAGTAATTAAACTATAATAATATATAATGACACTTTAGTGTTATTGTATTATAAGTGATATAATAAAAATATTTTGTATAATAGTATGATAGTATATTAGTATAATAGGTACCTAAACATTTCAGAAAAGACACACCCAATGCTCATTGCATTTATAATCATATGGATTTAGAATTGGAAGTGAAAAAAAGCTAACATTAAATTATAATATAACATTAAATTAATTACTTTGATTGCTGTAATAAACCAAATCTGGATAATAACGCATCACAAAACATCTCAACAATTTCTAATGCCTCAACAAAATAGTCTTCCCGTATGATGTGTTCAACTCTTATTTTTGCACGTTCACTTTTACCTGCAGCCACCATGTCAGCAATCTCTTTACGTGCTTTTTGAGCTAGTTCAGTTTTTTTTTTTTCCAATAACTTCAAACGATTTAACGCAAGTCGTAAGTTGGTCTTGAGTTTTGAATAATTGGCGTCTGAAGAAAACATAATAATACAACAATGTGAACGAAAGAACTATTTTTATAAAAATTTAGATAACGTCAGATTTGTTTAAATTTATAATACTAAAATCGTGAGTCATACTGACATACAAATGCTCATAAATGATATAATTATGTATGTTTATTTTATCATGCGACATACACACTCATAGAAATATAGCTTAGGTAATATTGCTTTCTATTATTTACTATTTATCATTGACGATGAATAAATAACAATAGATAATTATTCTATGATATGGCACAGAATATGTTATGTGATAATACTATTTACTGCGAATAAAATATTAAAAATGATAACACAGAATAATCTGTGATATCATAAACGCGCATCGTCAAATTGAATTTAAAATTGAGCGTAATTTAATTTATTATTACAATTATTAATTAATAACTAAACAAATAATTAAATATAAGATTCAACTATAACAAAACTGTTATAATCTCAAATTTTTCATTAAATAGGAATTGCATAATTAATCTTTAATTATAGCATAATTTGTAGGTACAGTAACTAACTGGTAAGTATTAGATTTATTTAATTCAAATTACAATTATTTACAAACACATTTTATAATGCAACGTAAGTGTTGTTAAGTTACTATATTATAGTATTTGAGTATTTAAATAATGTAACTATATTGTTATTAAACATTAGCACTTAGTAGGAAATTTGCATTTAACAAATTAGAATATAATAATTTTTGCACTAAATTATATAATTCATTTAAATTAAACAATATTTTATGATTATAAGGTGTGAGGATTCTTGAAATACCACTTGCCTATAATTTTCTAAATGATCAAAAAAATGTTTTTTTATTGTTTTGTTATCAACAATTTATACAACTTTACTACAACAAGGTTCTAAATTGAATAACAAAAAAATAAAATTTATTGTTAATAAATAATTATTGAAATTGTTTTTCTACAGTAATTAAGATGGAATTATCGGAAAAAAAATTGGATGTTGCAACAATAGAATACGTGAAGCCAAAAACTAAATCATTTTCATTTATATCTACAGTATTAGGTGTTTCATTACATAATCAGATATTGTGTTTCGATAATAGTATTTTTATCATCATCGGTCAAAACAATACTTTCTCATGCCTATCTGTAGCTATGACACAAAGAAATAACAAGGATACATTATCTAGTGCTATTTTCAGTACAGACCCAGATAGCAGATCACAGTCAATAGCTAATGTATTGACAAAAAGTTTAAAATCATTGATTCCAATCTATGTAAGTTTTAATGCAGACATTGAAATTATTGGATTAAAGGATGTGATATCAAGTTTAATTCAATTTTTTAATACACATCCTGACCTAGTTATTCAACAAAGTTAAAGAATTAATGTTGTAATTGTTCCACTGATACTGTATAAAATATAAATATATATTGCATTATAAATTTCAAATTGTGTTATATATATTATATCTCATAGAACAAATATTGAATAAACATAATTTATTATGTAAAAAAACATTAATAAAAATGTCATTTAACTAAAACTTTTTATATTTATTTATTTATTTATTAAAATATTATTATTATTATTAAAATCACAGACTTAAAGTCAAATTACAAAGAATATATGACAGTTTATGTACATATTGAGAAAAACAATACAAATGAGAACTATTATATAACTAATTGATTTTAAAAGATGAAAAACAATAACTCAAATAAAATTTTACATTAAGAATGTATCTAAATCACGATTAACATTATTACCCAGCCACCGGGTCCCAGTGGTTAATATAATAGGAATGTAATTGGAGAGGATAACATATACTTATATGGATAGTATGAAATGTGAAGTAAAGAAGTGTTATGAGCGTTTCTTATATGCATTTTAAAATTAATCTAATTTAATAAAGATGTGTCATCAATTTTGTTATTTCATTTTTTTTTAAAAAATGACAACAATGATTAATTTTTTTATAATGAAGAGATTTTAGATTTAAAAAGTTAAGAATATCATTCAGTGACGGTCAAATGATTTTGTCATGGAGGGGGGTTATAATCCTGATTTTTTAACATAAATTTTGACAATTGTAAATATCAGTTATAATCATAATATATTAATAAAATTGTAATAAAATTATTAAAGCTATTTTAGATTTTGAGCGGAGCAAGGAATGTATTTTTTTAGAATGATTTTTTTTTTGTATAATTAATTATTGACTATACACATAATTTAGTTTAATCATTAAAACAAATTATATAATATATTTTAAAAATATTTATGTTCACTGGACTTTAATGAGTGTCCATTTGGACACAAAAATATACATTAAAAATTAATCCATTCCCGTATGTATTCAATTCTTATTCAATCGTCTCTAGTCACTTTATAAATCCACAAGTGACATTTAGTATACGAAAAGTATACATAGGTGTTAATATTAATATTATATTAACGTTATGGTTGCGCTATCTGTAAGACCGTAGACCCTTGAGAAGAACAATCTTAAACTTGTTTATAAACCCGTTTTATATAATTGTGTTCTGTTTATAGATCATATTTTAATATTCTAGTATTTTTTTTTTTTTTTTTTTTTTTTTAACCTAATAAATAATGCAAATACCACAAGGCACAGACTATATGGAAAAATATATATTATAAGTCTATGGTACAAATACTCTATTTTGATAAGTGTTATCACATTAATTGAGTAAACTTAAAAATTAAACAATAAATAAATGGTACATTTATGTTCTTTCAAATACCTACCTTCTATCTACTTGATAATTTATGTACGTTTTAAATTCTCCACTTTTCTTGTTAAAATTATTGTTTTATAATTTTTTCAATTGTTGTACAATAAAAGTTTTCCAAATCTAAGAAAAATGACAACATTACGACCATTCAATTGTGACGATTTATTTAAATTCAATAATGTGTAAGTTGTTTATTATATATAATATATAAATATAATTTAATATTTTTATTAAATGCTCAAAAAACTAAAATGCATTGTTAACTTGCATAAAAGTGTTTTATTTTACTTTTTGCCTTATAAATATTGGTAATGCAAATACTCTATTAATGCCATTATATTACATTTTTTGTATTTCAGTATAAAAATATTAATAATTATTTAGTAAATTAATTTTGTCATTTATGTTAAAAGTACTTATGTACTTTTGGCAAGATATTGCCTATTTAAAGCAGAATGCATTTTTAAAATGATTGTTGTCAACGATTTATTATAATAGAAGATAAATATCTAAATAATAAATATACAAATTTATTCTACAGACTTACTTATAGTACAATTTCAAAATACTTATAAAATTATAAAATTATTACTATAACTACTAATAATACAACATTAGACATTTAATGATTTCGTTCAATTGACAAAAAAATTCCAATGTCCTTGTATGTCAATTTATTTAGAATGAAACCAATAATAGTATTTTTAAGTTAAAGTTAGCCCTCTATTATATTTGAAACGCCACAGACAGCTGCAAAAGAATTGTGACTTTGTAACGAAATGTGAGGAGTGAAGACTTATGTCACCCATCCAAAATTTCAATTTTTGAGGACTTCCTAAAAGATGTGATATAATCACATTTTGTAATTTCTGAATTTTTTAAAATTTTATTCAATAAGAAATTTAAATTATATTACAAACATACATGTAATTTTGTAATAAATAAAACTTCTTATAGGTTTCTACTGATTGCTTACAATACCACTGCATAATTGTAACATACATCTGACGCTGGATAAGTACTGACATACAGTGTGCATTATTTATTTCAAGGAATATTAATTTTTTTTTAATGTTGAGCAGAGCCCTTACTATATTCCACTGTTGATGTTTAAGTAGATTTTTTTTAATTATTTTTTATCAATTAATGAAAAAATTATTACAGGTCATGTTCTTAAATTAAGAGTATTTCTATAGTCATAAGTATACATTGTTACTGTTTTTTTTTCTATATATAAACAATAATAAAAAGTTATGTATACAAATGATTTTAATATTAACTAATAATTATTAATAAAAACAATATTTTATTATTTCAGTAATTTAGATTCACTTACGGAAACTGTATCCTTTATTGATTTAAGATTCATTAATGAAATATTTATCCTAGAAGTTATGTTCTATTGTACTTTTACAGAGTAAACAAACAATAGTTTTTATAATTATTATCTATAATTCATTGGTTTTAAATTTATGCTTAACATATACATTACACAGTATGCAATACCATTTTACATGCAATATCTAGCCCATTGGCCAGAGTATTTTCAAGTTGCTGAATCACCCACAGGAGAAATAATGGGCTATAGTAAGTTTTTCCAATTATTGTTATACAATAATGATTTTTCAATTTTTATCTAATTAAAAAATATTGATATACATTTAATTATTATTTATTAATATTTTATTAGTAGAATATTTACTTGCAAATTTTTTGTTTACATTATCATTTTTTTGTATTTCTTGATTACTTAATACAAAATGCATAATGCAGAAGACGAATATGAAAATGTAAAACATATATTATATTCATTACTTTTACTGTCATGTTTGCATAATTGATTACCTTTAAATTCTAAATTATAGTCATGGGAAAATCTGAAGGACAACCAGACACTTGGCATGGACATGTAACAGCTTTAACTGTTGCTCCAGAATATAGGAGATTAGGAGTTGCAGGTGTTTTAATGAATTGGCTAGAAGAAATATCAGAAAAGTAAGATTTTTGATTGGTAATATTTACAATTACTTAAAGACATTTAAATTTCAGAAAAGAAGCATGGTTTGTTGATTTATATGTGCGTGTCAGTAATACAGTAGCTATATCTATGTACAAAAGTCTTGGATATACAGTGTATCGTACTGTTTTAGAATATTATTCAGGAGATCCAGATGAAGATGCATATGGTATTACATAATATTATAAAATATATTCTATGATTTAAATAAAAATATGTATTTTTAGATATGAGAAAAGCACTTTCCAGAGATGTTGAGAAAAAATCTATTATACCACTTGAACATCCAGTAAGGTTGGATGACTGTGATTAAACCGAAACATTAATTTTGCTATTATTAAAAATAATAAAATAAAGTCCAAATTAATTGATGTTTTGATGTCTGTATTTAAGCTTCTTCATTGTTTTCTTCTAATTTTCTTTTCTTCCAAGCTTTAGCAGTTTCTAAAAGTTTAAGGTTTGGTCTGACAGCATCATCTTCTGGGAAAATATAGTCTATCTTCTCTTCCCATCCTTTATCTCTCTAAAATAATTGATGTAAACATTAAATATGTTACAATAAATTGTTTTAAATTTATATAAAATTTTCTTACTCCGTTTTCAGAAGTATAAGGTACTCTTTTCTTAATCCTTTTAGGTAACATATTTTTAACCTTAAGTTTACTTTCTTCATCTCCATTTTCTTCTTCAAACATATACCATGCTTGTAAAATGCCTTCTCTTTCTTCTGGTGTACCGCCTCTTCTTAATGCTTCATTACCTCTTTCATATACTCTTCTTGCTACTGAGACACTATCAATACCTTCTTCTGAAGAAGAAGTTTCAAATTGTGCATAGCTCATCCAAACCTGTGATAAGTTTTTAAAATGTTTTAGTTAAAAATAAATAATAAAAAATAAACATTGGAAGATAATTACTTTGAAATGATTGGTTCTTTCTAGAAGTCTTTCATACAACTTTCTAGCCTTTTCAGATTCCCCTTGTAATGTTTCAAAATCTATAAAAGATTTCCATAAAACTTCTGGCATGTCTAAACGTTGCTGGTTTACAGCTAATTCATAAATAGCTCTTGCACGATCTATATCACCTAATACTGTTTCTAATTCTGCAAACTAAAATTAATTTATTAATTTAAACATTTATAAATGTGTGCATAAAAATATTTACTCGAATCCAAGTAACACAATTTTCTGGTCCAAATTCTAAATATTTTTCATATAATATACGACACCTTTCAAATTCTCTTAATTGTATTTCTAAATCAATATAGCCTCTAAATAATTTATCTCTAGGACATAATCCTAATGCAATACCCTACAAATTCAATAATATGTAAAATTATTTAATTATTTAAAGGATTGATTGGAAATTACCATTCGCTTTCTCGCAGCTGTTAAATTTTTATGCCGTATTTCAAATTGTGCATAATATAACCACGCTTTTGAAAATGTGAATATTTTATGGGGTATTGTTGTTATAAATGTCTGATAAACATCACGAGTGCGTTCTTCATCTTCAGCTTCTAGTTCTTCAAACAAAGCATAATTTATCCACAAGTATACATATCGACGCCATGCATGCTTTTCCTAAATGAAAAATAAGCAATTTATTTAATGTGTTAGTATAAAATCAAAATTAGGTAAACATTGTTTATTCAGTAAAAACAATAATTTGAATTTTAAAAAAAATTACTCAATAATATATTATTTTCATTTTTTAATTAATTAATTAACAGTACTGATATGTTATATAAATTAAAATAACTTACATTTGATGGAGGTATGTTAGCAACTGCTCTTTCATATGTATCTCGAATAACTTCTAAATTTCCTTCACTTTCTACTAATTTTAAATAATCGAACCAAGCATCATAATTTGTTGGATTATCTTTAACTTCCTAAAATTTACATATTTAAAAACTATTTAAATTTTAAAAAAATATGATTTATAAATCATATTGTATTTACTTGTTCATATTGTAATTTTCTTTTACTACTAATAACGCTTTCAATTGCCATACGATCACCAAACTTTTTTTCATGTATTGTATATGCTTTATATATATCATGACATTTATCTTTTGGGACTTTGTCTAAAGCATATTTATAAATTACTCGCACACGTTCATGCTAAAAAAAATCAAATATTTTATTTGGTAATAACATTAATATCTGATAATGTAAAGTATTATATCAATTAAATATAATTAATGAATTACTTCTTTTTGCCGTTCTTCAAATTTTGCAAACGCAATAAACAAATTTTCATTGATATGTTCATCGCCAAAAAATTCAACTGATTTTTCAAATACACTTCTTGCTCCTGCAATGAAGCCATTTTGTTCTTCAAATCTACAGAAAAAAAACATTAATAATCATGCGATTGTATTTTAAATGTATGAAATTAATATACCTAGCATATCTTATCCAATTTGTGACATCTGGATGCACCATGACAAAATTATTATAAATTTTTCTTGCACGATCAACTTCATGGTAGCGTAATTCAAATTTTATATAAGTTAACCAAGCTTGTTCTGGAGGTTCCCATTCCATCCATCGTTCAAACACGGCTCTAGCTCCTAATAAATTCATATGTTTAATAATATATAAAATTATATTAAATATACGAAAGAGACTTATTATTATTTTAAAGTTACCTGCAACATTGTTCAACATTTCTTCCATATAAGTGTATTTGTACCAAAATTGATTTGCACGTGGCATAATAACAACAGCGCGATCCCAAAGATTTCTGGCATGCATCACTTGTCGGTGTCTCATTTCTAGCTCTGCGTATTTTAGCCATAGTGTTATATTTCTGTGATCTGTATCTAATGCTCTCTCATAAATTGATCGTGCCCTTAAAAAAGTATATGACAGTGTTAGATAGACTATATTAATTTTTAGTTGTTAATAATGAAATAACTTGTGTAATTTGTTATGATTTAAAAGAGAAAAAACAATTTAAGATAATATTTTATTATGACCTAAAGACCTATAATATAAGTAAACTTTCAACCTTTGAATTTCTTTCTGACTTTCTTCCCATGCAGCGTATTTAATCCAATTACTAATATTTGTACGATTTCTTCGAATATTATCTTCAAAAGCACGACGTTTTCTGTGTTGATAATCTCGTAGCTCTACTGGATCAGAAATTTTTTGTTTTGGTGGCTAAATTGTTAATAAAAGATATTAATACGACAAATATTTCAATTACAAAAATAAAATTATTCTAATCTTAAATATAATGGAGAGCAAGTATATTGTTTACATCTAGGTTGTACAATACTTACTGGTGGTACAATTTCAAGATCACGTTCTTTTGCTTCTCTTAACAACTGTTCAGCAGTAATTTGTATTTCTGCTGGTGCTTTGTTTTTAACCTATGAAAAAAAGTGATATAACGGCATTCTTTAACTTGTTTCAACAATTGTATATTATAGTTATAGCATTTATACGTACTTTGGCAACTTTAGGTATTTTCTGTGGTTTTTCCATTTTTAATAAGGTTTTTTTTATTTCTTTAATTAAAGTAAAATAACAGATTTAATATTAAATTTGAATATTAAATTCAGTCAAACACTCTCACGGTGAGAATCATACTTCTGTAATTGTTTAGTGTCCCGTATCGACGGCTTGGCGGATTTGATTGTATTTTGTATTCAGTCGTTTACTTTTTACTATAGATAACACAGAGTAGAAAAATAATGTATTGATAATGTTTAAAGAACTATAAACAAGTTAACAGGTCTGGACCATAAAGTTATTGTGGTTACTGTTATTTGAATTGATAAAAATAAATTAAATTAAACTAGTCTATAAAATAACCACGGTTTAAGATATACCGTACATACATATGTATTATCTAAGAAAATGAAAAACTATAAAAAACACGGACATACATATAAGTACTTGTATACAAGTCCATGATAAAAAATAATACCAATTATAATAAAATATTTTTATACACCTAATTTATGATTAAACTATGTGTTATCAATATTAATATTAATTTCTAATTTATTATTATTTATATTTATTTTTGTTACTTAATTCCAATATTGTACGATTGTGTTTATTTACTCATTCCACATTTGTTTATTGATTAATATTCAATTACTTTATTAATCATTCGTAAATTTGTTTGTATTATAAAATATTAGAATCACTAAAAGTGGCTACTAGGTAGTAGTTACTAGTTAGTAATTAATGGGTTTTATTTAATTATTTTAAATTAAGTATGTAAAATTATCTAGGATAACAAATGGAGAAAGAAGAACGTAAAGAAGTATACGGTAAGTATTAAATAAACTAATTGAAAGATTAAAAAAAAATTGATGTCGTATTTTAAATAACCAGATTATTTTTATATTTTTAAATTTACTATTTACAGATACTCCAGTGACTGACGAAAATGGTTCCCCTATCAGCATAGTATGGAAACCTGATCGTATGTTTTGTATTTAAATATTTAATAAATTATATGATTAATTTAATTTGTATGATTCTAACAATATATATTATTCCTTCATAGTTTATAAAATTCAACAAGAATCTCCTAAGCCTCAGTCAGTATTTGCATCCAGTGCTGTATCTGGATGTCCATTTTTCTATGGTCTTGAATATCACGGACCAATGAATCATAAAGAAGCTAATTCACTATTAAAAAATGAGGGAAACTATCTTATACGACTTAGTACTAGTTTAGATGATAAAACATATACACTTTCCTTAAAGTAAATAAAATTATAATAATTCATTTTACATTTTTCTGTAAAAACTAATATGTATTAATTACATTTTTAGAATACTCGGCAAAGTCCATCATTACAAATTATTCTATGACGGGCAACATTATGTATCACAAAAGCGATTTAATACAATTAATGATCTTGTCGCTGATGGTTTAGTGAGTTATTAAATAATGTATTGAATCATGTAACGG
>CM023358.1:42118096-42150584 GCA_013282895.1 Eriosoma lanigerum
CAACTATAATAATATACAATTATAGATCACCAACACTATAAATTACTACATGAATATAACAGTGTAGAATTTGATGAGTAATTACAAAAAATCTTACAAATAGAAACATTTCTTTTCTTTGTGCGAATTTCTTAAGACTGAACGTAGTATACCCATGATTTTTTAATTAAAGCTTGAAAGTATACACCATACATTGAGTATATCCTATGGGAACACTACTGATTGTAATCCCCTTCCAAAAAAAAAATTATTTCTACATATTCAAATAATATCAAAAGAAAAGTTTATATATAATATATAATAAAATTATAAAATTGTGTAACATAAAATATCAATTAAGCGTTTTCCAAAATATGGTTATAAATAATAGTTCATAATTTATTTTTTAGATATATTAATAGCAACACCTAATCGATTAGTTTATCTATTGCAACAAGATCCACCTGCAGTTAATCTTAATAAGTAATATTAATTTCTTTTTCATTTTTCTTTTTAATAAATAATGATATTTTTTTTCATAGCATTGAGTGGTTTGTAATAGACGAATCTGACAAATTGTTTGAAACTGGAATTCGGGGTTTTAGAGATCAATTGGCGATAATCTATAAAGCATGTGGCCCAAATGCTAAACGTGCCATGTTCAGTGCAACATATACAGTAGAAGTAGCAAAGTGGTCAAAGAAAAATCTAGATGGTCTAATTTCAGTTACTGTTGGTAATAGGTAATCTTTTAGAAAAATATTAAGATGTTTTATTTTATATTTGGAACAGCGAGAAGAAGAAACTATTTGACATTAATATTACAATAATTACTTAGAAAATGCATCTAAATTTAGTTTAATTACATTAAAATTACAATTGAATATTTTAATATTTATAAAAATTTCATAATGTTCACTATTTTCTGAAATATTTGAAATACATAACATTTACAATAATGGACAAATAATTATCATTGCATTCAATTTTATATATTTATAAAACACTGTCTTAAATAGTATTAAATTATTTTGTTTTTCTTACATATTATTTTTAAATGAACAGAAATACTACTGCTACAACAGTTAAACAGGATTTAGTATTTGTTGGAAATGAGGAAGGAAAATTAATTGCTATGAGAGATATAGTGAAAAAGGTATGAATTAATAGTATATTTAATTTCAATGATTTTATACATGCTTAAATTATACTTTAGGGGCTATCTCCACCAGTTTTAATATTTTTACAATCCAAAGAACGCGCAAAAGAGCTTTTTAGTGAACTTATTTATGATGGCATTAATGTAGATGTTATCCATGCTGATAGAACTCAACAACAGGTTTGTTATTAAATTTGTTTTCAGACAATAATGTATTAGATTAAATTGATTACATATATATTTTTCATTATATATATAAACTAATTAATTTTAGAGAGACAACACAGTGAAAGCTTTTCGTGAAGGAAAAATTTGGGTTCTAATTTGTACAGAACTTATGGGACGAGGTATTGATTTCAAAGGTGTAAATTTGGTAGTAAATTATGACTTTCCATCTTCAGCTATATCATATATTCATAGGATTGGTAGAACAGGGCGCGCAGGACGACCAGGAAAGGCTGTTACATTTTTTACTAATGATGATAAACCTATGTTAAGAAGGTAATAATAATATTATAAACTAATTTAAAATGTATTAAATTCAATATTATTTTAATGCAGCATTGCTACAGTAATGAAGGATTCAGGATGTCCAGTACCGGACTATATGTTAGAAATGAAACGACTGCATAAAAATACTAGAAGAAAATTAGAAAAACAAACTACTGCTAGAAGTGAAATTAGAGAAAAACCGCATAGATATAATAAGTAATTTAATCTTGATATATACAATATATAAATTATAAAAAAAATATATTATATGTATTTTTAACAATGTAACTATTATATCAATGTTAATCAATACATTAAAATATATACTACATAATACAAATCACCAACAGCAATAATCTATACCCAAGATTTATAGTAGCTCTCAAAATTTTATATTAAACCATAATTTTAGTAGTTGAATTAAGGATTGACATTTGTGAAATTTGTATTATGTTTATATATGTATGAATAATAATAATGATTAAATATAATACTATACATTTTGTTTTAACAAAGATTTAATGAATGTATATTTATAATCAAATAAATATAATAAAAAATTAAAAGTATTATTTTTATTGTTATTTTCAGACCCAATACAGATAAAACCAATTCATTACCACCAAAGTCAAAAAATTTATCAAATGGCAATCAAGATAAAAATAAAAAATTAAAAGTAAAAAAAAATTTAGTGTCAATTAAAAATGTTAGTCCATCTCCTACGCAAGAAAAGAAAAGAAAAAAGAAAAATTCAAAAGAACCCAAAGTTGTTAAAAAAATTAAAAAAACATTAAAATAGTTGTATATTATTTTAAAATATATTACATTTTATTATTATACCATTATTAACTTATTATTTTTTTATACAATCATAAGAATGATGTGGGATAAAAATCTCAACCCCCCACCTGAACACCTATGGGTATTCCTTAATCACACTATTACATTTCCTTATTCTCATACTATTTTTACTTATGCGTATTATATTTATGTTGTATAGGTTGTATATTATTTATAATAAAAATTAAAAAAGATATGAAATTCAAGTATTCTAGGGTAGTTTTTTAAACCCCTAAAATAGTAAAACCACTCTCTTTATACCCTCCTCTTGTGCACATACCCCTTCTATCAATTATAATGGATTTATGTAATGGATAGAATCAGATAGGTACTTGTTATCTTATTAATTCTGAAAGAGACAAAAGCAAAACATGAATAATTTATTCTAATCAAGGTCAAAAAGCTACATGGGTTAATTAATATTATGTTACCTATTTTAAAATGTAAAATTTAATTTTTTTGTATCTTATTGCAACAGTGATTGGAATTTAGGCGTTGTGTAGTGTCAGACACAAAAATCTGACCTTTTAATTATGATTTTTTTTTTATGACTGAAGAAGTGTGCTAGTTTTTTATTAAAATTTTCAATGTAATAATATTTATTATTATTACTAATATATAACATGCACCTAATATTTGTGTTTTATAATTTCATACATTTTTTTAATACCTAAATATATAACTAAAAAGTTAAGCTCATTTAAATTTAAATCTTATATTTATAATTCGTAAAAAAATTTATTATATAATGTTCTTACATAATTCAACTACCTATTTTTGGAACAAAATTTAATTGAACCTGTGTATTGTATATGCTGTGTAGGTAGTTAGGTGTAATAGAATTTTTTTATTAATTGATATTATATTATTTTATAAATTACGGAAGTAAAGTAGTTAGGTAATCTACTATAAGAAATAAGATTGAAATTATATTTTCATTTTTATAATGTAATATATTCTTTACAATTTTTTTAGTTTGAATTCCCATTACTTTCTTAACTGAAAAACCATGAAAGAGTGGGTGTACTAATGTAAAATTTATACATTGTACATAATATTATAAAAATATATTTTTAGAAAGAAACATAAATTAGTTTTTATTAGAGTAGGTACAAGAAAAGAAAGTTTGATTTAATACATATATTAGGTAGGGTAGATAAGAATTAGGTGACGCATTAGAATATATAATTGTGACACAAAATAATGTTAGGTACAATGAAGGAAACTATAAACTATATTAAGTAGAAACATAATATTTAGTCAGTATAATAGAACTATAGGATATAATACTATAAAAATGAAAGAATGAAAGTAAAAAGTCTGAATCAAACCAGGTACCTAGGTATGACCATATTAGTATAGGTATAAGAAATTAGTAAAAGTGGTGGTTATTTTGTTTTATTTTATATTATGTCTTGAATCTTGATCCTGATGCATCAAATATGTAATTAGATATTAATAAAAGTGCAAAAGTAATATTTGATTACAGTATAGTTTTGAAATAAAATATTTCAAGATAAAATAAATACAACAATATGCCTTAAAATGCTATAACTTATAAGTATAACATATACCTAAGTATTAATACAATTGTATTTTAAGTTAATTTTGTGACACTATTCCAGTGGTAATTCAGGTTATCAGATACCGGAACCAGAATGGAATATGCGATCTCCACAAATATCAAGCTAGCTCCAAATTCCTTACTGAAGTTTTTATAGCTCATTGTGTTTTTATTCGTTATTATACAATAAATACACTCATACAAAAATATAAAAAAAAATTGCACTATATAAATCAAAATACAAATCGTAGATACTATACTGACTATAATTTTATTCAGGAAAAAAAATCAAGCTATTGCATGCACACAAATCCTAGCCCTACTGATGGGTATCAGTAGGTAATTGGTTGGTAACTTGAGAGAGTAGTTATCCCAAATATTTTTATAGGGGTTCTTTTACTTTCCTTAAAAGCATATCATATCAAGCTCTGGATAAAAATTTTAAGTTTATTACTAAGATAGGTGCTGGAAATTATTAAGGGAGGTGGAGACAGCAGGACCAGATTGGGTAAATTTAGCCCACCGAGATTTTAATATTTTATTGACCTATCTTATAAATATCTTTTAAATGTAAGTACCTATAAATTGTGTTTAATTTTAATAGAAAAATGTATTTTAAAATATAAATGGCGCAAAACATTAATATTTTTATTTTCAATTATTTATTTTAACACTTTTCCTATTATGAAGTTGTTTATTGGCCCACCGATATTTTCTCAGTAACTTAGCCAAACGGTTGTATGACATTTAATGGGTGCGAAACAATTTGGCGCAATGACAATTGGGCGACGTATACATTTGGGCGCAAGAACATTTATTTATTAATTCAAAAAATCATAAAATTATACTTAAACATTTAGACATTATTAATACATTCATTTTATTATGATAGATTTTGAACAATGCTATTCAAAAAATCGTTTGTATTGCGTTTTTTTAAATCATTACAGATTGCTTTGATTCTAGAAGCTGTGTCTTTGTATTTTTTAAGTTTTTGTCTTGGTTCCGTTCCAGCCAAAAATTGATGCATTTTTAAACGATAAAGTTTTTCTTATTTTTTTAGTGCGTCAATAAACTTCTATATCGATGGATGGAGTGCGTTTAATATTGAATTAAATGAATTATGCCATCCTTCTACTGAAGAATTGGTTTTGGGAATATCATATTGAACGAGATTGTAACAATTCCATAGCTATATTGGAAATTTGGGACTTCGGCGTTTTTATTATGACATAATTTCCCGATCCACGTACTTTCAAAACAATCCAAAAAACCAGACAATAAGGTTATATTTTCATTATAAAATTCAGTTTCCAAAATAGCTTTATGTGCATTAATGACCAAATGTGGAGGAACTACCTTGGATATGTCTCCATAGAGCTTGTGAATAATGAAAAAAACATTCATGAAATGACGTATTTGGGAACACCTTTTTAATGCATTTATTCTTGAAAGCTCGTAATAAAGTATAAAAGTTGTTGGTGTAATAATAACTTGTATTGTATTGAGCAACTATGAACCTAACCAGATTAAAATATTATCATTTTTCAAACGTAGTCTGTTTAGTTATTTTTTTCCAATTATGTACATAATACATAATACAAAACGGTGAAAAAAAAATTTAATAATCAATACAAATTTGTACAAATCTGTACAAAGTTATCTATACGTCAACGAGTATTATATACGTATATATATTGCAATAAAATTTAGAATACGTTTTACATTAAGGGGGATGTTTAGTCCACCGAAAATGTACACAAAAATTGCACCGGGAAAAAGCTATTTGTGAAGAAACTACTTATCCAATTTATGCAATAATTATATTAAAATTTAAAGAAACATATCTTCTATGTACCCTCTTTTTTAAATTTTTATTAACGTGTACCATTAATTTTTAATTGTTGTATAAAAGTCAAATAATTGAAATGTAAATAATAGCTTATTGACAACCAATTTTGAATTTTCTAAAAAGAGCGTACCTAGATTACGTTAATAGGAATCAAATAATGTTAATTTCGTAAAAATATATTTACTTTAAGTAGGACAAAACAGCTTTTTACTCAGAAAAAAAGACGGCTAGGCGCTAGCGACTCTAGCGGTAATATTTATTGATGCTTAAGAAAATATCAATAATAATTATTGATAGCTATAAATTATATGTTATATTTATACCTATAGTGTATATTGTAATCTATATATCTATATAGAGAATTATTGTTTTATTGCAAATGTTATGCCATCGTATCCGCTGCGGGTCGTAATATTCTAAAAATATAACTTTTTATAATTATAATTCTCTATAAATATTATTCATTTATGTATGTATAAAATAATAACAATTATAGCTGAATATTTGTTACTTCAATATTACTCATATCAGTATGACGAAAAAGTGAGAAAATTGGTTTTCTGTTTTTATTAGTTTTGAAATTTTTTATAAATGTTTTTTCAGATTCTGAGCAATGCGATCCTATTGGATTTACAATGACTTTTATCTGTTTTTATTTGACTGACATTATTTCAGATAGAAATATCAGTCCAATTACCACAAATAGGGTATGCTTTCCGTACCAAATTACATCTATTTGGTACTTTATTTAGCTCCTTTTTCGAATTTCTCAAATGTTTTTTCTTAGGAGAAAAAAATCTACTAAAAAATGGCGTAAAATCCGGAAAATTACAGTTTCCGTTATTTAAAATTTTTTTGTTTCATGGTCACTAATTAAGTTTTGATCATAGGGAATTGAACATTTTTTTGAGTATTCAAATAAGTAATTTACACGCGTGGTAAAATTTTGAAACAGATTGGTCGATTTTCTGACTAAGTATAGATCTTTGAAATTTTTTCCAAAAATGTTTAATATTACATGCATTTTGGGTTATACGGTTTGAAAATTTAGCATACTCATATACAATTTAATTTATTTATAAAATATTTTGAAAATTGAAAGTTGTAAATCGTTTCCAAATTTTCTTTAATGTAGAATACCTATGTTGATACTCAAAAAAAGTTTTAAGGCCCTACGATCAAAACTCAATTAGTTGTCACAAAATTAAAAAATTTTAAATAACAGAAATCATAATTTTGCCGATTTTCCGCTATTTTTTAGTAGTTTTTCTTCTCCCACATAAAAATTTTTGAGAAATTAGAAAAATGAGTTAAATAAAGTACAAACTAGCGTGATTTGCTACCGAAAGCATAACCACAAGTAGGCAAGGTTAGGTAATCAGACCATTCTTTCTACCCGAAAAAATGTTTCCATACATAAGTAAAAAAAAACTTTGTAAAACCAATATATTCTTCGCTTTGCTCATAATCTAAAATAACGATTTTTAGACGTATAAAATGGAAAAACCTCTAATGATGTTTTACATGAAGCTCTATTGCCAGAAATTGTGTATCCTAGATGTTGTATAATGCCAATCAGTGATTTTACATAATAAATTTGTTTTTTATATGGATCTACTTTCTAATTTTATGTTATTATTATTACCTATTTTTATTTGTTTTCATTTGATAATTATAAAATAATTATAACTACTCATCAGAGAATTAATAATAATAATAATAATAATGAAAAAATAATGTTTTATTATTATTATTGTCTAATGTAGTAAACAATAATTTATTGTGTATAATATTCCTTAGTTGGAGCTGATAACATATGTAAGGTAATAAAAATAAATTAAATTTGACAGGTTGACAGGTATATTTGTATTATTGGTCGGGAAGGAGTAGTAGTACAAATCGTCCGAAACGCGATCTCTTGTCATTAAAACACACTAATTATGACTGGACATCCCCCTTAATTTTAAAAAGTATTGATATTAGCTTCCAATTGTCTTGCACCCAATTATCATTGCGCCTAAAAAACTCGCACCCAATTTTTCGCGCCCAAGTGTCGGCATACCGGCCTATTGGCCAATCCGGCTCTAGAGACAAAGCACCGACATGTTACTGTTCTGCACTAAACTTTTACCCCCTCTTAAATTAATTACTACCAAAGCCACCTATGCATTAAAGATTAATTAGTTCAATATATTTTATATATTGTGTTTCAAATAATTAATAATAATAAAAAAAAGTGTATTATTTATAAGGATGGGCCGATACCACTTTTTACCGATACCCGATCTTCCGATAAATGCAACCGATATTAAACCGATAATCGATATATTAAAAAATTTATATTTTATTAATAAAATTATATTTCACTATAACAGAATTACACTTAACAAAAAAAAGCAATGACTAGAATTGAAATTTAAGTTATAATGAGTACATATTGTCTATAAACGAGTATAGTCGACTGTAGAGATAAGTGATAATATATTACCTAAAATGCCTAAAATAAATAATATTATTAATAATAAAATGTTTAACTGTGACTGCGGTCTTGTGTCATTTGCTGCCTTATTAATAATACACTATTGTTAGTTTAACTACCCATATTTTGTGATGTTATTGATAATGATATTGTATATACTAGTGGTTTTTTTTCGGTATCGGTTCAAATATCGGTTTTAGGATCGGCCCACTCCTAATTATTTATACATAATACCAAACAGTTTCCATCGCGGACAAAGGATAAAATATTTGGTAGTCGATTCTTTGCATTACTCCTTCGCCCCTTCGGTGATCAGGATGATTAGTGGTGGAATGCTACTGTATTATATTATAATTAAGATCTGTATGCAATAATATTGCATTCGAAAAAACGATTTTGAGCGAAACTCTGTCAGATATACAATATACTGATTATAAATATTTTTATTCATCAAATAATGTGCAACAGAAAAATTAGGTGTCATAATGTATTTAAAATCAATTTCGTTAAAATTACATTTTCTGAGATTTTTGCAGTTTTCAACCATTTTTCATTAGTTTTTCTTATCCTACAGAAAAATTATTGAGAAATTTGAAAAATGAGCTACCAAACTAAAGTACAAATGAAATTCTCTACCAAACACCGTAAATTTATGATAGTATATCTACCTAATCATTTTATTATACCATTTTACTATTTTATACTAGTATAGTAGTATATTAAGACTTATGATCTATATTCTATGACCAATAGCCGCCATGGGGCATGGACTAAATTGATTAGTTGGAATCTCTATTAGGTATCTATGTTGCTAGTTGTGAGCAATTTTAAACACTCAATGTTGGCTACACTGTAAAATTGTTCTCTTTCAATATTTTCGAATAAAATACGGTTCGGGTGAAATATTTTCGATCAAAATATTTTTGGATGAAATATTTTCGTTCGAAATATTTTCGTATACAAAATTTTTCGTATAAATATGTTTCTAATGAAATATTTTTCGGACACAATATTCTTCGTTTATATTTTTTCGGATGAATTACTTTCGGCGTCATTGCATTCAAATCTTAATTATAATAAACTACTAATTTATTCAAGAACCGAAGGGAGGAAGGAAGAACGCCAAACATTTATCTTCCTACTTTTAATATTATTAATTATAATAAATAAATCTCAACAAAATCAATAGAGTCAGAATGTATAGGAAAAGCAATACTGTAATATGATGGAGACCTGTATACAGTATATATTATGTTTACGTATAATGATATAGATAGTAGATACTAATATAATATCCAGTGCCACGGCGTGGTACGAGCTAATAGTATTACAATATAAGGTTTTAGCACAGATATAGATAATAACCATGGTTATTTAATTAACCAGTTATTATTTATATTTGTGGGTCTTAGATCTACAACTAGAACAGTTGGTCACACTTATATCTATGGTATCATTTTCGGATAAAGTACGGTTCGGACGAAATATTTTTCTGATAAAATTTTTTCTACAGTTTTATTTTCAACGTAAATAATTTCGTATGAAATACGTTTCGATCAAAATATTTTTCTGTTCAAATATGGTTCGGATAAAATATTTTTCTAATGTTTTTTTATTCGGATAAAATAATTTTCGGTTCAAATACTGTTCTGATGAAATATTTTCGGATATTTTACGCATCCCCGCTATTTTTTTTACGCCACTGGTACTCCCTCTAAATTAGTTAACCCACCCGGACAAAAAGTTCTAGTACCGCCATTGGGACTACCTCAAAAAAATGATTTCAGACCCATAAAATAAAGCACACATCATTGTAAAAAATAATACAATCTTCGCTTCGTTCAGAATTCATAAAATGTAACTGTAAGTACCAATATCGAACAACATTTTGCTAAGATAGAAATTGAATAAATATAAAATATTCACCTGTTTTTTCGTAGTGTTTTCTTTACTGACGTTGACAATTTCACTTCTTTTATAATTCATGGTTATAACAAAAGTTTGTTTTTAAAAAATCCAAATAATATCTTAAACTTGGTTTAAAAAATAGAGTTCTTATCTGTTACCTACTATTTTGTCCTTCCAGTTTCAACAGAGTAAGTTGTAGGTTAGAATTGTATTTGAAAAACTTAAAATTAAAATAATGTAGTACAATATATAGGTTTAAACTGTATACAGTATAATAATATAATAATAGAATACATTAATACACTCAAAATAATTAAAACGTCAAAATAATAAGTAATATTCTATTAAAAATATCAATCACGGACCACACTCGACTGATAAAGTGAACGTCATAACAAAGATAAAGATTATTATTTTATTTGCATATGACATATTCGACATGAGAAAATATGATAAAATTAAACAAGTAAAATAAAATAAATATGGTAATTAACAGTCAACCAAGATATATGTAAAAAAAAAAAGACTAACTAGGTTAGGTAACTAGGTTATGGTACAAATCACAAACGTATCTTAAGTTCATCAAGCCATTTTACAGCTGCTGCTCCGCCCTCGTGGATCTTCGTTAATCCTTCTTCGAACATTGTAATGGGACACGTCTCAACTATATGTTTTATTGTCTGCATTTCTCCACATTCGTAAAGTGGAGAGTCTGCCATGCCCCACTTATGAAGTAAATAGTTGCACCTTCCTTGCCCCGTTCTAACTCGGTTGAGCGTTGTCCAATTAGCCCTTGAGCTATCCCAACCAGGGACTTTTACAAATGGTTCCTTGATCAGGTCTCTATTACGGGTTTCTGACTGTTCCCATCGTCTCGTCCACAGGTACTCTACAGATTCGCTTTGAGGTTCTGAACGCCATATGGGCGCTCTAGACTTAAGGCGTAGTGGTGGGTGCTCAAGGATGTCAATTTGTATTGGCAAAGTTGGCTGGCTTTCTAGCTTATGTAGTATCTTTGTAGTGTGCGATAGTCTCCTTAAGTCTGGGGGGGCTATGTTCGAAAGGGTGGGTAGCCACATTGTTTGGGTGGACCTAACGGTGTCCGATATAATGCGCATAGTGTGGTTTAGCTGTACGTCAACTTTAGCACAGTGAGCGCTTTTAGCCCACACGGGTGCACAGTATTCGGCTACGCTATAAACCAGCGCTAGTGCTGTGGTCCGGAGTATACTGTTGTGGCAACCCCAGGTGGTGCTAGCTAACTTAGCCATAATGTTGTTGCGTGCTTTTAGTTTGTTTTTCACTCCCTCCAGGTGTTGGTTATATGTTAGGGTCCTATCGAATTTCAGCCCTAGGTATTTGGGGCATTCTTCTGAGACGATATTTTCCCCATCGATTTGTACGTTTAATTCTCTATTCGCTTCTCGATTGTTTAGATGGAAAACTTTTGTTACGGACTTGCTTGGATTTAGTTTTAGGTGCCACTTCCGAAAGTACTTTTGAATGTTTATTAAATCGTCGTTTAGCGTTCCCTCAAGTTCTTTGAAGGTCCTAGCTTGGGTAACAAGTGCCACATCGTCCGCATATATAAATTTTCTTGAGCTCGTGTTGGCAATGTCAGCAGTATATATATTGAAAAGAATTGGTGATAGTACAGATCCTTGGGGTAGTCCATTTTGAAGTATTTTGTAACTGCTTACTTTTCCGTTGAGAGATACACGAAATTTTCTGTTAGAGATCATGTTCTCTAATAGACTTATCGTTGCCTTACATTTTATTATTTTAGCCAGTTTTAGTAATAGTCCCCTCTTCCAGACCGTATCATACGCAGATGACAAATCCAGGAAGACTGCTCCGGATTTTTCTTGCCTTTGGAAACCATTTTCAATGTGCGTTGCTAGTGCAAGGGTTTGGTCACAGCAGCTTCTATTTTTCCTGAAACCGGCTTGTTCTAAAGGCAGGGATTCTTCCAGTGGTGTTTGTAAGCGCTTTAGGAGAAGTCTTTCAAACAGTTTGTACATTGTTGACAGCAGAGATATGGGACGGTAGTTTTTTGGGTCCATGGCTTCTTTGTTGGGTTTCAAAATAGCTATCACTTTGGTTTCGCGCCAGAGTCTTGGAAGAACATTAGTATCCGCTATTTTGCTGGTCAGTTTTGCGATCCAGTTAATACTTCGAGGTCCTAGATTTTTGAGGAATTCTGGTAGGATTCCATCTGCTCCAGCTGCTTTTCCGCTTTTCACAGATTTTAATGCATCATAAACCTCTTCAGCCGTAAACTCATTCATAAGAGCCGACTTTTCTTCACAGCTCCTTAGCTCCTCTTGGTATTTCCTCTTTACTTCTATTTTTTCGCTTTTGTGGGGCTTTATATTTGATGTTTTATAAAGTATATTAGCAATAACGCCGGCTGCAATGTTGCCAACAATTCTTGTTGGTTGTGCAGCATCAAGCTTTCTCAAGAGTGACCAGCTTTTTCTACTTGAGTGTGTGTAGTCCATCTCCTCCATTGCAGTTAACCACCTTTTCCTTCTCTCCTCATCCAAGAGAGCTATCAGTCGGTTGGCAGTTACTTCATTTCCGGTTTGATCATATTCACGTAGTAGGGAGTCACACTCTTTACTCCAACAAGGAATGTAGTTCTGTCTGTGCCCTCTTGGTATAGCCAGTGAGGTGGCTTTTTTGATAAGTTTAACAAATCTACAGTAGTTTTCTGGGATAGGATGGATGCGGTTTATGTTTTCCTCCATGTATTTAGTGAAATTTGGCCATATAGCCTTTCGTAGATTCCATCGGGACATTTCAGGTTTGTTTATCCTTGGGAAATTGACTCCAATGTCTATAATAACTGGTTTGTGCTGGCTTCTGGGGAAATTTGGTATGATTGAGCGTGATACTCTTAGAGGCTGATCCTCTTTGTCTCTTGATGTAAAGCATAGGTCAGGTGAGGTGGTCGTCCCCCAGCGGCCTGAATTAAAAGTTCCCCCCTGCTTGGCGTCATACACTAGGTGTAAGCGATGGAGAGTGGCCCAGCTGGTGAGCTTTTCCCCGTCTTCATTGTCTCTAGAGTAGCCCCATTCAGTACTATGTGAATTGAAATCACCTATGTAAATTGAAGGAACGACTTGTTGAACTGGGAGCACAGTATTGGACCATCTTTCTGAAGGTGGTTTGTATACGTTGTATATTATCAGATTTCCTAGAGATATGCCAATTGTGTGTGCGTTGCCTTCAACGGGATTTGTATGTTGTTCTTTGTAGTTTTGGTTAATATATGTAGCCAATCCGTGCTTTGCGTGTCCTTTGTAGTCTATCAAGTTAAAGCCAGGAATTTTCAGGCGTCCTGTCTCGTTTTCTGGTATATGGGTTTCTTGAAGTGCCAATACATCTGTGTCTTTAAACATCCTGCTTATAATATCGGACTTGGCTCTCGTTAGACCTTCTACATTTAGGTGTGCTACTCGTACTGTTCTCTGAGATTCTTTTTTACTAGGGTAATGGTGTTCGTCTGTGTACGTGTAAGATTTCTTTTTTTGTGTTTTTGGATTTTTATATTTTTTGTAGGGTATTTTATTTTTTATTTTATTAACGCGGTGGCCGCGTGCGTCAGTGGAGTAGTCCTTAGAAGGACTGTTTTTGTCGAATGAGCCAGGAGATCCGTGGATGTTTGGCTGTCGGTTTGATGCTATTTGGTTTCGTGTTTTCATTGTATTTTCATTCGTAGAAAGTCCATAGAAAACATTACTCACAGGGGAGACCTCGAGAAGGTATAGCATCACCTCCCCCAAAGATAAAGATGAATGTATGTTATACATGTTTGGAATCAGGACCGTTTTGTCGCGACCGTTTCGACTACCCTAACTGTCTCGCCGCAGACGAGGTAATTTCTGCGCGTGACAGGCACTCGTCGATACGTTTTTCGCCTTCTCGGCATCCTCGTTTCACTCTGCAAATCGAAAATATCGGATTGGTAATAGCATTGATCAATTTTAATTAATAGGGAATGATTAAACATTTTAAAATACGTTGAGAAAAGTAAAAAAAAAAATGTATATCTACATGAGTATTAATTCTCGGCGGCGAAATGGGCGGGTTCGTATTTTCGTACGTATTAATGTTATACCTTATTACGTATTTTAATCTGTTTTAACGACAAACGTATTATGTCGATACATTGTACTCTTAAACTATAGTATCTTGTAGTATAAACTGTGAAAAATTGTCGCCAATTAACAGCATATTATAATAATTCTATAGTATATTATCACTGGACAATGATATTAGCAAATTACATCGAGATAATAGATGAATAATATATATTGTTAATATTTTAATAAATTGATATATTGAATTATTGAATTATTTAAATATTTATTACGCGCTAATAAAAATGATTATATTATATTCAATCATGCAAATAGGATAAAATAGGTTTAAAATTGTATCATCTAAATATTATTGTCCTAAGTACATTCTATGATATCGACGTTCTTAATCGGGCTTAATATTAAAAATCATTTATCGCGAAATATTACTATTATCATCCATTTGCTAAGAATATTGTCAAGTTTTAAATAGTACTAACCACTAACCTATAATTTTTCCGAGATAATTTGCGTTGTTAAGGAATGTATTGAATATTTTATGATAGCAACTAAAGTGTCTAGAATAAGTAGAATATAAAAATTATAGATTAGGTCAGTATAAACACTATAAACTACGGTTTAATAAATAGGTACATTTTAAACCGTGGTATAAACATACAGAAGTATATACATTAAAAATAGACAATGAACAATGTAATATTATTTTATTACCTTTTAAAAAAATTACTGTCTGTTTTAAAAAAACCAAAATTAATAAAAATAATAATTATTTACTTAATAATTTGTTTTACTTTGAAAGTTTGAAATGATATATAAAAACAATATTGATTTAAGAACGAATTTGTGAAAGTATCTGTCAAAAACAAAACCGCTCTCAACATAATATTATTATATGATTAGTTAAATAACTGAGACTATAATAACTGTTTACTATCCGTCGAATAATACATTTTAAACGAACTGTATATGCATAAGCATGATTCAAAATATTCATGATAAATCATTATTTATTGTCTCAACTGATTGGGTTAAGGTCACGGAAAGGTTAGGAAATCGGTGTAATTCGTTTTTATTTTATTTTATACTTCAATTAGTTTTAAATCATCGCCAGACTTATTATCTATAGATATTATATTTTAATACACTGGTGATTAAAATTTCATATTACAAAAATGGTGGGAATTTTATTTCCAATGTTATCTCGATACCTTTTTTAACACAATATTTTGATCACTTTGTTTTATATACAATATTTACTACGTTTACAGTTTACAAGCACAGTGAAAGTGGTTTATAATTTAATGTCATTCAATTATGTGCCTAACACAGTTGCGTATTAAGGATTTTGGCGCCCTTACAGAATAATGCAGCCACACACACACACACACACACGCATATCAATATATCATATTATACAGGATATAGATTATGTACTATCCTATTTTATTTTTATTAAAATTTATTAAGATAGTAAATAGTAAAATATGGAAAATTTTAAATGAATTCTCTTACCAAAAAATAAAAAAAATAGTTACAATTAAATATTATCTTAGATTTAACAAAGTAATACTTATTGTCGATTGCATTTAAATAATAATAACAAGTATGTTTTTTATATAACAAAAACTAAAATATATATATATATTTTTTTTTTAACTTACGATATTAATAAATAGGTAAGTAGTTTTATAATCACTTAAAATTAATTCTTCTTTTTTCTTACTTTTTTGAAACAAATTAATTAATTATATCATCATATTCGATATTTTTAAACTAATTCTCCTTCAATTTTTAATGTAAAAGTAGTTTATTAAAGTAATATAAATGGAATTTCATCTAAACCATCGTGTTTTTTTTCGTTTATGCATTGTATTAATTTTGATTTTTATACAGGCCGTAAATATATTTATAATAAAAAAAATAATTATATATATATATTTGTCATAATAAGTTATTATTATTTAATATTTATAACTTTTCTCCTAATATTCTGATGTCGCCAAATCCTAGTGCTGGGTCAGTTTCCCCAGATTTCCCCCTGTAGGTATAACATGCCACTAGTCTAAAGCTGACTTAAACAAAATTTACCGCTTTTAATTTGATGACGTTCGAATATATAGTTTAATAATAAAATAAAATCGGTTGCAATAATAAAATAATCCATAATTTTCAAGACGATTTATCATTAAATTTATTTAATGGGTTGATTATGTAAACGCAATATTATAGTAAAGTCGAATGATTTTTTTTTATCGGTCTGAGATTTTGCGTTAGAAAAATAGTTTGCAAACAAGTCAAAAGAGGGGAGGGGCGTAAACGTAGGTAATGTCGTAATTTTAATTATTATTATTTATTACGTAATATCCACTATCCACATACTATATTCTATCGGTTTATATAAATAATACTATAATAGATAGTATAATAAAGAATTACACATTATATATATATATATACTTACATATCTTAGTAAAACTATTAATATATTTTAATTATAAAAAAAAAAATATAATATATTTTATAACGATTTAAAATTTTTTTACTAAAACACTAGAATGTATATTGTATATAATTTATACCTATTATTAAAAGTTGTAATTTTAAATAAGATTATTTTAGTATTATTTTTGTTGAGAATTATTGTAAAATAAAGTTGTTTACTCGTTTACAATAACTTTTTAGATTCTGTACGAAGCGAGGAATGTATTGGGTTTACAATGTATGTTTTTTATTTATTTATTCTTTTTACTTTTATGCTTATAGACACTTTTTCGGGCAGAAATAATCATCCGAACAATTACCATGAAAGGGTATACTTTCGGTAAAAAATGAAATCTAGTTGGTAGGTACATTTATTTGGCTCATTTTTCGAATTTCTTAAAAGTTTTTCTTTGGCATAAGAAAACTACCGAAAATTTACGGAAAATGTGATTTGACGAACTTGAATTTTATTATTTTATGATAACTAACTCTTTTCTTGCACATTATTTGTTAAACAAAGAAAATCGATAAAAATGTTGATTATCCGTATAATATTGTTTATCTGACTGACTTCGTTCAGAACCGTTTTTTTAAATAGAATATTATTACATTCAAATCTTAATTATAATATAATGCAATGTTAATTGCACCACTAACTTCTGCAAGGATCGAAAGGACGAAGAACAAATATCCGAAATCAGTGACTGTCAGGCTTTTTTATATTTTATGCTATAACTTTGTAAAAATACAACTTCTGCTAGGACTTAATTAAAAATAAAACGAATTCTAAAATGGGATCTTTAAGAATGATTTTGATTTATTATTATATCATACAAAAAAAAAGATAGATATACTTAAAATCAATCATTGTAGTTTATTGATTATAAAATATACCTATTATAATATATAGTTTATTCAAGTAGACTTCATATATCCGCCAAAAATGTAGCTGAATTTACATGTGGTTTTTTAATGAACGATTACGCAATATTATAATAACTATGGCCACTCAGTGAGTTATTCCTCCACAATAAGTTTAATAGGTAGTAATTTTTATTAGGGGCGCCTTATAAGATGTTTCAAGATCATAATTTTTATCAAAAATTGCATTTAAATTTTTATATTAAAACCTTGTAGTACTTATACAATCTATACAGAGAATTATATATAATAGTACATAATAATACAAATTACTAAATGGTATGGACCGAACATAAGTATAGTATATTAGAGAGGAAGGATAATGATATAAATTAATTTCGCACCAAAATTTTGTAAATACCAGACAAAACACTTACATATAAATATTATAAGTTTGAAAATACTATCAGTTTGTGAAATGGATTATAAAAAAAAAAAGGACAATGGGGGTAATACACTTTGATCGCCCCTTTTGAGTAAGCTCTGGCCACAAAAAGTCATAGAAGAAGTTTTACTATGATGTTGCAATAATAATATTACATTGGCCTGCAATCGGTCTCTTTTTATGAAAAATATATATATAGAGGTAGGTACTCGTACTTACATGAATTTTCTATAATTATTTGGTATATACTTTATTATATTATAAACGTATATGTATATATGTGTTACTGTATTAGGTATACGTAATATTCAGCGCCGTAGCAAGAGGTAATAGCACCCTTGGCAATCTAATGTAAAAAATGATGAATTATAATTAAAACTCATTAACTGTATGGCTATGTGCTATAATATTATTAAAACTATGCTTTCGTGTCTTAAACTTTCTATGTACGTTAATAAAGTAATGAAATTTTTTTTTTTTATTTACAAATATCATTAAATTTGTGCCTTTTGTAATACTGCGCCCCGGGCAAAAGCCCTCTCGCCAGTGCCTAGCTACAGACCTGATAATATTTTGATTTAGGTTATTCGCGACAAAGAAAAAAAAATAGATTATTTTAAGTATTACGTTTGGTTTAAAAATTCATTAACTTTTTAATTATGCACAAAAATTAGCGACTAAAAAAGCGGTCTAACTCCACATATAGTATTTATATGTAAAATTATGCTAAACTTTAATTTAGATCAATTGTGTCATGCGCGCGCAGATGTAACAATATTATTATTATTATATTATGTAATAATGTGGGCTTGTATTGTACCGCAACGAATGTCTTTTTTTAAAAAAAATGTGCTTGATATAATATAATATAACAAAATATTATTTTGTTCGTCTGTTTTTTTTTTTGTACGTTTTCTCGGATAGAGCTGATATGATAATATATATATATTTTAGTTTGCCAAGGGATTACGACATATTGTATTATTTTTTCCAAAAGTGTAAAAAAAAACATTCAAGGTTGTCTCAATACTACGTATATAATATAGAGTGGTCAGAAATTCGGGTCAAAAAAACGGTAGGGATTGCATTATACTCATATACTTATGTCATTCTGCGGCCGTTTTTTAAAAATTAATATTTATAATCACCCTGTACACCGCACTGCAGAACCTACGTCATGTCATCACGAACCCTCGTGGTTTACAATAAATATAATTAATATTATGCGTATTTCCAAATTATATTATTATTATCATTATTATTGATGACTACAATAGTATATATATAGGTATGCGAATAAAATACAAAAAAATTTATGAAAACGTTGTGTGTAGAATTGAAAAATAATAATATTATATTATAATTTATTATTAAACCTACAATAACAATCGTGGGTCCTGCTGAAAGGTTTTTTTTTTAAAAAACTTTTCATGTGAAATAATCGAATCGTGAGTACTAGCATTATACGACAATAATTATAATTCCCCCTAGCCTTGGGTCAAGGCGGGTTACAGTTACATTGCATTACACTAGATTTATTTGATCGTCGACCATAATAATAGCGATCATGGCTTGTGACCTGTATCGCGCGTTAATTTGTGCAACATGCGCATAACACTGCAAATGCTATGGGTATATGTTTACCGGTATCGTGGTAAAGTCGTTATACCAAAACTTTTTTATAATATAATATAGGTAAGTCCTCGGGCTCGGTATTTTTTTCCATCGATGTAAATTTATTTTGAGCGAGTGTAATATCGATCGTAAATTATTTCATTTACGTAGGTACATTTTAAACGTTCAATCATTATTCCGCAGATTGTCAATTTCTCAATGATTCGAACCACCTGCGTGTTCTACTCACCTATTGTAATATTGTCCTTTTTTTCTGTCTCTTATAAAGTACCTACATAATATTTGATTAATAGGTATACGTGTTTTATCGAAAATAATCCTTTAAATTGACGTTAGTCAATCACACTTTGACCGATGCAGTCACTGTGGTAAAATAAATAATTATTTTTTACATAACATCGATCAAACAGTAGAATGATTATGACTTTATGAGACATATATAATTATAACGTATCTATAATAGTTGTTGATCCATATGAAATAATTAGTATTGTAATTTGTAATACGCGCCGCGGTATTACCAATTTACTAATACATAAATAATGTAATTTTTTTATTGGGAAATCTCGTTGAATCATAACAAGTATATTGTTTTAAAAAAATAATAATAATTAGGTTAAAAAAATTGAATTTACTATTGTAAATTATAATTATTTTTTAAATCATTCTTTGATTATCCAAACAATTGGATATCTGAATTTGGTTTGGAATATCTAAATATTAGATTATTAATAGATACCTTATTATAATAGAATATATTGCAGATACATTCGAATGGAAATAAAACACATTAGGGTTAATGTGTTTAAAATTAATTTGTTTTTTACAAGTTGTACATCTACATATTATAATATGCAGTGATTTTTTGCCAAATTTTTTCTAGGGAATACGCCACTCCTTAGGCAACTAGGGGTAAACACCTTTAAAATTATTAAGGGGGGCAACTACAATATTTTGCGTAGAACGATCATTTTCATAGATACGAAGGTATACGCGTGTATATCCGCGTATTTTTTTTTTTTTCAAGGGTATATGCTAAATAATCAAATTGTTGAAGGGTATATGCAGGTATACCCTCCAAAACATCACTGATAATATATAATATATTTTATATTAAAAACTTACATGGAATTATAAAAAAATATGCGATGCACATTGAACATAAACAACGAGTTAAGTTATCTACAGTAATTAACTACCTAATTATAATAATCTGAAAGTTATATTTAGGTAGGTTACTACGTATTTATTTAATTTTACAAGTTATGACAAATGAATACATTATAATAATATATATTATTCTTAGAATTTATGTGAAACCTAAAAAGTAAAATTCATTGAAAGCAAAATGCATTAGTTATTATTTCGTATGAATCGTATGAATAAATTATAATATTCATATTTAATGCTTAAAACTGATTTCTTTATCATTATTGATATTGTATTCGATTTTCAATAGTGTAATTATAAAGAAATGTTCAATATTTTCATACATTTTTTTTTTAAAAAAAAACATTATACCCATACCTAACTAATAATAGAAATCAATTATATGTGAAAAGATGCGTATCACTGAGGAATTGCATGAATATTGCGTCTGCATGTGCTTTATATAATAGTAATGTTAAACAAAAAGCATATTTCTGAATGATTTACGACATGATACAAACAAATTAAAGGACATTTTTACAGTTACGTGGTTAATTAATCGAAGAAATATAATTAAAATGAAAAAATAATTTTTGTTCATTGTTTAAAGTAAGAGTTTCAATATTCGTATAGGTATATTATTATATTGTTAGAAAAAATTCAAATACTTTATTAAGCAATAAATATCATTTTTATTTTTGCATTGTTTAAATGCTAAACGCATGTAAGATATATTATTATAATACGGAAAAAATTATAGGAATACCGCATACGCCACTTATTTAGTGGCACGTTACACCAATTAAAATACCTATAGGTAATAATATTTTACACCATGATATTACATCGGATTATAGTTAATATAATACTTATATATGATATAAGTAAATTATTGTCGTACTAATGAAATATAATTCACAAATAAGTATAAACGACGATATAGGTATATTTATAATTAGGTAATGATTTATGTAATTTAAAAATTAACGTATTAAACTAAGTATATTGAGAGGAAGTAATGCGAAAGCAGTCCCCTCCCGGCGTTCGGTTCAAAAACGGGGAAAAAGTACATAATTTTTACAAACATATTGACGGATACAAATTTTACAAATTTATAAAAATTTTAATTTTGTATTCATCAACGCTAAAATAAACTTTGAAACTAAAAATCTGAAATATATTATTTTAATTTTATGCAATTAATCTACACGAACCATGGAACATTCAATTTATAAATATCATTTTTCTACTTATATAAATTATTGTATTATACTATTCATGAAATTTCAGTATCAAAACATAATATTTATCTAATAAATTTTGATCTAAAACAAACGTTTTAAACGGTTTAACTTTCTAAGTGAAATTTTGCAATAACTATATTACGATTACTCAATATTAAGTGTAAAATACTATGTTATTTAACTCTACATAGATCATTATCATAATAAGTTACCTATACACGTTAGAGTTTTTTATGAGTTCTCTTATCCTACATAATATCAGTATATAATCAAAACACATTGGGCTTAAATACCGTGTACCTGATTATTATACATTAATCTATGAAAACCAGTTAACGAATTAAAAGCAAAAAAATAAGGTTAGAATACCTAACTTAACCTAATATGTTAAGTTTTCGTTATATAATTTCAATCAATTTTTATTTTTATTTTCATAGTTAAATTGATTGTAATTCTGCGTGTAATTATTACCTAGTAATAAAATGATCAAAAAATGAATTTTAAAAGTAATTATTTAATTACCTTTCAGTTAGTATCCATGTGTTATGATTTATGTTACAACCTACAAAAATAATACAGTTAATAAAATTTAATTATGTACCTATTTAAGAACACACACATTTTAGATATCCATAATAAACAGACGCAACTAATAATTTGGCAAATTTAACTTACTTAGTAGTAAGTAATAGTAAAGTACCTAGTATTAAATACACATTTTTTTTGCAAATAAATAATATAAACACTTATTACTTACTGAAACAATTTTTGCTTATTAAATTGATTTAGAATGTTCTTTTATGCAATTATTCTAAAAAAAAGGTGTGTTTATTTATTTTATGTCAATATAATATATCGTTCTACTTACGGTTTTTGATTTGTACAGATACAATTAGATTTTTATGTTTCAAATATTTTTATAATATAAGCTATTATATAATCTATATTTATTTTAATATTTACCTCTCGTATGATTGTTATAAGTTATATATTATTATATAAAAAATATTAAATTTGTAATTATTAAGTATAATATAATATTTTTATACAAAATATATAAAAGTACGAATACAATTTATTCATTTATAAATTATATCATTATTAAGTAGAACGTTGCACATATTGGAGAATCCTTTCGAATATTGTTTATAAATATAACGTTAGGTAAGGTTGGACTACATAATAGTAGGTATATAATAATATATTATTATCGTAGGTATAGGTAAAAAAGAACATTGAGCCTATATTGTTAAGCGGTTTAATTTATGGTCAATAAAAACCATTACAGTTGACGATTTTTAAAAATAGTAGAAATTATATACATATATTAGCATAAACTAATTTTTAGTTCTTACTCAATTTATTTAGATTGTAAAAAATATAAATTTTTTTTCTATATTTAATATATATGTGTATTTTAAATTGACAACATAAAACCACTGATAAAAACTCGAACGTGGTCAAAATAACACATAATATAATATATTTCACGACATATCTACTCGTCAGATCTCTTATTTAACTATATACCTAATTAAATATATAAAGAAATGTGGAATATTTATTCAAATATTGAAATATATATATATATATATATTGTACAAATAATTTTATTATTGTATTTATATGATTGTATGAAGTTATGTTAATTAATCATATAAAATAAATCCTCATTTTGATTGTACATATAATACCATACTGAGAGTATAAGACTATAAGAGATTTATTATATGAAGTAAGTAACTATATACTAAAAACTGGTACAACTACTAATATTATCGTCTAGTTAATACAAATTTCATATATATTAAAACTACAATGATTTTATTGATTTGGAAAAAATATATCTTATATTTAGTACTCGGCAATATGCGTGTCATCTAGTTTATAAAAGGAACTATAATTTTATGAGTGATGCGTGATTAAAAATTAAAATAGTACGAGCTTTGTTTACAAGTTTAGGTACAACATCTCTGTATGATTATGTATATCTAACATAACCATATTGGTTATAAGGTTTAATTGGAACTCAAAAGTATTTTATTTTTAATGTTTCGTATTACTGATAATTAAAATAATAAAGTAATACCTATATTATATTAATATAGAATATAGATAATACGATGTGAAAAGTGATGCGAGAATTTTTTCTTTAGGTTGCTATATTACCGCGTTTTCTATGTTAATAAGACTGTCGTAATCGGAAAATAAATTGGCTGTAAAAAGACAATAATGTACTTAGATTTCCTTCTGCTTAAGAAAAACTGTACCTATATACTTAGGTGCTAGGTTTTTCAATCCTTATATCCGAGACATAGTCGCCTTACACACCATTCTAAATTATTGCCTACTTATATTATGATTTATTTTTTTATGATCTCTGGCTTGAGCGATTTACGTAACAGCTGAATCGATTTTAAAGTTTAAACACGGTAAACTATCGATAAGTATAATAATAGTAGTTATTATATTATGTATGTTATGTATATAGGTATACGTATATGTATGTATACCATAACCGTTGTACAACATAACAATATATGGGGACAACTATAAAGTATGATTGAAAAAAAATTATGAAAAAAATAACTATGGCGTTAACTGTCATGTTCCGTACGTGTTTAAAAAAAAAATAACATTGTAATTAAACTCATTAGTTGTTATACTTTTTAGATATAATATTAAGGTCACGCAAATATATAACACACACACACACACTTTCAGCATTCTTACAGGTAGTTTAAGCAAACTGCCTTGGTATAATAACTCTTAATAACTTATATCTATATGTAGGTATGTGTAATACGAAATTTAAATATTTCCGAAACTAGTTCAATATAATATAAAATATTACTTCATAAAATATGCATGTTATACGATTTGTCAAAAAATGTTATATTAAACAATTATATTCAGTGCCAGATATATATATTTTTAAACTACATATTAAACTGTATTTAGTATAATATAAGCTATATCGCGGTTTAAAATGTTAAATGATAATTAATAACATTATGATAATTATATAGTCAATTTTAGAAAAAAATATAATTATTTTTCTATTTAAAAACCTCCAATCTAATTAACTAATGAATAATCTATAATCGAGATATTACTTTTGACACGATACAAACAATTTAAATAAAAATAAAAATAAATCGTATGATAATAAATAATAATATAATATATGAGTATTGAGTATATAGTATCCTAATCACTAATTAGTAACATATATTATTTTAACCAACTTTTACCATTGATAATAAAATAGATTGACAATTTTTATTTTCAAATTGTGAATTTTATTAACTATTATTATATTTATATTTAACATATATTGTAATATTGCACTCCTTATATATGACGTATACAGAGTAATCAGATTATCGTGTTACAAAAATAGTTGATATAACATAAAACATTAAAAAAGATGTAATTCCTACTATTTTCGTAACATGAAGTTTTGATTGCTCTGTACGAGGGTACTCGCATACTCGTGTCTCATATACATATATTATATACATTTATATAATAATTCTACTATATATTAAAGGATATATTTTTCCAGATTGATATGGACATCGACTGTATTACGATATAATATTGAATATCGTTATTATATCTATACTGTAAGTTTCATATAACTACTCATCATAAGCAGGAAATTGTATAGACAAGATACAGCAGCTACAGAAAGTATTATTATTATTATTATTATTATTATTACTTTTTTTTTGTGAATTTTAAACTACACGCTATATAATACTATATATAGAAAAAGTAGAAAGACGAAAACAATATTATAATTATTGGTTACACGAGTATATTCAAAATACGATTCGAAGTCTAATGGTACTGTATATACTATATATGTGTATAAAACGCAAAAGAAATATATATATAAAAAAAGTAATGAAAATAAAAACGGATATGGACATAATATTATTATATATATACGAATACTGTAGTAATGGTCAATGGAGAGTCATCATCACGATGCAATATCCAGTCTGAATTCAAAGCTGTAAGGTGATTAGAATCCGGTCCGGCTTTGTAATAATACATAATATGCTCGTGATTTATATCAATTATAATTATTCATTTCATACAATATATATATTGTTGGCCGGCCCAGTTTCTAAAATGCAAATCGTGTGTGCTCAAGGGTACGGGCGCAGCGGTGGGATATAATAATAATATACGTAATATTGTAAAAATAATGCGAACCTATAAAAAAATTAATCATATTTAACGGAAACGCGTAAAATATGTGGCGTTTTTTTAATTTTACTAAATTTCACCGTGTTCATCATTATATCGAAGGTTCATAGACCTTTTAAAGATAATTATATATTTTTAAAATGTTTGAAATTTTTGCAAGCTTGCATGTAAACTTATAATATGAGAACAATTTTTTTTTACATTTAATTTTTATTCTTTAGAATTTAGATTAATTTTTTTGTAGGTCGATTATTTTTAAACCGAATTATATACCTGTATAGTTGCATAACTGCATACATAACTACAGTAAATTACTCAGTTATTAATTTTGATAGTAACATGTCTGATAGGTAAAATTTATACACATATTTTGTAAAATGTATTATATTATATTGCATATCTCCGATGAATTATAATATATTTACACGTGGGCTAAGTATCTACAGCACAATATGTTGAACTCGTAAATAATTATTATATTTGCAACTAAGAGTTTTATAAAGACGTGCCTACGCACACGCGTTATTAAGACAATGTTTATTTGTTTGCAGAGTTATAAAAACTGATAAAACGAAAGTGTTATATTTCCGTGCGATTATAGTGGTTTTTTTACGACCCTAGAAATCCTAATTCGTTGGTGATTTTATCCGTACATGCCGAACATCTCGAAAAGGGTTACACGATTTCCATCAACTAGCGTTTTTATTTATGATTTAAATGTCGAGTCACGTGTGCCTTGGCGGATGGTCCAGCCTCGGAAGTCCACATAAGATAGTAGCGGTAGATATACTTTTTACTTTTTATTCGCTGATTGCATGTGAAGTGAGTGTGATAAAATTGTGTATGCAATCGTACTACAGATAATAATGTTACATTGTAGTCTATGAGATTACAGAAAGTCTTCGAAATAACAATTGAGCATATAATATAATAATAAGGAGGTATCCCGCTTCATTATTTGAGATTATAAAATCAACACATTTTTATTATATGAATATTTGGCGTAAACACTTTTTTTCTTACATCAGATTTTGGTAATTTTGTGATGTACAGATAAAAATAAAATAGTATAATCTCGTAAAGTTGACTTAATCCTCCCAACGTGTGTTCGATTAATCGCGTCGAAATACTATTTACGGACGTATAATATTGACGAAGCCGCAATTGCTGTATACGAGAAAAATAATAATAATGATATAGCATTACGCAAGAAACCATATAATATAATATTTCTCTCCGTTATATTGTTGTCGACGTAAAATTTAAATGACCCTGTATCACTTCCTCCGTAATAATATTGGAAACTTCTCCTAGACCCAGTAAATACCACTCGACAATATCGTATAATATCGTATATTATTTGTAACCCCTGGTAATCGTGTATAGAATTTCAGCACATATCGCAAAATTATTTCGAGGTTACAAGAGAATTTCGAAAACTAAAATCAATTTAAATAATATTTTAATTTATATGTCTCGATTTTTTTTTTTTTTTTTTTTTTTTTGTGTGGTTTTTATAATAAACTGAATTATCGACTTAAATTATTATATATTTTTTTATTATTCTTAAACGGATATTTTATATTTACACATAAATCAGTATACCGTAAGTAATCTACAGCTGTTAATATAAAATATATATTATAGAATACTTTTTCAAAGTACAAAAAATTACGAGAAATTGCATGCAAATAATTAGCGATAATTTTAAACTTTCGACTTAACCCAATAGTTAACAAATTTAATTGTCTCGTTATGGTTTTTCAATTATTATTATTATATATATTATAGATATACTTGATTAAACTAATAATTAATTTGATTAGCCTTGTATTACTTTTCAATCAAACAGTAAAACGTGTAATAAAATAATATTATAATGTATATGTAATATATAATACGTTAATAAACCATTTTAAAAAAGAACACATTTATAAAGCGTATCATTATTTATTATTATTGTATAATTTTAAATAATACCTATTAAAAGCAAATCATATCAAACATAATATTATAATTTTTTTAAATTTGTTTAAATAAAACTATAAATTACTGTATCGACAGTGGTGACATTGTATATAAGGTTCTTCAAGTGTACGATCAAGGATGCACAAATAATATAATTATTATCATTACTATTATGGCCAATACACATATAAGAAATTGATAAGTGAAAGAAATTTTCTAAAATATATTACCACTTTATTATTAATTCACGATAGAACAATATTTTCTAAAATAATACAACACGGTGTTCGATTAATTTTAAATTAGCAGTATACGTAATAAAAACATTTTTCAAAAATCAAGTTATTTATAAACCATAAATTATGGCCCATGAGGGACGTAACCTAGGTTTTCTAAAAATATGAACAACTAAATAAGAAATACAACATATAGCAGTGGCGTATTTAAGGGGGTGGATATAGGGGATAGATCCCCTCCCTTGACCTATTTTTTCATGTGATATTTTTTGAAAACTTATATAAAATAAATTATTTTGTATAACTACTTATAAAAATAAGAAATTGAAGAAAATAAGAATATCGTAATTTCAAACCTAACACATTGTTTACATATAGGTATTTTTTTATTTATATTAGTGTTTACTTTTTTAATAATAAAATAAAGTATCGATAGTAATTTTAAAAAAGTTGCGACCACCATGTATAAAATAATAATAAAAAAAACATTTAATTTGTCAAAAATTAAAATTTAATATTAGTAAATTAGGAACAAAATTTCACACAAAGAGCAAACGAAACGCATGAAAATACTTTGTGTTTACATAATATTTATATATTAAGTATACGTTTAACGTAAAAATATCATGATGACGAAAATCTCCAACGTATATTTTATAATCGCATATATTCGTATATGCATTATTTTAATCTATTATTTTAGTATAATTATTATTACGACCGTGAATATTTTTGAATTTGTTCGTATGTATAACAAATATTGTTTTAAATCAATAAATATTATATAGACTCATGGTATAAATATGCGCACAGTGTCAAGAGGAAAAGGTGTGTGTGAGTATTGAGAGTTGTAAACCGCATAGTTTTGCCAGGTCCTCCACGGTAAAAATGTACACCGAAAATCAAACAGAGCAGCTGACCCTGCGAGATGAGAAAAAAATATACACCACCAAAACGGCGCTGTAATCACCTTGGTACTTTCACAAAACTGATATTATATTAACAGAATCGCAAATCTTAAGAGGACCATTCATTCCCGACCGGTGTTGTGGTTAGGTTACGCGCCGAACGTTAGTATAACCAAGACGGGTGATAGTTGCAGTGCATCGATTTTTATTCAATTCTCTTTACTCAGACAATAGAACATCAGCGCCTCATCGATTAAGGTAGGCAAATCATTGCACTTAATACAATTATGAAGTTTTTATTATTATTATAATTTTTTTTTTTAAAATAATAACGATTTATAGTTAAACATAATATAGTTAAAGTTAAAAATATGAAACATATATTTTCTTCCATAAATTATAACAAAAGAAAATTTTTAAAAAATTTAATGTTTTAAAAGTTTTATTTTCTATTGATAAGTTTTTTTGTCATTTTTTTAGTTTTATAATAAAATAAAATGTTTCGTATTCTTGACTAATATTATATTTTCAATATCTAATCCATAATTATTATTCTAATTTGTAATATAGTTATTATTATATTAGTCGTAAAATTTTAACAATATTGTTGTATATAATTATACACGTTTAATTTTTCGATTCAAGTGTCATTTAGGAACGAATATTTAAAAATTGAAATTATGTAGTTTAATTTTTATAATTCTGGGCAATTAATATTTGTAATTGTTGACGTAAAAAAAAATTAATTTCGAGTTAATATAGTTAAGTAAATTTTGTATTAACTTAATTAATTTAAAGTTAAATTTAAAAACAATTAACTTAAGTTTTTAAATTTTTTTAAATATATTAAAAATTAATAAACGTAAAATAATTTTAATATAGATATTAAAATTATTTTAAATGTTCGTAGAAATTATTTATATTTAAATATATATTATAAACAAATTTAACTAAAATTTAGTTGATAACAATTAATAGTTTACTAATTTAATATGAAAATAAAATTTGTTTAATAAGTTCAGTTGAAAATTAAAAGGTTAACATGCTATTTGTGCCCGTTTAACCACTTGAAATAAAAGTGTTAATTTTGTAAATTAAATGTTTTATTTTTCAATTAAAACAAATCATAATATTAAAATATAATATAATTATATATATTAATATAATTAATTATTATTAATAATCAATCAATATTGAAATGAATTGATTTTAAGTGTTTAAGTTTATTAAAATATTTAGTTTGATAAATTTTTGATAGTTTTTTAATTCTATAAATATGAATAATATCTAATAGAATATTTTTTGCTGCATATTGATAAGTTTGAAATGTTTAATAATTAATAATTGATTAAATTTTATATCCGTTGGAATGTGTTTACTTTAAGTAGGTAATTACCTATATATAGAATATATAAAATATAAAATGGATTATATATTTCATAAGTTTAGAAAAAATATTCTAACAAATAAAACAACAGATTAGTGTAAAAAAAAAAAAAATATTTTGTTTACGATAAATTTTTTTTACGTATACGCCGAAGAAAAGAAATTATATCTAAACTCATTAATAATTCCAATTGAATGTCAATAGCATTGTCAATAATGCCTATAATTTCTTTATAAACTTGTTGATAATTCTTGGTATAACTAGTTTGAAATGTATAGGTACATTGTAAAAGGAAACAAGTTTGCGTGTTATAATTGAATAAAACTTAATTAATATTTAATAATCATATTTTTTTTTTTTAATGAAGTATTAAGTCTAAAAATGTTATAAACATTACGCGATTTCAGTTTTTAATCATTGAATTGGTAATATTCCGATAACGTGAAATATGACAGGATATAAAAGTAATTATACAGTATATTCGTTATAAATTATAATTATAATTAATAAGCCCTTACGACCATAAAATATAATGTAAACTTTCACATATTTTATAATAATCATTTATGATAATAAATTCCTATAAATTCATAATTATAATAATATAATATTATATTATACAAAGCCGTTTAAAAGATTTTTTTTTATTAATATGAAAATTGTTTTAAGGTTTAAACAAATTAATGGGTAATGTATAAAATATTTTTAGACAATTAGATAACAACATACTATTACTATATTACTATAGTAATATCATTGACCAAATATATATATATATATATATATATATATATATTTATTAATGATAATATAATATTATTGTTAGTAATCAAAAACTAATTTCTGCATTTTTAACGATTTTTCATATTAATATTGCAAATATTAATTAATTCATAATTAATACAATATATTTAAATTTTTTTACATAAATAATATTTATTGAACATATTTTAAAAATTCAATTATAATATAAATCTATTTAAATAAAAAATATGAACAAAAATAAGGAGTAATATATTTTAGAGTATATGTAATTTACATCACATAATATGGAGAATACTAATTTATACTAGAAATTGTACCATAAAAGAGAAAAATATATAAATATGTTTTCGAAACGTAAAAATAAAACATAAAAATATGGTATATTATTAAGTAGGTAAATAGTGGGAAAAAGTAAAGGCATAATATACATAATAATACTATAACTATTAATAAAAATGTTTATATTATGGATAACACATCATGCCCATAAGCAATATTTCACATTTGTAAATACATGTATATATATTATAGATTCGTGTGGATGAAGTCATTGGTTAAGAAAAACCGAACTTTCACTATTTATTTTAATATTTTTATCGTGTGCATAATATCCAAAATCGATCTTTATATCGTTTAACATTTCGATTGGTGTATAGTAATTATACACATTTCCAAAAATATAATATTATCTCAGCTATTTTATATGTGTAGGAGGAATATATAAGAAATAATAATAAGTGTGATTTGCAGTCCGCCAGCTGGATAATAATAATAATAATAATAATAATAATAATAATAATAATAATAAT
>CM023358.1:42150594-42186207 GCA_013282895.1 Eriosoma lanigerum
ATAATAATAATAATAATAATAATAATAATAATAATAATAATAATAATAGTAAATAATATAATCAAATGTATATATTAAATATAATATAAGATATATTTATATATTATTTGAAATAATAATAATGTACCTAAGTACGTTTATTCCATATTTGCATATAATTAGGGTTTGAGAGTGAAGTATATCACGTGAAACTTCACGCTTGAAATAATACAATAAAATATTAAAATATATTATAATTTTTAATAATTGATGACTGTACTTTTGTAGAACACACCTCGTTAGAAACCTGATTTTGTTATTGTTGATTTTTTACACTATTTCGATCGGTAAACATGAAAAAAATGTATTATTATTATTCAAACTAAGCGGATTATTATTTTGTCAGTAGAAAGCAGTATTAAGTTTTGTTAAAATTGTACACTCAAATGAAATAATGAACACATTTTTATGTTATTTTAATAAGTTAAAACAACATTAATATTATAAATAAATGTGTTATTCATGATTTCCTACCATCTACGTCACGGTCGTAGATGTATATATATCGCTCGGGAATGTCTTATGGGTATAAAGCATATTAATATTATATTCTGACGGGAAATTATCCTTGAATTAGTTTATAGTTCGTGTCGTGGGGTCGATACGTATATAATATAATATAGTAAATTTTTGCCAATGCCGTCCGACCGCGGGTCAGACATAGGTATAGCTTCGCCGAGAGATGACCTTTTTTTGATAAAAATCCTTATGGTCGTGGTAATGCGTTATCCTGGCACACCCCTTTTATTCAAACATTATAATAAATAATACGACATAGGTACGAGGTAATCTGCAGTATCTAAATACACAAATTCATAGCGAAAAAGTAAACGTACCTGTTTGATTTTCAAAAGTCCTTAAACGATGTTTAATAATACTAAACTTCCAAACATAGTTTTACAATATAATTTATTTCATACACATTTATCTCAATATACTATTTTACATATTAATATTTTGTTCACCAATGTGTATATATTAATACTCGTTTCGAGACTTAGAGAATTTTGAAAGTTCATAAACCACTCGAAATTTTTTTTTTGTATTATACATATATATAAATTTTACGTCCGAGGACGCGTTACATTGTATGAGCTAATATTATATTTTTTATTTTTGCCGGCAGCGATTCGCTCCGGTTATTGTTGACGAAATCACGGCTAATCGAATACTGTTGTTATAAGTTTGTTTATCTAAGCATCTGTGTGTGGTGGCCATTATAGCCTCGAGTACTGTGGCCCGTGAAATTGCAAAATTAACCTTTCGCTTGGACTCGAACAAATCCCATATAATAATATCTGATTCAGTCTGCCGAAACACCGTAGTTCGTAATCTAATAACATAGTGCGTCTTCATTCTTCTATTGTTTTAGTAGGTACATATAACATAATGTGCATACACACACGTACGATATTCGTTTTATCTCTTTGAAGGTATTTGTTACACCTAATAAGAAAATGATAAACATATTTATAAAAGTTAAAACTTAACTTTTAAAATAATATTATCAATTTAAAGGTATTATTAATAATTAAACAATTACTTATTGTTTACTATTAAAATAAATTAAACAACACTGTATGTGTATAACAATATTGTACCTACCTATATTGTACCTATATTTCTACCTATATTTCTACCTGTATTCTACCTATATTATAAAATTTCTTCTAGTTTATATTACGCCCTTTTTCGCGTTCACGTAATAGTGATTACTGTTGGGGTCAATCGATTTGTTTTTTTATTAAAACCTTGCCAAACTATGTTATTGATTAATTTATTTTTTAATTACAAATTTCATAATAAGATCATTATGTCAGACTTGTTATTAGAAATGTTAAATTATAATCATTAGTTATTTAAGATAGATATAATTACTATTTTTTTTAAGATTATTGAATATATTTTACACAAAATTCTAGGATGACATTGATAAAACACGTTTCTGATTTATTCCATACAGTCATGTATCTAAATTGACAGTTACCATTGGGAAAGACACTGAATCAAATAATTACAGGTCATCGTCAGCTATTGTTCTGGTTAAGGACCTACGAGAATTTAATGACGTTACATAATACAATGTGTAAATGTCTCCAAAAAAGATTTATCTATATTATAAGTTTCAAGAAACAGTTAGATATATTATATTCACGTCTCAAAATTTCTGTTTGAAAAATACTTTATAATATTTACTCGTATAGTCAAAAAACAAGATTATTTATAAAAGAACTATTTGTTAAAATATTATTTTTGGTAGTAATAACGATTTGAATTTAAAACATTATACATAGGTATATATTTTATAAGCAATGTTATTACATCTATTATAACGCATTTTTATTTATCAAAGCGTTTCACTTGTTCGTTGGTTATATTCTTATATTGTTATTGCAGGGTATACCTACAGTGCGTATTATATAGTTTTACCTATAGTTATGAGTTTTTAACAACTTCTTGTTTTTTTTTTAATGTAGCAAAATGATGATACATCTTGTGTTCCCGTTTTGAGTTTTAAAAATACATTTTTTTTTTTAAATTCAACTCAAAAGAGAAATCTAGAATAATTGTTAAAATCTGTTATTAGTATAATATACTTTGATATTTTGAATACACACCAAGACACAATAGGTACTTATTATTGTTATATGGCGGTAATAATAATTTTGATTCATATATTACACAGCTTTCTTGATTAAATGCATTTTTATTTAATACGTATAATTATTTCATGTTCTTTTAGCAACTGCAGCGTCACAAAGTCACCTATTATGCAATATAACAGTATTAATTAATAAGCGATTTATACGAGAATACAAAATCCTTCAGGCATTTAATAAGGGTTTTCGCGAATGTGTAAATCGATATAATTACAATAACTAATAATACGGCTCAGATGATGTTGACCCATTTTGCATAGGTACCTGAACATTATAAACGTGATTACTCAGATCGTAATATTATATATTTATACTGTTCGGGTTAGGTTAAGGAGAAAATTAAAATTTCAAGAGATCGCATATTATAAGTAAATGATACTTTTAAACCATGGTTATTATTAACCGTGTTGACTTGACAGATTAGGATCTACTTGTCGACTATAAAGTAGTATTATTATCTAACGGAATTGACCAGAGGGCTGTTACAGCTATATTATATATTGTTGTTGTCGTTGTCGTCACAAATCAGCCACCGAGTCACATGCGACTAATTATTATTTATTGCGTGTTTCGGTAGATGGCAGACACAGTAGAAGGTAGACGATGTACAGCAATAATTATTATCGTTATTTTTCTTTTTAACGTACATCTCTTTCACTCTCTCTCTCTGTTTAAAAATAAAATGTGACGACCGTTTGTAATAACAAAACTATAACTAAAGTAACATACGGGAACGAAGTGCAGAACGAGATCGAAACGATGTTGCCGTTGAGATAATATAAATAATATCTTTAACGGTGCAACACGAAGCAGCCCGAGTGAAAGGATATAATAATATATGCTGACGACTACTAGACTACTTACACTGGGACGGCGAGGAAGACCGAAATGTCACGAATTTCGTTTTTCAAATACATAAACCTATATAATTAATTATTATTACTACATTAGGCGGCCGCGCACACATTATAGAAAAATAATATAACATGTTGTATACTGTTACCGTCATACTATAAACTGTTATGCGCGTAATATATAATACCTACATAATATTAAGTATCGGAGAGAAGAGCTTTAAAAATGATCTCATGTGAAAATTTTAAAAAAAAACACGCTTATTATGTACACATCGTCACGTTTCGGTTATGTTCTAAACAATATATAACACTTATAATGTGTTTATTGCTTTTATAATATGATATTGTTTTCGCATCTCCACAGAGATGTGCATATTTTAGAGAGGCGCCAAACTCGACTATAGTTGAGTTGTATCAGATCGGACTGACCTAAAATATAGTTTTAAACTATTTAAATTTTATAATAATACACGTAAACGTGAATGTTATTACTGTGGTTAGAACAACAATAATATTTACAGATTATTGAAGATAGATATTGAAATCCATCCCTCGCGGTTTTATAGATTTATATCCCTTTTGACGTTATTACCGAAAGAAATAGTAGGCGCGCGCGGTTTGTTCGAAACCACATTTTCCGACACACATATTGTAGTGTATTAGACAAAATAACCTATTATTATACACTACAAATGTTCTCCACTACAATAGATATCATAGTTTTACACGATCATTATTAGATATTATTAAAGTAAACATTACATACAACGGTCGGGAAAAGTCGCAGATTTCATTGTGTTTAATACCGCGTAGTTTTCGTACATATGTAGAAAAATACAAAACCGCAATTACAACTCATTATAATTTAATAATTTATATAATTATTATAAACACTTACGTATTAGACACTCGCGAATTTACTCTATTAAACGTGATAATTATTTTCGATAATACACGGAAAAAATGTTCGAGAGAGTCGAATGTTAGGAATTGTTTATTGTTGGGTAAAAAGAAAAGTTATTTATTCTCTTGTTATTCCAAATAGCCATCACTGTCGCGAGCCGTAAAAACAACATTTTATTTTTTTATCCGCAAATATGATATTACTATATACTCATGTATAGTTTAGACGTTTCTTATAATATGGATACTATTATACGTAAACTGGTAGGTATATCGCACATAGACAATACTATATTATAATATATTTGGTATTTATTTGGAGTATAAAAATGATGGTAATTTAAAAACAAAACGGAAATAATATGATAATAAATATGAGAAAACGGACTCCCCGTTACGACTGGATTTCCGAAAGACTTATAAGAAATATCTGCTAGAAATCGTACACGCGCCAGTGGAGAGTATAATTTACAAAACGCCGAAGAAGGATATTTTGCTAAGTGATACAAATCGCAAGCCACCGTCTGCATTTTATCAAAGAGAACAACGATCACGAGTGTAGCTATAATATAAGATATTATTTTATAATATAAAAATACAAATTGAGTCCGTCTCATAAGATGATTTTATCATGGATTTAAACCCCCTTTCAATTGAATGTGAAAACAACAGTATATAATATACAAATGAGATTGAACAAACGGTTTTTATAATACTAAATTATTATAAATTACTGTTTTATATAAAAAAACACAGCATACGGTAATAAAGAAAAAGCGAAAAAGTATAAAGCTCAGTGTACCTTATATAATATAATATTATTGTAATAACGTTAGTCATATTTAGTTACATATGATATCAATATGTATATGTTATCCTACGGTACATACTTAACGCGAAATAGAATAATTGGTAATTGGTATGCTTTTGGTTGAAAAACATAATTATTTTGTTTTTAAGTCGTGTACATTTTGACGACGCGTACTAACAGCTTTAACGATAGAGAAAAATCAAACTACGCGTTAAATATCTGTTTATTTTCTATATACCTAAATAGTTTTACAATAGTTTAATATACAGTATACACATCGTGTTAGCTCATACAACCGTTTAGGCGAATGCATGCGATTTGCATACGATTACGACGAGACCAAATAGTATGCGTACAATGTATATTAAAGTGTTTAGATATATAGTTCTGATTGTTACAAAATGACGCAAGTGCGCACGAAATAAATATGTACTGTGTATATATATACATCGGATGGTATTACGTGTTGTAAATCCATACCATTCATCTTAAATATATATATATATATATATATATATGACCCCATTCTTCGCGTTAGCGATGAATATACACGTTCAAAACGGTTCCTGTAGAACGACGTTGCGGTTAGCACGGTAATATAATATATATATAGTTCACTGTGCGTTTCGAAATAAAATCTGACCTATTGGGCTATAAGTACGATAACATGATATATATTATTACACTTTGACTGTATTTATAATGTTTCTGTATAAATTAAACGAGTATATTCAAATAAGTTTCAAAAAGCAAAACACGATTCAACGCGTACAAAATATTGTATTTATTTATTATAATTATATTATTATATACTACGCGTTCCGAGCACTGTGTAGCCTTACTATACAAAAATATACCGTGATGCGATTTCCTCTGCGAAATAATAATAATTTAATTGAGATCGTACCTTGCACATGAGTTTAATATAATACGAGTATTGTAATCATATAATATTAATAAACTCGATCACGCCCGCGAGAATTATTATCTAACGCGCGCGTGCACTTGAACGTCGGGCCAGAGAATACGATATTTATTTTATACATTATTATGTGCAATGCGCCGCAACACCGGAAAGTAAAAATAATATTATTATAACAGTAATATTATCGTTTGTCTAATGAGATTTACTGGATCGGATACAGTGTAATTGCTTTCAAGTTACGCCGACAACATAATAATAATCAAACACTTTCAATTTAATAATAATCCACATTTTTTTCAATTGTACATTATGCAGACATTCGAATTTCGGGCGCATAATTTTTGAATCGGCGATTTCGCGTGTAGGTGTTTATAATTTATATACATAATAATTAGTATTATATAATTTAAATATAATAGGATATCGGATGAGTGATGACGTATCGGATTACGCGAAGGAGAAAATATATAAACTCATTAAATCATTCTCGTAATGTTTTCATATATAATATTCATATATTTTATTCACGATAAAATTAATTATTTTATTGTTACGTATTATACATATACTTGTACATTTGTCTTAAACGAATATTAATATATAATTGGAAAATTAATTAAACGTCACGTAAAAAAAAAAAATAATATAATAAATTATTATAGTATTATATATTATAGATAGGTCAACAGACTGATATTTACTACCTGGAGGTATATTCATGAAAAGAGTAGAATTGAAAGCAAACATCAACACCCACATAACGTTACCATGATGGAATCCTGGACGAAGGACTATTAGCATTACAAAATTTCGATAAAACACAAATCAATCGATTCTGTTCGAGTCTAGCTAATACATAAGTACTATATAATATAATATTGTAATAAGTATACGTATATTATTATAATATACAAGCTAGAAACTCCGAAACGCGCGTTTTATTCCATGCGGTTTTCGTCGCGACAAACTGTGTCCTTGGAATTAGAGACTTATTATATACGCACAAGACTGACGGAAAATTAATAATAATAATAATAATACAATATATAAATAACGTATTTGTTGTTGTTGTTGCGATTATTACTGCTGCAAAACTCGCGGTTGCATAACGCGCGCGATGGTAGCGGATTTTCTGCACGTTGTCACGTTCTCACTAGGACCTATAGTGACTATATAGGTACCCATTTAATAATATTATAATATAGGTTTATATATATTTTGTTTTCATTTCTGAATAACCGCGATAGAAATCTAATTCTAAATAATATATACGCAAGCATGTTAGTCGAGTGAACTCAGCAGGACTCAGACGACGGCGAATGACGCGAATGTAGGTACACGCGTTTAATCTACATATTATATATCGTATATAGATACATGTGGTGTAAAATCACCGCACACGCGCGCTCATATTCGCTATCCGATTCGGATTATTACAAAATATATATATATAACGAGCAAGCACAATATAACTTGCGTTATATATGCAATAATATTATGTTGTATAAAAAAATCTTGACGATCTATATTATATAAATAAACTATATACAATAAACAATATATGTAAATGTATGTGTGTGTGTGCGCGCGTGTATGTATATACTGTGTATATTGTATGTATGCAATAAGCTTCAGGATATACGATGACGAAATCTGTGCGAAAATTTGTCCACCAATAACACACGATTTGTTTATAAGAAATATCGGCAAAAAAATAAAAAAATATTTCTCACCCGATGGCTGCACTATAATTTATAATAATACTATAATTAGTATATATTATAAAAATAAGCAAAATAGGTACAACAATAAGGCTGTGTCTAAATAGTTACAGAAATGTACTATATATAGATAACTTTGTGACTTTCTAGTTATACTTTATTTTCATTCGTAATAATTCGTAACAAGTTACTTATTTCTTGTCGTCAATCATACAATGTATTACTCTAGTATGCGATTCCACATTCAAATATTAATATACAATTTAAACAATGCATTGTTATTATTATATAATATTATATTAAACTCGAAAGTATAACTTTTAATTGTATAATAAGAAATAACTATTGTAACTATTATCTATTTATCTAAATTAAATTTAAAAATGCATAATATTTTTATACTCGGTAGGTATTTCAATATATTATATTGAGTAATTTTCTCTGCAGTTTCGATTATAATATAATATATTATGATCGAGCCCATCATCGTCGGGGTCGTTACATTCACCCGCACGCGGACGTCGTATATAATATTGTAATATTATATATACATTATGCATAATATATTTTATACGAATCGCGTGCACAAATATATATATAGTGTTAATGTTAAATGTATTATTATAATAAACTAAACCCGTCACGGTTCATTAACGCGTGTGTACTTTTTCATAAATTTAATATCTATATATACACGTATATCTGTATGATACGGATAGTTTATTTCACGGTCGAATTCCATCGCGCGGTTCTTTCTTCGACGACATCGATATAATCACTGCAGCATACCATAATATTATAACTTTTACATCTATTGTGCCAAGAACTACTTTATATTTCGTAATATTTAGTTCCGCGTGCTGTACTTCTGACATTATGACGCCGCGGCGTTTCTTTATAATATATAGTATACAATTATAATATATTATAGTTATATACGCAATCGCGCCCAACGAAGCTGTAAATTACCAATAATTTACAAAGTATTATATATGAATATCGATTGGGAAAACAATAAAATATTAAATAGGTATACCAATATAATATATTGTAGATAACAAGAATTCGGAACTAATCGAACATATAAACATAATATACGCAGTATAAAAACCATTTATAATTACAAATATGTATAGATCTATACTCAAATGGCCAAATGTCTCAAATATTATACCTATCCGAAATGTTTTATAAAAAAGTTTTATAGGGTCACGACGATATTTCGGTCGTTATATACAGCAGAATTTTCATTTCCTTTAAATATCGTTTTATTTAGTAGTTTTTTAGTTCCTTTAACCTGCGTTAAAGTCACGCTATTATTTGTAACATGCGTGGTCTCACAGGGTCTTTTTAACGTTTATATATAACTCATAATTTATTGTAGTTAGATATATTATATAAATCATAATTTTTGTATTTATTATTTTTTAAAATTCAAATTATTATTATAGGAATTTCCATGTCAAAGTCAAATGAAAGAAAAGTTTGTGTGTGTTAGTCGTACACGGTCTTTTCGATGAAATTATATGAACTAATAAGCGATAAAATGTATAAATTTTACTAAAACTATCGATAAGAAGAAAAGCTTTAAGTTTTAATTTATCTAAAAATTAATCACTGACGAAAATAATACCTAAGAAAATCAATTTCGAATTTAGTAGCAAATGGTTTTTTACCAGGTTTCTAACTTTTAAAATACCTATAAATTCTATACAGACAAGAGACAAGTGTTCTAATAAATAACATTAAATAGTATTCAAACTCGTATATTGAAAATATTAAAATACACGAAATAATATAAATTACTTATAATGAGTAATTAGTTAAATCATAAATGTCCGGTCTTCGAGACAATGATACGATCAACAAAGGGTTTTCATTTAATTTGTTATATTTATTGTTATAATAATCAGGCTTTGCACACGAATTAACCCGAACCTGTACCCGTTAAAATTCAAACACCCAAAACTATTACTAACCCAAATGTTATTTATTTTAAAAATCAGAATTAACCCATAACTCGAATACAAAATTCGGGTTAATCCAAAACCCGAATAAATTTTTCAGATACGTTATTTCATATGTATTTTATGCGCTGAATGAAAATTTGGTATCAGTTTACGTAGCATAATTTTAAACCGATGAAGAGTCCAAAATCCTAGTTAGACAATCGCTTTAATAATTTATGTGTTTACTATAGTAGGTACCCGTATTAACCGATATTAATAGCCGAATAATAATTGTTATGAGTTATGATTTTTTAAATGTCTTGTAACATTTTTTTTTTTATATTGGTGTTTTAACATCCGAATATAATCAACACCCAAAACCCATAACCAAAATAAATGATTCGGGTGCAATGCCCTGATAATAATTCAATAATATGTATTTATAAATCGGTCCGCGACAAGTTCTTATAGCCGTTTTATCATCGCATTATATTATTATATTTTATGGACATATTATAGTCATATGTAAGTTACGCGACATTAACTATTAAGTATACCTATTATAATATATTATTATTATGCTCGTGTTCGCCATAACTATACATAATATAACCGCAATCGCGCGTGTCGTATATTTATAATAATAATGTTCTATTATCAGATAGCCGTCGAAGACTTTAACGCTCTACTCGTTTTTTGTCACTGTGACGTTGCGCAGTTCTCGCAAACACACGCGACAAACGTCATAGTTGCGATAACGCGTAAATATATTAATCAATCATCTTTGTAGACCACATATTAACATTGTTATTTCACTTGTATAATTTGTAACGGGTTATACGTTATGTAACGTCATTATCAACGGGCGTACATTTACTGTAATCGCATAAATAATACGCCCATTGTGAGGTATGTCTCTCACAGAATACGTTTCGTGCGCGGCTCTCCTCCGATGCGCAGTTATTGCTTAAATAACGTGGCGATGATAGATTCGATCGTGGACAATAAAAAGACGAATGGGACATTAGGGCTCATCAGACGGTCATAATATTATAATATGCTATTTATTTATAGGATATTATGCCTATAAATTCATATGAGATTGAACATTATGATATATTAAACGAGGATATGATAAATAACAATTTATTATTATGTTAAAATATCTAAAAGCAATAAAATCAACTAAAGTTATTTACTTACCGACTGTCTACTTCATTTAATATAATATAATTATGGAAATTTAAAATTTCCGCGTTTAAATCTTTGGCGTGAACATTAAAAATCACGATCCGATAAAACGCAATCCTTATTCTCACTTATACAAAAGGACCGTGATGTTACGATGTTATAGGATTAGCCCATCAATTTCTTTACTATCTATGGATTTGATATAGGTACTTCAAGTCAAGGCAGAAGTGTATCACTTTCATGGTGATCCGGAATTCCGAACCGTATAAGAAATTTCAGCGTGTGTTATATATTATTGTTATTATAATAATTTATGCGGACCGTAATACATAATTGCTCTTTTTGTATAAATAATATACTTGTTATATTATATTGATTATCTAAAAGTTGATACAATATAATATAATATATATGTTCTTGCGAATAATGAATACGAAAAACCGGACTTATTCATTGTTAAATGAAAGTAAAAACCGGTTCCGGAAAATAGTTGTTTGATCAATGCGCTAAACGCTCTTGTGTGTTGTATTATATGGAATTATTTCAGAAAAGTGATCTGATTATATAATATTGAGGTGACAGTAAAATAAAAAAAACCTCGATTATGAAAAAACCATCATATATGTACCTTGGAATTTATAATGTTATTATACTATGCCCGCAAACACGTGCGTATAGGAATCTGAGACATTAAATCATCTTATGTTATACTTTGAACTAGTAACTACCAATCGAATACGTATTATATCAGTTACAAAATTTAGATATAGTAATACCATTGATTATAGATAGTTAGATAGTTTATAAAATAGTATTTAATATCGTATCTAAACAATTTATCTGAATTTTGATTCATATTATAAATATTATAACTTATACTTGTATTACATTTTTTAACAATTTAAAATACCTAGTTAATAGTATTATGCGTCGCTATATGTAAAAATAATAGTCGCGTCATGTTGGTATATATATTATTACTAATGACCTTATTCTTGTTCTATTTATATTTTCAATAATTTCGCACTAGTATCATAATAAATTACATACTTTAGATACTTTGCTCTGCACACTGCATACATATAACCAAAACGATAAGCATTTAAGTCTTAAGGACATTATTGTAAGGACGCGGATATGAAATACATTACAATTATTTTTCGTAAAATTAAACCAGTATCACCCTCATAAAATACAATGACTAAATAATGTGGCAACAATGACCTTATAGAAGCTATAGAGAAATACCTAAACATATATTTTTTTACATTTATTTTATACACTTTACACAATTTTCGACTATTACGAATATTTTTTAAATTCTTAAAAATCGATAGTTTAATATTTTAAATTTAATGAACATTTATATCATATATTATACCTATATTATATTTTATGTGGTATATTTTTAACAATATTTTCATTTATACCTACGAATTAATTTCTTGTATAATTAGGTAACTTATATATTAAAGTATTATACACATATTGGCTAGATATTATTTATGATTATTATATTTAAACGCCAGAAGGAAATATGTATTTCATTGTGTATGACACATCGGCACAATATAAAATATACACGTAGGTAATATACTCGTATACCTACTGATCGTGCGACAAACGATAATATTTTATATTTCATAATACATCGCGTATTTTTATTCGTACTTTCGCACATTTATATTATTCGCACACAATAATATAGATGTACAATAAGCATGCCAATTTGATATACGTATAAAATGCCTAAGGACTACCGTAAGAAAATTGAACGAGTTCATTTATGGGTCGCAGACAAGGTGAATAATAATACGTGTATGTGTATCTCCGCGGGAGTTCGTAACTATATAAAATATTTAATTGATGTAAATATTATAGTTTTGTTTGAATTTAATTATAACACAGTAGTAGTTATTACGCACGCACATGTACATATTATATGTTTTATTCGACCTCGATACAATTTATTTATGTAACCTTGTCGCACGTCGTAGTGGGTTTGTTAATTTAATAATAATTAATAGCCTACATGTATATTATATTTTTTATATATAAGTCCAATAAAGTGGGCCATATTATTATGTTATAATTATTACAATGCATTATATTATTATATAAATAATTTTGTTCAATTATAAATATAAATATTAAACTCAGCTACTCGGGTGTGTGTATATAATTATATATAATATATAAATCACATAGTACATTTTTAGATTTTGGTTTCAGGGTGCGCGGTTGTTCCGCCTGCAATCAATGTCATTGAAAATTAACAATAAACTCAACAATAATTAGTTTTATGAATTTGACAGTTTATTATACATTCCATTACCTAATCCAAACAATTAGAAAAATAATAGTAAAATATCTTTTTATAGGAAATAGGAACCTATATGAATCATGTATTTTTACAATCAATTATAAATTTTTTATTTAAAAAATTAACAGTTTTACAATCTCTTTATCCTTTTTAACACCATTCTATGCTACATGGTTGGCACCAATCACATAATGGGTAATGGGTAGAAGATGGTTCTTAAATAGCTAGAACATGACGTTTTAGTTAACCCAATGATTGGGATTTTGGGTTAATATCGATGGCTTGCTCCAGAATCCATACGCTACCATGAGCAAAAAGCTCGTGGCAACCCTGGAGTCGAACAGGATCTCGTGCGTTAAAACATGTGATTAGATCACTCAACCACGCCCGACCCCCTTCATTCTATATCTATATTATAATGTGTTTCCATTCAATAAAATAAAAATGGATAAATACACTGCAATTATACAAAAATATACAACGTAAAATTATTATTGGTTTAAATTTCTCATTTAAATATTTTATAACCTTGCAATCTGCGAGTGAAACAATACAATGTTAAAACTTAAACCAATCAACCGCTAAAGATCATTAAAAATATTACGAAATAATAATAATCCGATAACTGTAGGTTGGTACAGTATAATTATTATTTTATTAAAAATTATTATATCCATTAAAAATACAATTAAATCAATGGAAATTCCGATTTTAAAACACTGTATAAAACAGGCTGATTATTATGAATGTTTAAAAATTAACAATAGGTACATATATAAATATATGTATTTTAATAATTGTATATAGGTACTATTTGGAAAATAAATTACTTTAGGTTACCTACCTATATTATTTTATATCTTAAAAATTTGATCGATTACTTTAAACGGTTAAACGTTGAAACTTTGTATAATTTCATATATAAGCTCTTATTTACGGCATGGTTGACGGGTGTAATAGCTTACAAATCAACGGAATCTTAGATTTTTTTTTTCTTATTCTTCGCCTTATACTCCCAACTGGAGTAAGCCATTCTAGTCATACACTTAATACTTCCATATATCTCGACTACCATTCGTCCATTCACACAAGATATCTTCATAACATTCTCCATTTCACTATTCACCTCTTCTTCGGTCTTCCTTTCTTTTAAGTTTATACTCGAATATGATAAAAATCGGTAGGTATATAATAACATTTTTTAACTGTTACTAACGAAATGACAATCCATTAAAACGTGATTATAAACGGAGAAAACAAATGCATTTAAAGCCTTCAGGGCCAGCTAGAAAAAAGTTTAATGCGATGGCCGGTCAGTAGTTAGAGCACAGAGTTACCACATATTTCGTAAATAATAACACGAGGTTTTTGTATTATCAAACAGCGTTCAGTAGAAATTGTAGTAATATTATTATATATCCTTTTTTAATATAATTATAATAGTTTTTTTTTATCTTTTATTAACAATATATCGGTTATGATTATAGTAACATATCATATTATTATGGAAAAAGAAAATTCTGTACACACATTAATATATAAATTGATAATAACCTCTTTCCAAGTATTAAGAAATGTATTTTTTTTTAAATGCATTTAGCCTAACGCATAAGGTGCAACCGTTTTTCGACCAAAGTTGTAAATCAGTTGAGCTTGCAACTGTTTTGTGACTTTGGAATCGTATAGCTGTGGGTATCATTATACTAGGGACGAGGTGATCAAAATGGGATTAGTTAGTTTATAATCAGTTTCAAATCGGTTTCACGCAACGTTTTCCGCGGTCGAAGTTGCATTGCAATTTTTGTATAGTAATTTTCGTTTTAGTTATAACTAAATTGGTTTGAAACTTAAAACCTGTGACTAGTAAAATCCATGTCTTAAAACAGTTGCACCGTTTGTGGTTGTCTTTACTGCGTGTTATAAGTTAGATATAGGGATACTAGATATAGGTATTACAAGTATACAGCTATAATAAGTAATAAATGGTAAATTAATATATTATGCTAATAAAAATGTTATAATGCTGTGATTGATCAACAGCGACAAAAAATATTTCTTTAAACTTTGAGTTAAACTAAAATAATTTTATTTTATATTAAAAAAAATATGTAACTGATGTTTATTTTAATTCAAATATGCAAATATATGCTTAACTAATTATTATTAATTATATATTTTACTTATGTGATATAATTAAATTATATTAATGTACACATTACGAAACGTTGACATATTTAATCAGAATTATTTTTAACTAATTATAAAAGAATATGCTATTAAATAAAAATCTGGGCTCTGGTAATATTAATATGTAGGTACTAAGATTTCATTTCAACTCTCAAGGTATTTTGATGGCAATACAAAAATGCTTAAAAAATATATACATAGGCGTACATAAATCAAATTATTATGACATCGATACTCGAGTAATATAATCAAAGTGCGAAAATTTCACGTCACAGGGGAAAGTACATCTCGCACTGTCGGTAGCCACAAATATGTAGGTTCGTCTTACCCTGAAGGATTATGTATCCAGTAGCGCGTCAACCGCGTCGCTTATTTCAAGGAACAAAAGTGAATCTCCCGTGTCGCATAGAATTTCCCTTTTTTTTTTTTAACACCATCAGCTCTGCCACTTCTTCGCCCGCAGCTATGCCAACGCGCACGCGACAATAGATAAACACAAATATAATATCATATAAAGATAACAATTTTAACATTCCGTAAAAATCATTAAATAGAAAATAATATATCGTTTAAGATGTCGTAGACTCATAGTCGTACGGATCGAAGTTCCGGAACAACGGACCACGCGTTATAATCTCGCTGGATTTTCACCGTGACGTGACGAGTGCGCGCGGCGTATAGTCGCAGTCAAGTTGAAGGACACCGCAACCGTTAAACGTGTCAATTCTTCCATAACTACACGTGTTAATGAGTTATACATTTTTAATATTATACAGCTCCCATTCGAATACGCACAATAAATATTAAAAATTATATATTATGTATATATATATATATTTGTTTTATAAACATATTAAATTCAGCTTATCTGTCGTACGCTCGACGGATTCCGTTTAGCCGCGGGGAACGACGTGACCCTCGTCTTGCGTAATCATGTAAAAATCTATAATACAATATTAGATAGGTGTATAGAATTATTATTTTTTTGAATCATCACGCGCCAGGTTCGCGTGGTCGCCAAGTCGACGTCACCGTATTTCGCCCCAGCAACATATTAACATTCTGCACACAACATAAAACTCACTGATCAATACGGACCCTCTAATTGGCCGAATAAAATTGTTGATAAATATTTGAATTTTGGCGCTGTTCATAGTAGGCCGTGTCTCTGTGTTATAAATTATGCGTATGCGTATGTGTATTAAGATTTGTTTTCGGGTAGGCTATTACTGGGTGTGTTTGATATTCGTCGCTCTAAAAATTGAAAATTAACTCTAATATTTCGTACAAAACTACCTACGATAAATAAATTCACAAGACAAACAAAGTTCAGAAAAATACACGAGAAACCGTTATGACCTCAATTGCTCATCTATGAATTACCTAGCTACCCGAATCTTAACATTATTTCATTAACTAACAACGTCTTTAAAAATGTAGCTATTACGCCTGATCTTAATACACGCTCATTAACACGGGAATGTATTTTTTTTTTTTTTTGTGGGGGGGAGGGAGCAAGCGTACCTTGTTGCTCAGGGCGGCAAATTGTCAATTCATTAAGATAGCGGTGAATATAATTGACATATTAATATATTATGTTAAACAATTTTATATTTTTTAAAATATCCATTAGGAGAACGGCTAAAATATGTTTCCACACAGCGAAAATTATCCAAATACGGTCCTGGGGCCATATGGAGTAATGGGTTTTCTTTCGTGTGTAAAATATTAATATGCGTTCCGGCTTACTATTTATACAATTATACATGAGAACGGAAAAATATATTTTTATTTTTATTGGCAGCGGGAACATCGCAAAAAATTAATTGCATAAAATATCACTCGGGTTCGGGAGATGACGAAGAAATCTTATTTCGCTTTAGGGCTGCTTACCGTGGGAAGCGCTATTTATATATTATATATTTTTAAAATTTCGCAACTGACAAAAACCTGCTGCGAGCGCTAAAATATAAGATTACGCGTTCCGCTTAAAATGAGCGTTTGCAATATAATACACTCGTGTGTGTGTATGTGTATCAATCGATTCTTGTCTGATTGGGTCAAGTGTCACCTTATTTCCTCACTACTTTACGATCACTGTATAATAAGTCTATAATCGATATACAAATTACAAACAATGTATTAAAATTATACATGTATAGAAGGCGCGGTTGTTATAATAGTGATTGATTGCGTATACCCATGTATATTAAAAACTATTAAAAAAAAAATGTGTTTTAATGCTGAAAATATGAAATATTAACCTTGACTCGCGTCAGCACGATTTTGGTGATCGAAAATGGCAAAAATCTTTACTATAAGTCTATAAACAGTATAAATTATATAGGTATATTATATAGATAATATATCGATGTACTATGTATTTATATAACCTCTGTCCCGTGATATTGTACTTTTGTTAAAACGTCGATGATCTATTGTACATTATACGATTTACCCGAGATAAAAATGTTAACAGTTATCATTTCACAAGTCTCGCGATAGCAATTTTGGGGCGCAACGCGCAAGAGTTACATGCGTGGGGTCAAAGATCCATCCATTTGCTGCAATAAGTAATAAACTATAATAACGTATTATATTTCTGTGACGTGGTTAAAGTACTCGTTTAGTCGTTTTAGTATACGTATACCTAATTTATATTTCAACAACGACGAAATATAACTGTTATATTATTATATAACGTATATTGGAGTTTCGAATATATTTATTATTTATTAATGAATTTATAATATAAATCTAATATAGGTACATATTGCATATTATTATCATCTTTGACGACTCGTATAGTATAGTTTTATCGTATAAGACATAATGCTTTGAATCGAAAATGATGATGGACCATACGTTACGTACTAATATATCACTTTTAGTTCTTACATAATACTATTATCCATGTAAAATATAATTTTTGATGAGACTGTTTTTGGCAAACTGAAATCCGGTTTTGCCGATATCTATAGATGCCTATCCGTATAATAGGTGTCTGGTGTCTAGTGTACATTATACACTTTCATTATACTCTACCAGTAAGTGTAAATGAAAGTAATTACACTGTCATCAATTATTGCGCTGCATCACGAAATATAGGTTTACGACTAGGAAGTCATCGTTCCCGCGCCCGCGCGGTTAAAGAATTTATGGAATCATAATTTATAATTGGCTGTGTCTATTATAGAAGATTGATTCAAGATCTTCGAAACTGGTTAAATAAAAAGTTTCGCTCATATACTTGGATATGAGTAAATGCCCCCGGGTGATTTACACACGTGTGCTATATAGAATAGTGTTCAATCACGATCATTTTAAAATGGTTATCATTGCGCAGTTTGTCCAATCTGTAATAAGGTTAACATAAATCACTGCGGTATCTTTGGCATTGGACCAGCTAGTAGAACATCAAATAGAGGTATTCCTGTATTATAGGAATTATTAACGGAGTTGGTTAACTAGCGTTCAATTACTATACAAAATATTATTGTATGTACGGATAAGTTGATAAATGATAATCGACTACATACAAACATAATTATTCCTTAGCTCCAGATACCTTCTACGGCCTTAAAACATTTCAACGAGGCATAGCTATTATTTACATTTAAAACGTAGTATTCGTGCGCGTAGTGTAATATACATAATATATTTACCGGCTACCTCGATTATCGAACAATTTAGACAAAACAGACTATCATGCAGGACAATTTTAAAATTGCATTGTTTACACGCGTGAAACCAATAACGCGTTACGAAGTTTTCTATATGGCCGACAAGCGCTTTATTTCATGTCAGTTTACGTTTGTTATAACTTAATTTATATATTGTTCGTAATTTCGTATACACATAGACGTAGTGTATACATAGACTCCAAAAAAAAAAAAAAAAAAACGTTTATAAGACCGATTACGAAATACCGCAAATTTCGTTGTAGGATTAACCTTGACACTGCTTCACTACCTATATATTATTTTATATATAGGTATATAATACTATAATATTATTTGTTCCACAACCCTCGGGGTCCTTTAATCGTAGCCGTTGAAAACACTGATATATTATAAATTAATCATTTTTGTATTTACATATAAGTACTATTATCGTTTATCACTATACACGTGTATACATACAATAATAATCAATTAGCATAAATATGTAAGCGCAGCGTTTTATAACGATTAGAGGCGAAACTCGTTACATATAATATAGTGACATAACTAGGTTACGGTTAGTCATTTTTGTTTTGAGGTGAACGAGCTAATATTATTGACACTTGTAAAAGACGCCGACACAAGGTAGTAGGTACATTATAATAATGTATACCAGTATACCTCCGGGCACTTGAAATATTTTTGGCTCGTCAGATTTTATAGGTATATGCGCGATTAAGAATTTTTGAGAACACATAATTTTTAGTGTGGACCTGTACGTTTATAATTATTATAAATTATAATTTAGTTCATACGAACTCCTGTGCGTCTATACAATTTTCAGTTCAAATTTTACAAAATACAAAATATTTTCTTTACTTGTGTTATTCGTTATAATACTCAAACTCGGCTATATTATTTTGTACTTACATACATTTTTAATATATCTCGACCTAGATTTTCGGCAAGTGAACACAATCAAGGACAGAATATATATAACTGTGGTACATACACGCGACTAAACGTTTTTAATTTTCAGTTTACAATTTCGTTTTAAGAAGGTCCATATATTATAATTATTTATATTATTTATAATATATCTATATGTATTTAAGTAGGTTTTTATGTATCCAAACATAACTTGTTTATTATATACATGAGCACAGTAAAACCAAATTTATACGTTGCTCTTGTTATTTTATATTTTTGTGTTTATAGACTGATCAGTATTAGCTTGGTAAGACTTAAATTTTACACTATTTGCGCTTGCGCTTGTGTTATTATCTTTACATAATATTACTTAAATCGTACAACTAGGACTGAATAAAGTATAATATACTAAGTATATTTGGTACTTTCCTCGCTTTTCCCGTACTACCAGTCTATACCAACATATTATTTTGATAATCATAGAAAACTACCTTATGAAACAATATTATAATGTGTATTATTATCATTTTACATTATTTATTTATACCTAAATCAAAGTAATAAATATTAGGTAGTTCAGAAAAACTGGAAATTACCTACCTATCTACCGTTTATTTAATGACATATACGACTCACAAATATTTGCTATATTAATGCTCTATTCGTATTCACTTATAAGTATAACTATAAGTATAACTATATGATGGACTGGCTATGATGAAACTAGTTTGTACATCCACAATTTTATTTACCTACTGGTATCTATTATAATACAATACTTATTAGACATTAGATATTTTTTCTTACAAGTCTAATAACTTGATATAGTACAATTAAAATTAAGAGAAATCATTAATGGTCTGGTAAGTAAACTTTATAAATCTTGAATAATGAAATAGCTTTCTAACATGTTTAATTTTGAAAATTTTAAATACCTTTATGGTAGGTTAGAAATATCTCGTGTGAAAATATAAATATGCGTGTTAATAATTTTCTACGGATTAAGAAAACACGCATGAATTAATACAATTTTCAGAATTTTTCTTCGTCTTATCACAGATTAAAAAAAAAAAACTAAAATCAATGGTCTTATGTATAGGTAACTAAAATTACTAATTATTAGCCACCTATAATAGGTATAGGTTATATTCTATTATTAATTAATTAACATAACAATTCTAAGAATCGTTTTTTATTAGGTATAAATATCTACTTCTTAAACTTTAATCTTTATTATAATACTATACTTGCATAATCAAATATTATCATAATATAATTTATAAATTTTTTTTTTTTTTTAAATTATGTAACACAACCGATTAAAATTTCAAAATATTATGTTCGTTGAACTAGATTCTACTTAGCCGTTTGAAATTACCAATCCAATGGCTAACAAGCTACGTTGGGTACCTAATATTATATATTCTAGATTAAACCATTAAAATGATAATAAATACAAATAGAACGACTATAATATTATTATTATTATTATAGTTATAATGGTTTCCTTATAAGTGTGTATTATGATTTTCTTTTCGATACATGATAATATTGTGTAATAGTTTTACGATTTTAAATTTAATTATTACACAACATATTATATGTGAGCAATGCACTGAGCATATAGTTATTATCTTAAGCGTATTAATAAAAATATTTACGAGCCATACATGTAACTCATTCGATACCTATACTTGTACTATAATAGGTAGGCATGGGCCGATCCGAATGGCCAAAATCGATTGACTTATTACTTATAAATAATACGTCACAAAAAACGAACAAAATATAACGTAATGGTATAATATTATATTATAACATAATGGTTGAACATTATCGTACTTCGTATTTAAGAATTTCAACTTTTTTCACAGACTATTATGGAAATCGTTATTTAGCATCGCGATCACGTGTTAATTTACGCCGAACTACGGTAAAACATAATAATATAAAATAATGCATAATTTAGGAATATTTTATACAACAGTTGAACAGTCACATTAGTCACTAATCACTGTATATTATATTATTAATGTAAATTGAGACGATATTACGCCGAAATACGCAAAACCCACTCAAGGTGGCAAGTTGTCATTAATACGAGACATTAATATTATAATATTGGGTATAATAATATTCCGTCACGAATGATGAGAAATGACAATACATCCGCAAAAATATTATTATGTCGCGAATTTCAACGTATATTATAAAATATAAATTATAATAATATTATAACCGACCGATACGTGGTAAGAACAACGATAATAACAATAAAAATAATTACTATTATTATTAATCTGGAACACCGTTTAAATATGAAAAAACACACCCAAATCGCGGGTTAATCGCCCTTGACACGAATATTAATAGTAGCACGATATTATATTATATTTTTATCTTCGAGCAACGCGACTAGGCGTGATCTATAGTATTGTTGTTTTTTCGTATTATATAAATATGTTTTTAATAACGTAGACTACCTAGTTTTCTAGCCGCCTAGGTATACTGATCGAAATCGTGAGAACTTATGACGATTTCGCGATACTGTTAAAATGTTAAATAATATAACGACTTAAATATAATCAATTGTTTAAACTTTAAAATACCGACGTAAGGGAGCGAAAAGAAGATTAAATATTATGCATTTAAAATAAAATATAACAATAGGTATACCTATTAGTATCTACCTACCTATATAACGTTGCATTGATAATGGATTTTATAAAAAATCAACAGTCTGTATAAGTTTTATTGTACAGTAATCTTATACGATATTAGTATTATTATTATTTCTATTATTATTATTATTAGACATATTACATTATAGTTTATAATATATAATTTTGCAATTTAAAATGATGTAATTAACTTTAATTAAAAATTATATTTTTCAGATGACGCTGAACAAAATGATTGTCTTTCTTACTGCAAGTCTTGTCTGTTCGGTAACAGCTATATTCCATCAGCCATCGTTCTTCCCAGTCGCCGAACAACCCTTAGCCGCGCCACAGACCGGTTTCGGTTTTGGACCTTCACCTAGTTCTGGTTTCGGACCCCGTCCAGGACAGAACAAGTGAGTGATTATATAAGTGCACATCGAAGACTGTCATATTTTCGAAAATTACCGAATGCTTCGTGTTTTCTTATAGTTTTGGTGAAATCCCTTCGGCTCCACAAGGTGCTGGATGTCAGCCACCAGCTGGTCCTTGCCCCAACAACAAATACAGGACCATCGACGGATCGTGCAACAACCTCAGATATACCAACTGGGGTATTCCAAACTCCAAATATGCCAGACTTTTACCGCCCAAGTACTCCGATGGTAAGTTCGAGTATAAATAATAAGTGTTTATTTAATATACTGTGTATTAGATACTTATAAAATATGAAGGAATAATTCGTAATTTTCATGAAAAAATAACATTTTTATTTAAGAATATTAATGCTTATATTATATAAGTATTATAGAGAGTAAAAAATATCAACAAACAATTTTTAAACATTATTATACTATATTTTGCAGTTGTTTCTAATTATTCCTTAAACATATTATTATAATTTATATTTAATCTTATAGATATTCACTATTAGTGAATCGGAACGATTATTAATTTATTATAACTAGAGAGCGGATTTTAAGGTTTTAAAAATTCAAAATATGATGCTAATATGTACTAACAAAACTATAAAATATGATCTTAATATTCCATTAATAATTAGTAAAATATGCTCAAAATATTCTTTAACCCGAAAATATACTCCAATATGCAAAATAAATTGTACCGAAAAAATATGTGAACAACAAATAGTTTACATTTTTACTCATATTGAGTTATACATTTATACATTTTGCATAGATGAAATAAAATACAAATTTAATAAAATATAATCTTAAATCTTGAGTTTATTAATAATATTAATACATACTATTTCTATATATAATATCAAATTTAATGATTCTTAAACAATTTCACTTAAAATTAATACAAATTTATAAATAATCATGGAAAATATTATATTTTATGTGAAATGAACTAAAAAATTCTCTAACTTTCAAAATATGCACAAATATGCAAAATAATTTTTTTTCTATAAATTCTATGATCAACAAATAGTGCACATTACTGACTCCCATTAAAATACATAGAACCAATAAAAATATGTAAAAAACCTAAAAATCCGCTCTCTAATTATAACGTACCTATACTATAATATCGGAAACTGGCGAAACTTTAGTACATAGATGCGTAAAAAGTTTTTAATATTTTAATATGTGAGCAATAAAAAGTTCAGCGTAACAGCAAATAATTAAATAATAATAATAATAATAATAATAATAATTTTATATTTATATAAAATTCTGTTATATTTTATATAATCGTAATACGTTAATTTTGTAGGTATCCACGCACCTCCAACGTCTATTAGTGGTGAACCACTACCTGGAGCCCGTCTCATTAGTATCGTGATGTTCCCAGACGTCCCAATCCCTGATCCCGTATGGACACTGATTACCATGACCTGGGGTCAAATCGTAACTCATGACATGTCCATGTCCATGGGCACAACACAAGCAAGTACGTACATAAAATATACGTAGAAATGTTTACGCCAAATTTATTATATTTTTTAGTAGTACCTATATTAATCAATAACATAATATTTTTGTAAACTTATTTCGCTTTCGCAGAGAAAGTGATTCTTTGACATGTGTTATTTTACGAAGATGATACTTGAGACGTATATTTTACCTATCTTATAATATATTACGCATAATCTGCCATATTATGTGAACGTGTGATACATTTTTCAAGTAAATATTTTATAGTCCGCCAAATACCTCGAGGCTGATCGGTATTGCAATCCCAACCGGTCTATTTACTTCCTAGTTGAAAAGAAAAACAAATATTCATCCTTAGGCTATAGGACACATTTTTATTTCTCTAAAGAAACATGCACTTTTAAATGATACGGTACATTATGAATGAATGTACAAAATTATCATATACGATAATATACTACATAATATTATACTCAGTAGATACATACCGAAATATAATTTACATGTGTCATATACTTAAAAATGTAATTGATAGGTACTAATAGAATTTTGTAAATTTTTGAAATCAACATGCTGCTACCCACAGATTCAAAACACGTTTTTTCCATATCTACTTGATTTCTCTTTTATAATACACGTACATATGGGTATAAATCTCTCGTATTGTGAAAGAGATGATATTATTTTAACATTATAATAGGTACATTAATACGAGTTGTCGGTAATAGTGATTTCGTGACCGTAAACATTTGAACGGTAATTTTGTAGTTTATTCTATGTTTTAAAATCTCGGTACCGTTATATACCGACCATATTAAATGTTTGTTAGACGATGGACGATTATTATCGACTATTATTGAATACACGCATCTTCCGTCTATGAGTAGATAATAATATGCCTATATAATAATATTAGATATATATATATATATATATATACCTATCATATAACATAGTTAATCTTGTCGGTCGTCGTTCGAGGACTTTAACGGTGGCAAATCAAATTTAAATTAAACTATATTATTTAGGTGTAGGTCATTATACATTCGTCATTCCGTGTCGGTTAAGAAAACTATATATAACAACATCGACATTAACGACAGACGACAACTAATGCAAATTATTAAGTTATAGAAACACACTTATCTTCATATTATAATTTAATAATAACTATTAAGTATAGGTACTGCACATAGACATAGTAATAATTAATAATCTAACGGATATTGAAATTATATAGAATTAATTAATTAATAGGTATTGGACTTGGAACTCTGGTCAGTGGGGTAGTGTAGGGTGGGTATATGGCGTGTACTCTTTTTTTTTATTTTAGATTCTGAGCGGAGCGAGGAATGTATTGTTTCTACAAAGATGTTTTTTTTTTTATGTATGAAAACATTTTTTGGATCGAAATAATTGTTCGATTACCATAAGTGGGGTATGTTCATTTTTTTAATTTCCCAAAAGTTTTTCCTTGAAAAGCGGAAAATTGGCAATTTTTATAGGCTTCTTATTTTTTTTTTCCGATGTGTGAAAACTTTTTTTCGAGTACAAATAATGGTCCGATTACCACAAATAGGGTACTCTTTCCGTACCGAATTTGATCTAGTTGGTACTTTATTTAGCTCATTTTTTGAATTTTCCAAAAGTTTTTCCTCAAGAAGCGAAAAATTGGTAAAATTACGGTTTCCGTAATTATTTTTATTATTAATTGAGTTTTGATCGTAGGAACTAGACATTTTTTTTTTAATACTAATATAGGTAATATTTACGTTTAGTAATATTTTGAAACGGATTGGTTTGTTTTTTTCAATTATTATTCTATAGGAAATAATTATTATAGTATATGAATATAATCGTCGATCGACGCCGATAATAATAAATATTATATACCATGAATGTGTGAAAAATGTAAATTTTCTATGATTTTTTTTAGTGAACCAAAGATATTATTTTTAATTAGGGGTAGGAATAAAGAGGTTGAATTTTCATTACATGTAAATATAATATTGGCATCTGGGCGTGTACTTATTTATTTTTTTAGGACTATATCATTGGGTCTAGGTGTACCCCATGTTATATTGTCCATTGCGATGTAACCACTTAGGCACCGCAATTTTTTACAACATTTAAATTTAAAGTAAGATCATAATATTATGTATTTTTTATTGACAGAACGTCACTCGATCAGGTGTTGTGACGATAACGGCCGTCTGCTGAGCAATAACCCAGACGTGCATTGTTTTCCGATCACGATTCCCGAGGACGATCCGGTGTTCTCCAAGTTCAACAGAGAATGTATGAATTTCGTTCGTTCGACCACTGACCAAGAGACCGGATGCAACGCGGGAAACAAGCCTGCCGAACAAGTAAAAATTAATTGAGAATCGAGTTTGAAATATTGAATTGTCATTTGAATCGATTATCATTGTTTATACGTTTATATATATTTAACGGGTTATGAATATATAAAACTAAATTAAAAGAAACGCGATTTAAAAATAGATATTTTTAAATACATACTTTAATATTTACTTGTTATATGTAACAGTTGGTTGTTGTATCGCACTGGATGGACGCTTCGTTCGTGTACGGTTCGAACCAAAGATTAGCAGACACACTCCGTGAAGGTATCGGCGGTAGATTGAGAGTTGAATTCAGGGATGGAAGACCGTGGCCTCCAGCAGCTGCCAACAAGTCAGCCGTGTGTGATCAACAAACAGACGAAGAACCGTGTTACCAATTTGGTTAGTATATGTTATTTAGTGTTTTTAAATGAATTTTGCACAAATACCTAGCACCTAGGTTATAGCCGTTACCAAAATGAGTCTTCAATAACGCATTTAAAAATACGAGTTCAATTCTATAATACGATAAATCTAATAATATTATATGATTTTATAGGCGACCGTAGAGCCAACCAGAACCCACAATTGACCGTCTTGCAAATCATTTTTCTCAGAGAACATAACCGCATAGCCACCGTGTTGTCACACATCAACCCGCACTGGGACGACTCGACTTTGTACGAAGAAGCAAGAAGAATATTGATCGCCGAATTCCAACATATCAACTACCACGAATGGCTTCCTATCCTCTTGGGAACCGACAACATGATCAAATACGGTCTGTTGTACAAAACTACAGGTTACACAAACGATTACAAAGAGAACGTCGATCCTAGTGTCATTAACGCTCACGCTCATGCTGCATTCAGATATTTCCATTCGTCCATCCAAGGACAATTCCAGTAAGTTTTCATTTCGCAATGTGTATTCACGACGTGTACCGAAACCGGATTAAATCAATACGATAAATATACGTAACAAACATTTTCAGTTTGATAGGCGAAGACCGCAATTTATTGAGCGCAGTAAGACTATCAGACTACTTCAACCGACCGACCATAATTGAGAAAGGATACAACTTTGATCACTTATCCAGAGGTTTGACCACCCAAAGCCAAGAAGAGGTTGACCCGTTCTTCACCAGCGAAGTGAGCAGACGTCAAAATAACTGTGGAACCATCGTGGCTACGAGAACTATTAATATTACCTAACTGAACTATTGTGTTTTTATATAGATTACAGACTATTTATTCAGAAATGGTCGTCCGTTTGGTCGTGACTTGAGAGCTATCGATGTACAAAGAGGTCGAGATCATGGTCTTGCATCTTACAACGACTACAGAGAATTTTGCGGTTTGCCAAGAGCACATAAATTTGAGGACTTCTCTGACTACATCGATGTTGAAGTAAGTTATTCTCAAAACTTCTATTTATCTTTCTTTAATGACTATTTTATTTTTTTTAGCGCATTGAAAAACTTGCTCTCCTTTATAACCACCCAGATGATGTAGACCTTTCTGTTGGAGGTTCTTTGGAAGCTCATGTACCGAACACATTAGCTGGACCAACATTCTTGTGTCTATTGACTGAACAATTCTACAGGACTAAAGTTTCTGACAGATACTTCTACGAATTGGGCGGACAACCTGGATCATTTACACCGGGTAAAACATTAAAAATTAACAACCAATCATTAATTATATTTTAACAATGTAAAATTTTAATAATTTAGAACAATTGAGTGAAATCCGTAAGTCTAGTCTGTCAAGAATATTCTGTGATAATAGCGATGATTTACATACGATCCAACCTCAAGGTTTCTTAAAAATCTCCGAAAAGTGAGTAGAAACTAAATTCAATAAAATTATTAGTAGGTAATTAACAACAGTTCTCTACTTCAATTAACTACATACTCTTTAATCTTCTAACTACATCTTATGCTACCTGGATGGCACCAATATGAAATTTTGGTTAACCAAACGTTTGGGCTTTTGTATAATTGTGGCCAGTTTACTTTAGAGTTCACGCCAACTTACCAAATAAAACGATTAAAAATATATTTATTTTAAATTTAATTGTTTATAGGAATCCTTTGGTGAGTTGTAATGATTATGATAGAATTCCATCGATTGACCTCAATTTCTGGAAAGAAGAATCTTACAGCCATGCAGCACCGCAATATGGTTATCAAGAAGATTACAAGAAGAAATAAATTAAACCAAACAATCAATATCTGTAAATAATATTCATTTTCTTCTGTAAGGTTTCTTTAATTTCTTTTCTTTCCATCTTTAGTTTCTTAACATTCTTTAAAATACCTTTGAAGATTCATCGTTCTTCTTTAACGCTCAAACCATATTTTTACGTATATTAATTAATATTTAATTATTGTTCGATTTTATTTAATAAGAGTATTATGTATATAAGTATTTTTTATACTTATGTCATTAGTTTGTACTACACATTGTTAATTTGTATGGAAAGAACAGCAAACTTAGCATTGCTACCACAACTTATATAATAATATATAAGTACCATTATGTAATTAAATGAAATACAACATATATATATCAATTTATATAGACTCAACACTCAAGAATAATAATTTTGTAGAAAAAAAAAAGTCAAACATATTAAAGCTGAGTAGTAAGTAGTGTCAAAGTCCGATAAATAAGAAACATACATATTAATAACTTATTTATTACATATTTATAACTGCATATCCTTGTGAAGAGCATATTTCAAAATTAGTTGTTTGAATGTAGTTAGCTTCAGTTATTATGAAATTATATTGTTATAATTAAGAACAAATTAATTAAATTCAAAAAACACACAATATTTGTATTATAAATTATATATTATATAAAAAAAACATGTAATAAAGTGAAACTATAAATATATTATACTATGTCATAGTTTGATTTCTTTTAATGTTATTATCTAAAATTTGGTTGGCCAATGATTCATAAACTGAATCATTTGCAATGTATTTTCCACTTATCAGCTCATTCATAATGGGTTGAAGAAAAGCATATGATTCTCTGACCACTGTTTCTGCGGCATTCATCTAAGAAGGAATCAATAATGATAAAATATGATACAAAATATAGAAGATGTAAGTAGTTTTACCTCATTATCACTAAAACGTATTCCAGTACAATACGATCTAGATGCTCTACCAACAACTGCCGTCATAGCATATATGCGTGTGATTATCATAGACAATCTTTCCATAAGCATTTGGTTATCAACGTTGAGCTGTCCAGCTTCATTACTTTGATCAATGATGTATTGAAATTTTAATACACAATGTTCAGCAAAATTTGCAGTGTACTATATATATATATATATATATATATATAAAAAAAAGATAAAACTAGTGAATAAGTTAAAAGTAAATACGTACAATATTATTATAATAGGTTAATTAAATTACCATAAGTGCAGGGTGCAAGAATTGCTGCAGGCCATATTTTAAACTTGGGTCATTTTTTTTCATCCTCATTTTTCTATATGCTAAAACAATAAATGAAGTATTTTCTTCAAATCTGGATTCATTGAAAAACTTTATACCCCGGCTGCTAATGAAATTGGATAATTCAATATTTCCTTCTAAACTTTCCAATAAATCCTCAACATCATTACATAAAGTTAAAAATGGTTCTGTAATTGAATTTCGTCCATATAACATTTTTAACTGTGTTAATGTAGAACCAACCGTTTGACGAATAAACAGTTGAATGGCAGCTGTTTCTAGCTCAATATCTGGATCTTCAAACCCATCCGTCATCCACGTAGTCAGATATATCATGCTTTCGATTGTGTAAATGTTTATTGAAGATGTAGCTAATATTTTAAGAACAGAATCATATTCTCTCAATTTCATATTTAATCTAGATTTTGGTAATACACTCATGATGACTGATTGAACAACTTTCTTGAGTAATGCTGCTAATATTGAACATGTGTACAATTTACCTATGTTCATAATTTTTGTTAAATTGACATTGTCGATAACATCATCCGGAGAAACAACTACTTGTCTCAAGTCTAAATTTTTACCACTGACAAAAGTTTTGTCCTTTTCAATTATATAAGCTTTATTTTCAATAATGAATAGTAAAAAAACATCAGTAGAACTTTTCACAGAGCCCGTGAGTTCCCAACTTAGGTTTGGAAGTAGTTTAGCTTTAATAGAATTGTTATGAAGAGAGCAAATTGCTCCTGATGCAAGTAACGGTAAATATTTTGATTTTTGACTAGGTGTACCAAATGTCTTTATAATATTAACACAAAGTGTGTGATCGGACACTAATTTAAACATATTGTAATCGAAATGCTCAAAGACTCGAGCAATCTCAGTATCGGACAGATTTAGGCCTGAACTTGGGTATGGTACACTCATAGAAAACAATCCTAATTGTCTAATAGTATCAATTTTAGTGCAATTCTGTTTTATTTGTTCTATTCTAGAATCTAGATCTTTGTGCCTTTCTAGATTGAGTGTTTCAGGATATGTAAGTACTTCAACATCATATTGACCTCCAAATATTGATTTTAAAAACGGCAATCGTGGTGGTTTTCTCACTACATCTGGAACGGGTGATGGTTTTACTTTATCAAGTCCAAATTCATGTGTAGATGTACAACGGATTAAACGTCGATCCAATTTTTTGAATATCAAACGACGATTTATAATACTCCACATTTTATTTAAATAGTTTTAAACTATAGTAAATCCATTGATAAAAATATTTTAAAATGTAGAGCAAAATTTTAAATAAATAAAAAAAAGTTAATAGTACCTAGTAAGTCCTATGAATAATTAATAATTTAAAATAAATTAACTGTAATTTAATGTTGCTTTATTGTTTTTAATACTTGCTATCCGTCAATTATAGCACACTTTGCCTTTTTGATATATTACTTATCAGCAGCAGTTGTATGCGGCAAATAAATTAAAATATGATAATAATTATTATTTGTGATAATAATTATTATTTGTGATAATAATTCATGGGGAAAAAACAACTTGTAACTCTTTGGGTGCGTTCGTCTTTGACACTCAAACGCTTACGGTGCTCACGCTCACAACGAACATATTTTACGTTCGTTTTGTTATTAACGTCACACTTTTGTACCCAACACGAACGTAGAAACACTTTACTGACTACTGTATGTTTGATTGATAAGGTTATCAGAAAACAGAATTCAATTATGTCTAACTGTTTGGAGTTTTGCAACAATTTTTTTTAATAATTTTTAATTAAATAACTATAATACACAATTATTATTTATTTATTTATCGTATGGCATATAACACATAGCTTGCAAATAGTATAAAAATTAACCCTTATATGCCTGGTGTACTATATATAGTACACCACTAAAGTTAAACAATCTTTAAATCTGAAACGTCAGGTATATTTGGGTTAAGTAGTAAAATAAAAATTCGAAATTTAAAATTAAAACCAAATTCCTTCTACAAGTTTATGTCCAAGGTAACTATCCAATCTAGGGCCTCCTCGGTAATTGTCATGATATCCTTCATTCCTCCTTGAAATTTTCTTTTTGGGCAATATGACATAATGTGTTCCATTGTCTGATTTTCATAACCGCAATCACATTCAGGACTATCTCTGAGTTTCCACCGGTGCATTAGATTTCCACATCTCCCATGACCTGTTCTGAGCCGGTTTAGAGTGACCCACTCTTGTCGAGGTAGCTTAAAACCCGCCAGAGGTTGAGTGAGATCACTAACTAGGTTGGCATTCTTAAGTTTAAGACCGTTCCATTCAGTACGCCATTCTTCAGTTGAATTGAAGTTTGATTGAATAAGGTGTTGGGCTGTGGTCCATGGTGGTTTCCTTGATTTCAGTCGTATCTGCGGGGGATTAATGAGCATTTGAGATAACATAGAATTTTTTAATATATCCTGTTTTACAAACATTTTGACTAGAGCCTCCTTTCTTCTGAGACTAGGAGGAGTAATGTTTGACAATACCGGAAGCCACTCCACCGGGGTTGACTTAAGCATCCCACTTATCAATCACATGATACTATTTAGTTGCACATCAATTTTTTTAGCATGTTGGCTGTTAAGCCACACAGCTGAGCAATATTCAGCAGTAGAATATACTAGTGCTATAGAGGCAGTTTTGAGTGTATGGGCGTCTGATCCCCATCCCGTCCCGGCTAGTTTCTGTATTAAGTTTATTCTTGATCTTGTCTTCTTTTGTATATTCTCTAAATGTTTCTTAAACGTCAAAGAGCGATCCAAGGTCACTCCTAGATACTTAGGTGAAAAATTGTGATTTACAGGCATGCCATTGAACTGAACTAGTAATTCACGTTCCGCTTGTTTATTGTAGAGGTGGAAAGCACACACTTCTGTTTTAGACGGGTTGGGATTTAATCTCCATTTATAGAAATAGTCATTCATTACTTTCAAGTCATCAGTCAGTACTTTCTCCCCAATTTTCATGTCTTTGCTCTGATATGCTAGAGCTATATCATCTGCATATTGAAATTTAAAGCTTGACGTACCGGGTAGGTCGTGTATATAAAGGTTAAATAGCGTAGGGGCTAGCACTGAACCTTGTGGTAATCCATCACTGATTGTTCTCCATCTGCTTTTTTTTTCACACATAAAAACTTGAAATCTGCGATTTGTCAACATGTTGTCTATGACTGTCAATGTGTTTATACACGGAATTACACTGGTCAGCTTATATAATAAACCATGTCTCCAAACCGTGTCATACACAGCTATGAGGTCTATAAATGCTACATTTGTTTTCATGCTACTTTGAAATCCATTTTCAATCAGAGTTGTTAGTGCTAGTACCTGTTCAGCACAGCTACGGTTTGCCCGGAAACCTGCCTGCTCTACTGGTAGTACCTTTTCAATTTCAGGTTGAATACGGTTTAGTATCAATCTCTCAAGGACTTTATACGTAGCACTTAGTAGCGAAATTGGACGGTAGTGCGTTGCGTCGGTCCCTTCTTTTCCTGGTTTAAGGATCGCTATGATTTTAGTCTTTTTGAATAGATTAGGCAAAGATGCCGTATTCAAGATATCGCTACAAAATGCAGCTAACCATGCTTGTGTCGTTGGGCCACTATACTTGAGAAATTCTGGGTATATTCCGTCAAAACCGGCTGCTTTATTAATTTTCATTTTTCCAAGTGCTATTTTGATCTCATTTATTGTGAAGCTTAAGCTATAATTACTACATGGTATCAGCTCTTTTTTTTTGTTCGTAACAGTTTCTTTAACTGTATCTTATGTTCCTTGTCCATTTTAGCCTTAGCTACCCTCATCATCCTTGTTGCTACGTCGTTGGGGGTTACTACTCCATGTTGTCCTGTCTTTGGGGTCTCTGCCCCCAGTCTCTTTACTAAGTTCCAAGCTTTTCTGTTGGAATGTGTGAAGTTTAAGCTAGCAGTAGTATCGTGCCATTTGTTGGGTCTGTTTATATTTAGTGTTCTTATTAATTCGTCCACCACCCTATTCTTACCAGATTTTTTGAATTCGAGAAATAGGTCATTACACTTTTTATCCCAAGTCGGTATATACGCTTTTCTAAAACCTCGGGGCACGTATTTCTTTGCTACGAGCTTAATAGTCCCCACAAAGCGATCGTAGTTACTGGAAGTTGGGGGGATGTATTGGACAATGTGGTCTAGTTCCTTAGCATATGCAATCCAGTTCGCTTTCTTAAAATTCCACCTCGGTTTAGGAATAGATTGTACAGTTGGAATTTGTAGACCATACTCCAGGATAATTGGTCGATGTTGACTGTGAGGGAAATCACTCAGAACTTTTCGGCTGCACATAGTGTTATCATTTAAAGACGCCCTCGTCATTATTCCTAAGTCCGGTGAATAGTCTTTATTCCATCTAGCTGAATGGAAAGTCCCTTTGTCTTTAGAACTATATATCAATTCCATATTATTCATGGATATCCAGTCAAACAATATTTCTCCATTTTCGTCATTTCTATCATAGCCCCAATGTAAGCTATGACTATTGAAGCCCCCAATATATAATAATACACAATAATAAAAATAAATAATAATGCATAGTCAACAGCAGGTAATTATTGTAAATGTATAATAATAAACATTATAATACATTTATATTTTATTACAGAAAACAGCCATACAGGTAATATAGGCATGCCCATGGATAGTGCCTATAACGCCCAGAAACTACTTGCCAGTTCAAAGATATTTTTTCTAACGATTTTTATATCAATATAATGATGCTTTGTTCCCGCGTTTATTTGAACTTTCAACCCTAAGTATATGCTGTTTTACTATGAATTTTGAAAAAGTTTTAATAAAAGTACGAAAACTATGAATCATTGTGTCATTGTGATAGAAAAAATTTTTTTTTGTGTTTTATATTTAAACATTCAACCTTAAATGTATGCTGTTTTACTATCAATTTTGAAAAAGTTTTAATAAAAGTACGAAAATTTTGAATCATCATATCATTGTGAATGAAAAAAAAAATGTATATATGAACGTTTAACCCT